>JBBBDQ010000163.1:1252500-1367500 GCA_037127315.1 Ascarosepion bandense | reverse complement strand
AAAATTCAATACTTTGTTTTTAAATACTTGTCTTGCTTGAAACAAAACATCATAGAATAACATTTTCAGAAAGACAAAATCGAACGCCAGGGTCAAATGATTGACAGTAATGCTTTTTTCCCTTTTTCTTCTTATTTTATTGAAGAATATTAGTAGCAAATAGACAAATGTGAATAAGAATACTAATCACTATTAGTTCCTTCATGCGGACCAGTTACGAACCAATCAGAATATTTTCGGTAATATAAGTACATAGTAAAATTTAGTTCGGGCTTCAATTGTATGAAGACAGATTGTATAGTCTTCAACAACGCAAGATGCTAGCTGCAAATTGGAGATGGTAGAATCAAGCAAATTCAGAGATTAAACTTTTAACGTGACGCAATGAAATAGCGGAATATGCCTTCTAAAAGCTATTTAGAATCAATCAATCCTCCAATACGACAGTGAATTATGGGCCTTCTCATAGCCGAAGGTAGAGTAGAAATGGAAGGACTCGTTAGATAATGGGAGACTTCCACAGGCAAACACTGAAGAACATTAGTTACTTCTAACGGTATTATATACAGGATGGGGGAATTGACGCCATTTTATATATTAACCTCGCGCATGCGCATTGTTTTTTATTTTGTTGACTGGAAAGTATTGTATGATCAGTTCGGCATCGTCTGTGAGAAAAAAGAGTATCATGACGAAATTAACTCCGCCAGAAATTTGGACACAACCTACTGTACTGCTTGGCATTCTCACCAGATGCCCCAATACGAGCATTCCAGAGAATTTGGATATCAATCTGAGTCTAATGATGATTTTGAAAGTGTTTGGCGTGATTACTAGTGAGGGCGATATTATGCCTTCATTCATATTCCCACAGGGCCTCAAACTTAGCACTTGATGTAGGTCTCTGTGTTTTGAAGAGGTAGAGCTGCCCCGGGTCAAGAGGGTTGTTGCAATAGGACTATGTACCATGCTACACAAGCAAAAGAACCCAGGCATGGCTGTCAGACAAATTCTGTGACAATATCACTCCTAATATCCGGCCACTTATCTCCCCAGACTGCAACCGCCTTTTGTTATTATGAGTGAGTTATCAACAAAACGCCTTGTAACACTAAAGATGGACGGAAGGTAAAGATTATGGCAGCATTCACCTACTTAAACAAAGATGCAGTTCAGAAGAGATGCAGGAAATTACGAGCTAATTTTGGTAAATATAACTATTAAAATGAGGTGTAGGTATTATTTTAAATTTTGAGCAATTTAACGACAATTTATCCCTCGCTCTTTGTAAACATCTGAGGGGTCAGGGTCCAAAGTTATTTTTGTATTTGTATCTTGTTGGTAGGAGAATAAGTAATTCAGACTTACTATTACCATTATAGTTGTGGTTATTTTACAATGAAGCAACATGTGATACTACCAAATGATACTGAGAATACAACAAACGATATGTAAGCTACGAGGAAGTTTCAGGAACACATACTTAGAACTTACAAACATATCATTTTGAATCGCCAGTTGTCGTTCAATCAACCAGGTTAAGCAATGGTGAACCTGTCCAGTACTTAGATGGCTGACCACTTGAGAATACTAGGATGTGTAAGACTGGATATGTGGGTGGTGTAATGGATAACGGCTCGGAGAGGCGAGTTTGTTACATCCACTTACGTGCAAATAACCTTGGGAAAAATATAAACCCATTTCTTCTCCCTCCAGCTATAGATTAAATAGCAAAACAGATTGCCAATCAATGCTATAGAACCCAGCAACGCAGCCTACAGCGGAAAGTTATTTTGCCACTTCAATCGTGATTCAAAAACATGATCACTCAAACGTGTATCACGCCAGGCACATAAGGGAATGCACAGGGTCAGAATCTCCCGAGGCACATTGAAGGCAAGAGGCGCAGAGGAAAGTAGCTAGTAATCTACCTAACGTGTTTATATGAATAGATACCGTGAACATACATCCTGGCTCACGTCTTGGAGAAACAGAACGTACACTGAATATCTGGTCGGGTGCTCCTGCTATTTTGCTCTTGACAATATCCAAAAAAAGGAGCTGCAGTGTAATTGATCCTGACTTGGCATCTCGACTTCAGTGACTTTCTTGCCGACATGATGTGACTTCCCTCTGCCTTTTCTACAAATATTTTCATGGCGAGTGCTCTGATGAGCTTTTTTTGTCTAGCGCTCCAACTACATGAATTTAAGCGTGCTACTAGATTAGCATTTAGGTCCCACCATTTTACTGTTGAAATAGCTAAATGCACCTGTTACTTCTACTCTAACTGTTTCTTTTCTCGCATTACCCTTCCTGTAGAACTCTCTTTCGTCTATTTGCTTCCCTGATAACTACAATTTTTAAACATTTAAATACGTCAATCGCCATCTTTTGTCTTTCCGTTCAGTTTTGTTACCTTTTCTCAATCCTTCCTATTTTCAGTCTTCTCTTTCACTTTCGCTCCCTGTTGACCCTTGTGTACAAGTAACATTTTTGTTAGCGTGAAATGATAAAAAAGAAAGAAAGAAACAAAGGTGATGTAGCATTATCACTAACCAAAAAGGCACCCTAACTTTATCTAACGATATCATCAAATTTAACTTTCCGTAATTGCGTAGGAATGAAAAACCAATACTAATGTAATCACTGTCCGATTTCTGCACATGTTTATACATTTCCCCGTGTCTGTTGATGAGTCTTCTTCGATATCATATTCTTAGAAATTGGCTGTACTTATAAGGATTGTTTAACATTCGGGATAAAGCGTTTGTAGATGTAAATAGTATCGGCATAGAAATCAGCCCTGTTTACTGATTCTGCATATCGGTATCTGATGTGAAAAGTTCAATAGAAACAAAAAAATAATTAACTATTTAATACGAATACTTCTATATACTAGTAAATAATTGTTATATATTCTTTGGCTGCGGAATATAATTTTGCAAGAAGTGTATTCGCATTGAAAGGCAAGATAATAATAATCAAAACTTATTTATAAATGGAACTTTGTGTGTGTCCGTTACCTATAGACTCCGAAACGGCTGAATCGATTTTCTTGAAAATTTACACAGTTGTACTATAAACGTCTGCGAATGTTCTTAGCTAGGTTTTGTGTCGAGGTACTCCCGATAAATATCGATAATCGAAAAAATCGGATTATAGAAGCAGTGGTCCGTTTTTAATCAAATTTAATACTCATAGACAAAGACATAAGAAACGATATTCAGAAGTTTCAAGGTTGCAGTTCTTATAATAGTGCAAAAAATCGATAATATATATATATAAAAGGCAAGATGTTTGTGTGTGTGTCTGTATTTTTTTCAGCCCTTTTATTTTAGTTTTTGCTTCGGGTTTGGCTATAAGTAGGTATAATTGTAATTCTTAGTCTCAGCCATGATACCATTTACTCAAAAGACTTATTTAGCCTTCAAAATTCAGTTTACGACGAAAAAAAACTTATTTGATATCGATACCAGGAAATCAAAATTTGACTTACATCCATTCATTTTTCTTTCAGTCTACGGTTTCGCTTTAACTGAAAACAACTATTGCTTTTTAGTCTTTGTTGCCAACATCCAAAGAGTCTGAGCTCCAGGACCATGGATTAGTTTAAAAGCTTTCATTACACCCGAGCAACGCCTGGCTATACTGCTAGTACAACATAGAAAGTAGCGTAAGTACTCTCCATTGATGGTGAGTCTCTATTGAAAACAGTCAATAAACAGAATGCCTTTTGCCTCCCAACAAAACTAAGATCATCACTATCCCTGCAGATCTGAACTGAAACCAACACTAATTCTGCCTCAAACAATGTCAACTTTTCTCGTGATGTGCTCAATCTGGTGCTAGAAGGCATGGCACCCACTGAACAGAAATCTTCTTAATGCAAAGTTCGCTGTGCAGAACAAGCTAATAGTGTTGGTTATTTGAATCATTCAATCGCTTGTCATATGAGCCCATGTGGTGAACACGATCAATGTTTTCCTTGGTGGTGGCAATTGCAGTCTATCTAGACGTTGGTTCATCTTCAGGACACTTCCTTTCTCCCCCCTAATTTCTTTTGTACTATTGAAAAGGCTGAAACGCCGTCCATTAAAGTAGTAACCATGTTAACAAGAATGACTTTGATGGCTTGACTCTTTTTCTGTAAGTATTTGATAACGTCGAAATTCCAAATGCTGTTCATTGTAGTAAACAAAACACGATCTTGATTTAAAATTCAAATGCTCAGCACTGTCTCATTGATTTTGGTAGAAACTAAAAAGACTTGAATTTACAAACTTTGCTTCGCCCACACGCAAAAGCGAATCCAAAACAAAACTTGTGAAATTTCACACCTTGATGCGAAATTTTTATCAGCCAACAGAAAACTAGGAAACCTCTAAAAACTAAGAAACCTCTAAAAACAAAATTCAAATAATCTTCAATTCTCAGAAACCAATTCTTTTATGGAACTTTTCGCGAGTCGACGCGAAGTTTGTTCGTTGTTTAATGGAAAGGTTCGAATCACATCCGGAAGTGAATTCCCAAATGACCTTTTCAAGCCCAAAAAACAAAAATAAAAGACGGGCAAGTTCGCCTGTCACCAGAGAGAAGAAGATGAGCGTATTAACAAGTCCCCTGACAAACGTCAAGCGATCGTTATTATTTCTATCCCTCTCTCTCACCTCTTTCCTTTTCATCGTTCACTCATCTGCCTCTTCTTATACTTGATAAACAAACGGAACAATTTAAGACTGAGTGATAACTTCTAAGACATTCTTACCAAACGATTACGCTCACACATAGGCAAAAACGTATGTACTACATTTTCTCATTGAACGTTTACCTTCTACCAATTCATATTATTCTGTTTTATTAATGAATTTCTATTTAAACATCCAAAATTTATACTTTTATTATTTCAAAAATTCACCTTCTGATAACCTACTGATAATTTTAATAATCCTCTGTTGTGAGGGAGTGTTGGCTGTGTTTGTTAATTGGCCTTGTACCAGACATGGCTAACCGTCCCTACTTTGGAAGTATTCTTTGAATAGTCAGATGTCAGTTTATCATATCAATTTATCTGGAAAGAAACATTGTAGACACCAATAAGAAATGTAGAAATTGATGCATGCAAAATTTCATAGCTCTACCATCACTCCGCCATAGTTACCCTATGAACTTTTCAGCCGACTTTCATGCCTGAAAAAGGACAATGGAGTTATTAATAAATTAATGCATGCTAGATTTCACGGCTGTAGCATAATTCATTCATAATCAGCCTGAACGTAATATATAAACTGTATCAGTAAGTTAAGTGCCATAGGTGATATACGCTTGGGTAATCATGTATCGAAAGTAGACTGGTTGCCAGCCAGGGCTATAGAACCCAATCTGTTTTGTTATTTAACCCATAACTGAAGGGAAGAGACTGATCAATACCTTTCCCAAGGGTATTTTTGCGTAAGAGAATGCAAGAAATTCAACTGAAGTGGGAACGCGGCTCCTTGATTTGTCGTTCCGAGCCTATATCCATTGTACCACAGTGCACATGCACGCTCTAAAACATATTTTTTTAAATCCATTTTTTTTTTCAAATTATTTTGCTCATTAGGAATATTAAATTTATTCTATTAGTTTAGAACTAAAACTAAAATTAAAGCTTCATGAATGATTTTTAATCTTTTGTAATGCATTTTTCAAAATCATTTTAAATGTAGGTATTGCTTTTTTGTGGGGTAGTGTTTACACTGAACTATTAAGCAGAGGAGCTGCATAGGTCGCCCTAATGAATTGGTCTCTAGATAAACTCAAGTACAGACCGAAGGCAAACCTACACCATATTGAGTGGTTATCAGCTGTCGATCAAGAGCTTGGAGAGGCCGCTAAGCTATCTGAAAGCCCAAATGAAATGATTATAAAGAAGAAGCACCAAAGCATCACCATGTCGAATCATTCGACGCCTAAGCCAACAACGGCCGCGTATCCTATTTAATCCTGTGGATGCATGTGGTTAATTGGAGAGTTGTAAGAGATACGAGTATGTGATTACTTCGTAATAACTCCACGCGGACAGCCATAAACTCACTTCACTCTTTGTTCAAGATATTGACAGCTTTTCTGATTACTATGTATGCCACCATGAAACTGACGCCCACCAAAATCTCTCCCTGGGAATGATCTTACTAAAACGACACTAACATTAAAAACTTATATACATGGCACTCAGAAATGGCATCGCACATGGAATGAAAACGATATAACCCCAGTGATCGAAATGAAGGGTTTGTTTCGACATTCTTAGTATCGGAAGAGGGCCGGAGTGTACAACGAAACCTCGTAAACATGACAATCAAGATGAGGATAACAGTCGGAACAGTGTAGATTAAAAAAAATACTACCTCATCTCAGAAATATAGACAAAGATGAAAATTGATTTAATTGCTTGGATAAACTTAAGAAAAATACAATATTAATTACGAGTAAAAAAATTAAAGAATTTGAGTTATGTAATAAAAAATGTGTGCGTAGTGGTGTGGAGAATATCGGAACGAGAAACTGGAGGGCCGAGTTCGAATTTCAGTTTAATTGGTTGCATTCACTTACGCGCAAATACCCTTCGGAAAGGTATTAATCCATCTCTTCCATCCAGTTATGAGTTAAATAACAGGACAGATGGGGTTCTATAGTCTTGGATCGCAACTAGTCTACTGAAGAAAGTAATGGCAACCTACTGCAGGATAATTTTTTGCCCAGTTAGTTTCTTTTGAGACATGAATGCCCAAGCGTGTATCACGTGTGGCACTTAACTGATTGAATGAAAAATAACGGAACAAAAAGACAAGAAGGAAAAAAAAACTGAAGAAAGAAACGAAACAAAAATATAGAAAGGAATAAAATAAGAAAATAATATAAAAGAAAAAATACAGAAGAAAGTGCAAATAAACGAAAAAAAAGGGAAGAAAATAAAAGGAAAGAAATTAACTGAACATGAAAGAAATCAAATAAGGATTAAGCTCAGATTTTTAAAAAAATGGAAATATAATGAAGGTTAAAAGCAAACAAAAAAGTGCCAGTCTTAAAAAAAAGAAGCTTCAATCAAGAGGAGGCGAGAAGAAAAACTATTAAAAGTAAAAACAGATAAATGAAAAATAAAAGAAACATAAAATCTTAAACTTTTTTTGGGTGGGGGGGTCTTTAAGTGAAATTTGGAAAAATTGGAAAGGATACATGATGCATAAAAAAGACCAGAGACGGGAAATTGAAAAGAACGATTCCTATTGAGTCAATTATTACATTTTTACGTACACATTAAAAAAAGGCACACGAAAGTTAAGTAATTGCTGCGATTAGCAATTTTCAAATCTACATGGGGTTTATCTATCAACCTGGTTCTATTTCTGCGTATCCACCTGATTCTATTTCTGCGTATCCACCTGGTTCTATTTCTGCGTATCCACCTGGTTCTATTTCTGCGTATCCACCTGGCTCTATTTCTGCGTATCCACCTGGTTCTATTTCTGCGTATCCACCTGGTTCTATTTCTGCGTATCAACCTGGTTCTATTTCTGCGTATCAACCTGGTTCTATTTCTGCGTATCAACCTGGTTCTATTTCTGCGTATCCACCTGGTTCTATTTCTGCGTATCCACCTGGTTCTATTTCTGCGTATCCACCTGGTTCTATTTCTGCGTATCCACCTGGTTCTATTTCTGCGTATCCATTTCCTGGTTCCTATTTCTGCGTATCCACCTGGTTCTATTTCTGCGTATCTACGTTTATATAACCCTCTTAATCTACGTCGATGAAGAAAACCATAGTAATTATTTTTTTTACATTTTATCATTTCGACATAAATCTTCATACACTCTTCTTGGGTCCTAGGTACGACAAACTAACTCCGACCTCAAGACTTCTGATCTTGATATTGGAGCATTTGAGAAGAATGAAGACACCTCTTAATTGCTTCTGTTCCCAGTTCTACCCTGACTCAGGGTGGTAGCACTTGTTAGGACTCCAGCTATGGGCAAATAGTAATCGCCCAAACAAAAATAAAATACTATGAAAGTATAAAATACAATCTCTCTCTCTCTCTCTCTCTCTCTCTCTATATATATATATATATATATATATATATAATCACCAGCAGACAGTGCTGTTTTGCTGTATCACAGCTTTTCAGTGCGGTATGATATATATATATATAATACCAACGATGTCTATTTGTAGTAAAATTATCAACAATACAATGTTATAGCAAAATGACCAACAATACATTTTATCTTTAGGTGAAGGCATACAGTTGCGTTTAAAATATTTAGATTTTGGCATTGACTGGCCCATGGAGTTTGATATTCCGCTAAACAAAATCAACCAACCAATCCTCTTCTCACTCGGGACATTAGTCGATTTCTACCTAACCGCTGCTAATAACACCTGAAGTACTTCATTCATCAATGCCACAACTGGTTCATCACCCCAGCCTTTAAGCATCTCTAATTACACCGATTCAGGTCGATGTTAATTAAACGCAAAAACTTAATTATGATAGTAACGGGAAGTTAATTTGAACCGTTTTCTAATTGGCATCGATGGAAGAAGACGTTCGCTTTCCTTATAATTCGTCTCTTTTAGTAGATGTTCCAAATTATAATACACGTTACGAAGCCTAGAACGGAAGAAATAGTTAAATAAATAAGCAAATAAATCTTCGATTGATAAATAAACATTGCCGGATATCAAGCCACAATGAGCTTTCCGACGCGAAACTCTTGAAGCGGTCGACTAGATGGAATATTAATATATTCTTAATAGCTTTATTAGTATATATATTATTAATATATATTAATATATATATATATATTATTTTTATCATCATTATTCAAACAAACGTATAAAATTATGGAAGAGAAATAGAAATAGCAATTCTTCTATGTAACACGTCTATTGAACAGGTGAAGAGGCTCATCCCTTGTTCCCTGTTTAGGATGTGGTTTCTGGTTTTCTCTTTTCCAATCTTTTCACTTTTCTTTTTCGTTTATTTTTTTTTTTCAATTGCAGTAGATAGACTGAATTATCGCCCGGTTCACACTCCACCCACGTCTATTGAACAGGTGTACAGACTCATCCCTTGTTCTCTGTTTAGGACGTGGTTTCCGGCTTTCTTTTTTCCAATCTATTCACTCCTACGTAACACCCTGCACACCAGTGGCCTTACCGCCTTTCTCGGGGTGATATGATTAAAAATAACTGCAGGATCGTGGCTTTCCTTGATTTCCTGTCCTTTCTAGATATTATTAAATTTCTCCATTTTGTTTCTGCCCCTAAACCTTGCTCCGGTTACTATTTTGTTATGGTGCCCTATCTTTAGAAATGGACTCTTCATCCGTCAATAAATACTAACCTGTGTGACTTCCGGGGATGAAGCTGGGAGGTAGTCGTGTGACAGTCAAGAGACAGTTGTCATGCAGCGTAACTATACTGTTCGGACTTACACGTCTATTCTGCTGATTACTAACACTCTTACTTCTATATATGTTCTGTTATTCTAATACACTGTTGAACCTACCGTGAATTTCTTCCTGGCCCAAACAGGCCATAACACATTCACCAGGCAAGTTAAGCGTTGTTTTCTGCGGTCATTTTTGTATTCAATATATCCTCTGAGTATTAGATTTTCCAATTTTGTGACGTACAATTTTTTTCCTCATTTTGTAACGTACAGTTTTTTTTTCCTCATTTTGTGACGTACAAATTTTAACTGTCTCTTCCTGATGTTTAATTTCTTTTCTGTTTCAATTTTTTAAAAACTTTGTCGTTGCTCACATATTCAGCACCCTTCTGTAGGACCACATGGGCTCTATGTAAGTAGAATTATTTATTTAGAGAGCCAAATATGTATATTTTTTAATTTTTTATTTGGATATATATATATATATATATATATATATATATATATATATATATAGTAAATCTGAAGCTTAAAATCAGTTAAAAGTTCAAAATACAAAATTAACAAGTCAGCAGATATATATATTCATTACTTAGAACACTATTTTTAGTGGATACCCGTATTTCAGTAGAAGCTCCGTTTATTTAAAATATTTTATATGAAATAGATTCTTTTGGATTATCTTTGTGACCCACACACATTTATTATTATTATTATACAGGACCGATAGCATTCTCCCATCAAAAATGAGAATTTTTACTTCTGGCAAAAAATTAAGATTTATTTATATTTATTTCCTTAATGCTGTTTAATTATAAAAATCTGTGTTCACTCAAAAAAAAAAAAAATACTGAAACAGATAAATTTTAACCCTCTAGGGCCATGCGTATCATATTTGATACAGTATTTCCCTATAAGGAAACATTTAGTATTTCCCTATAAAGAAACATTTGGTATTCATTGACTGATCAGTCAGTACTGCTTTCATTTGAAATTCATAAAATATTTCTCTTAAAAATTTTTCAGGAAAATATTTCTTTCAAGGCTTGTTTTCATACTGTATCAAATATGATACGAATGGCCCTAGAGGGTTAATAAATATGTCAGTTAATACCATCTCGTAACATTCCGTAATTAAAAGATTTACTATGTATAACTTAGAGCATAAGGCCGAAAGTATGGATCAATAGTGACGATCGAAGTCAGTACTCGGTAGTACAGGATACAAATCCTATATCACCCATCAACCAACTAAAAAACACAAAATAAATTGCGCACCCGCAAAATCGGATTCAAACGACCAACATTTGGGAAAAACAGAAAGAGGATTCAAACGCTAAATGCTTTTCTTTTTCACAAGTCAGTGTGAAAAGCAAAACTCTAGACCCTGACTGGACGACAAATCGAGAAATTCAAATAACATCAGAGAAACGGGTTTTTTCACAGCTAAAGAAAAAACAGACTTCAAGCTGTCTCGCCTTTGTTGCCAATATTCTTTTCTTCTTTTTCACTCAACGCTAACCCGGACGTAGGGCACGCCACAGTTTCATTCGACCTCTTCTTCCAACGTCTTTTTGTTCATTTTCACACCACGCCGCCAAAGAGAACAACGACAAAATGGAGGCGCTAACTACTACTTTTTATTTTGCCTTCTCTCTCAACCTGTCGCTGACTTAACAAAAAGAGGAAGGAACAAAGACTTTACATTCTGCTACTACATAACCACGAACTTTTAAATACCTACATTCCTCTATGAACAATTTTAACTACAAAACTGCATGCATTTTCTCAATGAATATAGTGTTCAGTTAACAAAATTTCACTTATATTTTCCTTCTTAAACTTTTCTCATTCTGTAAATAGATCTTTGATTTAATGTACACACGAAATATTTATCCTTTCAAATTTCAACAACCAACCTTCAACAAATTAAATAAATCCATAAAATTTAACAATTATTTTCCATTATTGAGAATTTTTTATGGTAAGAATCTAAAATCGGGTATTTTACTAAATTACACCCGCTTTTTTCTGGCTCTTGCATTGTAAACATGACGAAAAAAATGTGACGTCATTGGAACTTAGAGAACTGATAGTCAAGTTACGTAATGAAGATAAACTCTCGATTGGGGATATTTCAAAGAGTATTTTTTTTTTTAATCATTTCATCCCGAGCAAGGTAGAAACGCCACTGATGTGCAGGGGGTTACATAAATGTAAAAAGATTAATTAGAAAAGAGTGAGGAGTACAAACTAGTTAGAAAGGAACAATAGAAAGCAGGTGCGATGACAGATACATAGGTGGAGAGAAAGGGAAGGTTATACAGGGGAGGGGAGAGAGCTAGAGGCCAGTGGTTAGTAGATGAGTATTAACTTTGCATTTAAATTTCTGGAGGTTGTAGCCGTCAGGAAAGCAAGAATACGTGAGTGAGTTCCACAGGCGGGAAGTGCGAGAGAGGAAGCTGCAGGAGTAGAATTGTCGTCTGCATTTGGCTAACCTGACTGTGAATGGGTGGGACCCAGTTGCCAGTCTGGTTGCACGGGTAAACACCTGTTGAGGAGGCATCAGTGACTTAAGCTCATCCGAGCAGAAGCCATGAAAATATTTATAGAAGAAAAATATTTACAGGGTCGTGAATGGAGCTCGAAACCATATGTGCTATATTTACAATGAGTATGGGAAAATCCAAGAGTTATTCATAGTATTTTAAGAAAACTTGAGGAAACGGGGTAATGTGAAGCCAAAAAACCACCTGGTAGGCTTAGGAAAACGACTGCAAGGGAAGACAGAGGAATTGGTAAAGAATAAAAAAAGGGATAGATTTGCAACAGCAACTGCTATCTCTAAAAGAGCTAAAATAGTGTACCTTGATATTTTAATGCCAATGATAACATTGGCATTTACACTATTTCCCGAAGATTAATGAGATAAATCTGAACAGTTGAGTAGCCTCTACGAAGCCTTACATTCTTAAAAAGAATCAAATGAGTCGAGATCAGTGAAATTGGGTTCATTTTAGCGATGAGTCAAAGTTTAACCCGTTCGGTTGTGACGGGAGAAAGTTTGTTAGACGCAGTCCTAAGGAATATTTGCCTCAGTGCACTAAATGTAGCGTTAAATTTGGAGGAAAACGTGTGATTGTGTTTGGCATGATTTCATCTGATCATACGGGACCTCTGGTTAGGATACACAGTAAAATTAACGCAAATATGTACAAAGAGATATTGAAGAAACATGTATCTAATTTAAGAACTGCAATTAATCAACCAGCTGTATTTATGCAAAATAACGCGCTGTGTCACACAGCGAAGTCTGTTAAGACATTTCTTTCTGAGGAGGATGTTACTGTTATGGAGTGGCCTGCTCAAATCCCAGACATGAATTCTATTGAGAATGTTTGGAAGTTACTAAATGAAAGAGCTAAGAAAAAGAATTCAACAAACGTCGAAGAACTAATTTGAAAGGAGAATAGGAGAAAATATCCGTTAATGAATGCAAGACATTAATTCGCTCATATAGCAAAAGATGTCAAACTATTATTAAAAGTAAATGTTTATACATCAAATACTAATGAATTATGAACGCTATTTTTATTTGGATATGATGTATCCATTATAATAGTATGATTTTGGTTTTTAATCATCTATTTTTTTCAAACGATATATAATTAATATATAATTAATTAATATAATTAATACAGTTTTATCAAAATATGTTTATTGAGCTTCATATTTTGGAATTATATAATATACCTTTATATCCTTATTTTTTTCTTGATAAAATGTTCTTTGAAGCTTTGATATAAAAAGCTATTTCATATTTAGACTTTTTCTTAACATCGTTCTGATCTTTATGCTCGCTACTGTAGTATCGATTGATCTTTTCTCTATGTACATTTAAATTGTAAAAGCGGTTGTAGTACGCGTATGCCAATGTGCATCTCATTTATACATCTCGACTTCCAATCGTCTTGAATCTAATCGATCATTTGTATATGTCGGTGAAGGTTAGATTTTATTGAAGTCCTCCCACATATACTGAAAGAAAAATAAATGTTATTTCCTTCTCGTCTGATGAATGTCAAATCTTGTTAAAAGACGAAGAAGAAACACAGTTCATCTAATCCGTCATTAGCTAGACGCACATTGAGATAAACACTACATTTCGAAGATAATCCAATACAATAAATAATTTTGTCGTCAATATCCGATATAAAACAGGGATGTATTTGTTTTTAATCGGTTTCACCTTTTATTGAAGCTACGGAAACAAAAGGGTTATAGAGTGTGGAAGAATTAGGAAAAGAATCATTAATAATGAGCGGGAAGAGAAGAGTCATCAAGAGGACATTAGATAGATTAATATTGCAGTGAAATTTTTGCAGATTAAAGATGGCTGAAAATCATGGAGCCGAGAGGGAATTCTATAAGCGAGAAGTGCGAGAAAAAAAAACTGTTAGCATAGAAGAAGGTTACATCTAACCAGCTCAACTCTAAAATGATTCAGATCTTGACACCAGTCTGGTAATGTGCAGAAATAAAAAAAAATTTGAACAAATTACCATAAAAGTATTTTTAGAAAAGGCTCAGAGAGGTAACCTTGCAACGGTGAGAAAGTTCCTGAAGCCGAGTCGCCAGATCAGGACCAATAATATTGCTGATTGTTCTTTGGATTTTATCAAAGAACTGCAGGTAAATAGCAAGGGCATTTGATAAATATGGCAACAATATTATAAGCATATATATGTTTGATGTGGTGCATTGAAAATCGTCTGCCCTGTCAGTCATGTCTCTTTCGAGACGTGATCAGCCAAAGCGTGTATCACGAATGTTGCTTAACTGACTGATATATGTATAAATCTTGTTTCATATTTAGCTTTTATCAAAGTTCTAAAAAAATAACTATTTATACCATAACAATTACCGAGGAAGTATAGATTAATAACTAATAAATAATTTATCAATCAAAAGGCGACGTAGACGGTTTTGTGTTCTATCAAGACAGGGAAGTGAAGACTTGGCAGCCTCAGCCCAGGTATGGCAGCGATATTTCTTTTTAATCTGATCTGGCACTTGTAAAGATGAAGAATAATAGAGGGAGTCAGATAATTACATGTACATTGAACAGACCATTTCTCCAGTGTCATTATCACTAGATCGTGTATATGAGTCCCATTTGGGGTCTGGAGACAGTTTGAGTTTAGATAAACGTTTTTCTTATAGGTAGTACTTAATCTTATCTTCTTGCTTTCCTTTTTTCAATTGCTGTCTATATACCTAGGCTCTGAATATATAATATATAATATATATATATTCAGACCCTAAGATATACTATATAGACAACTATTATATATAATCATTATACATACATACACGGACTATACATATAGTTTATATATATATATATATATAATCTCCATGTATGAACTACACTGCAGGTCATAATTATTAGGAAACACAAGTTTTTTTTTAAAAAGAAATGATGTATTTTATACTATTTTAGGTGGATAATTCTACATGAAAATAGAATGTTTTTTTATTATTACTTTGCAAAATTTTGCAAAGCATAGACACAAAGATGAATTCGTCCGAATCACCCTAAATTTTCTTTATTCTTTCATTGATGAAACTGCAATATAGGTAATTATTAAATATTTATAAATTCATTTGATGCACATGTTATTGTGCAATTTTAACAAAAAAAAAAACATTCTATTTTCATTTACAATTATTCACTTGGCAATAAATACTAAAAAATGGTATGAAATACATATTTTTTTAAAACACTGGGGTGGCCTAATAATTATGGCCGGTAGTGTAACTCGAAGACTGACGCTACATCTCGTAACGAAGCTCAATTCGATCTCATTTAACCACACATCCGGAGACCTACCAAACCCTATCCGGAACATACTTGTTTACAACACAAATATCATAGCCTCATCCACATGCAAACATGCAAACAAATGACTAAAAATAATGGACGTTTTATTAATAAAAACGAAAAACCCAACACTCTACATCAAAATGCTTACCGTGTTCGGTACATAACACATACTATACATCATGCATAACATCAGATACATTTTGTTACACCTAAAATAACTTTCATCCTCGAAAATGGCTGAAAGTATAGCCGAAAGCGCACGGATAAACAAAACATTTAGACGATTATGTAGTTTATATCTTCAAAAGAAAGAAATAAGATAACGTGAAAAATTACATAAAAAACTGAACTATTATACCTTGTATATCATTTTTAATGATATCTGCATGAAAGAGAGATTACTCCCCAAAAATACAATATATGCATGAAACATACACTACCAACCATAAGTTTGGGAACACCCAAATTTTTAGCAGAATCAAATTCGCCGAGTTTGTATTTTTTGTTATTCTTATACAGATGTCAAATAAAAAGAAATATTCTTTTCAAATATTACTTTAAACACTTACTCACTTTGCTACTTGACTCCCTCTTATTGTGATCAAGTTTTTTCAGGCTTATTCAGATATTATAATTACGGTATAATTTATTTTTGTAAACCATATTACTACGGTATAAATGGCAAGGAAGAAACAGATTAACATTGAAAAAAAGGCTCAGGTTGAAATTCTTTCGAAAGAAGGATATTCTGAACGTCTTATCGCTAAACGATTAATCCTATCAAAAAAAAAACAAAAACAAAAAAAAAACAATGGCGTGCATTATTGCCTTCAACGACTTCGTGAAACTGAGTTAAATATTGACAGAAAAAGATCTGGTAGGCCCAGAGTAACATCTATTGTAGAGCATAGGCACTTGATCATATCTAGCAAGAGGAATAGAAGAAAAACCGCTCCGGAATTAATTGAAATGAATTCTACTTGGCAACATTCAGTATCTGTTACTACTGTTAAGAGACGACTTCATTCTACTGGGCTTAAAGACTGTGTAGCAGTTAAGAAAGTGCTGTTAAAGGAGGAGAATAAACGATAAAATTGATCGTATAGTCAAAAATGAACTTCCTAAAAATGAACAAATGTTGTTTAAATGCTTGGAAATCACTTTCACCAACTTATAAAAATAAGTTATTAGAAAGAATGCCAAGGATTTGCTCTGCAGTAATAAAGGCTTGGTTGATTTCAAACTGTGTACGATCAGTCTTCAAAGTTTTGGTTAAATTGGTTGCTTTGCATAAAAGTCACGATCTTTCCAAAATATGTTTCAAATGAGCTCCGCAGCATTGGAAGCAAACTTGCAAACGTTGCGCAAAATTGCCATATTACTCGGACACATTCCTCTTTGGGGATTTCTATGATTTTTTGCTGTGATTGTTGCCTTCAGTTCACTAATCATTGGAAGATTGTTGTGGTAAACATTATTAATGAGATACCCCTACAAATAAAGATCTAGACGTTCAAGTCCCCTGAATGAGATGTCCGCTCAACGTCATAATTCTTGCTGATCAAAATCTAAAATCGTTCTCTCAGTCAGGCTAGAGTTTCATTTAATGTGTAAGGCGTGGCCCTGTCTTACTGGAACCACTGGTCATCTTGATCTATCCCTCTGCGGTTAATTATCCACAGTGATTAACAGTTTTATTAAAAAAAATTTTGGGTTCTGTTTTTCTTTTTTTTTTTTTTGGAGGCGGGGGGAGGGTCACTTTGTAAAATAAGCACTTGTATATAAGTAAGAAAATAAAAATATGGATAAGATACATATGAATGTGTTTTTGTTTGTGTAGAACATAGAATTTTGCATTTAAATATTTCAATCTTTAGTCTCCTTAGATAGATCTATCTATCTATCGCCCGGTTCACACTCCACCCACGTCTATTGAGGTTAAGAGGCTCATCCCTTATTCCCTGTTTAGGATGTGGTTTCCGGCTTTTCTCTTTCCAATCTTCTCACTTTGGTTTCTTTTGTTTTTTTCAATTGGAGTAGATAGATCTATCTATCGCCCGGTTCACACTCCACCCACGTCTATTGAACAGGTTAAGAGGCTCATCCCTTGTTTCCTGTTTAGGATGTGATTTTCGGCTTTCTCTTTTTCAATCTTTTCACTATTACGTAGCCCCCTGCGCATCAGTGGCGTTGCCGCCTTGCTCGGGGTGATACGATTAAAAAAAAGAATTCAATTGTTTAGTATCTCTTGTGATTTAAACTTTCAGCAAATTCATCTTTTTCGCCTCACTACCATTGGTTAAAATAACTTGTATAATTTTGATACTTTCAATATAAAAATGAACCTCCAACGCGACAGGCTATTATTCTAGAGATCTGATAGTTATCCATGTTAAGACCTTTATTCAAGGATATTTCAAGTCGATTAGTTTAGAAAAGCATTGTTACAATATCAGTAATTTATCTTCGAATATTGATAAAATGTCAAAGTTAAATTGTTATACACAGGGTGCAGTGGGTAAATAGTCGCCATTATTTATTTTGAATTCACGCATGCGCATTGTTTGTTTTCGAGTTTATCGTCTGCACAAAATAGTAGGGTAAATTAGGCACCGCCTGTGAAAAAAAAAAAACACACCAAAAGCACTTCTCTCTGTCAGAAAATTGAAAACGGCATGTTGTACTGCTTAGCATTCGTGTCGGAAGCTCCAATACAAATAATTCAGAGTGTTTGGGTGTCAACCAAAAGCGAGGAAAGAGAAAGTGTGAGAGAAAAGTTAAGATAAACGATAGAGAGAGGAGGATAGATAGATAAATAGATAAAGAGAGAAGGCAAATGTAGGGAGAGAGAGAATGTGAGTGTGGGCGATAATATGAGAAAAAGTTAAGAGAGATAGAAAAGTAAATATGGAAGAAAAGTGAGAGACGGAGAGAGGATGATATTATAGTGAAAGAAAAAGAAAAGGACTTGTCCGTCTGCATTAATTTATTCCTAATGGCTATGTATAAAATCGACCTTTCTCAAATTTGCTTCACAATGCTTTTCGCCTACGTAGAAATATTTGCAAGTGCTCTTCCTCCACGCGTGTCGGATTATCTGGACAGTATGGAAGTAGCAGTCCGTTTAAACTGACCTTTTATTTCTGCCTTCAAAACAAATTCATAATAACATAACCGAATCTCCCTGGAGTCAAAATCCTTCAATTTTGTTTGGCCGTTTTGTTTGCTTCATAAAATTACCAGAAACATTGGAAGACGTATTGACGTGCTGCTATCATGTGCAGGTGGTATAATGTTTAGAAGGCGAAGTCACTCGGTCGAGTTCGTAACATTTACCATTGTACAAATAGTTTTGAGAAAAAGTATGAATCCTTCTCTCACTTTAACTATAAGTTAAACTAGCAGTATAGCCCGGCGTTGCTCGGGTGCAATGAAAGCTTTAAAACTAATCCATGGTCTTAGATCTCAGACTTAGCCTAAAGAATATTTGTGTTAAGTTTGGTGAGAATCGGATAAAAAATGCGGTTTCGTATAAAGGACATATAAACAGACATACACACAATATATATAAGGCAAGACGTTTGTGTGTATGTCTGTTTATATGTCCTTTATACGAAACCGCATTTTTTATCGATTATCTGCACTATTATCGGGGGTACCTCGACACAAAACCTAGCTAAGAACACTCGCAGACGCTTATAATACAACTGTGTAAATTTTCAAGAAAATCGGTTCAGCCGTTTCGGAGTCTATAGGTAACGGATACACACACACACACACACACACACACACACACACACACACACACACAAAGTTCCATTTAAAAATAAGTTTAGATAATAACGCAAACTGGGCTCTCTATCTGGGCTTGGCAGTTAATATAGAAGAAAGAGAAGGTTGAATTTAAAACCGTATGTATTCCTTTGAATCTTGTTGGTACGACTGAGATAACACGTACCCTGAACGGCCTCTATATAGCATTGTCAGTCTACGAGTATGAAAAAGCTGAATTCAAATCACCTGCTGTCTTAGAGGTTTGCTGCTTTAACTTTTGAAAGGAGAGACTGGATAACCGCAACATCCCCGGCAAGCCACTGCTCTTTTCTGACTTGAATCCTAACAGTGAGGTAGAGGAGAGTAGTGAACACATTTCAGTAAAATAATAAGGATGCGCGTTGTGGTGTAGTTGATATCGGCTCGGAACGAGAAATCGGGGAGCCGAGTTCGAATTCCAGTTGAATTCATTGCATACACTTACGCACAAATACCCATGGGAAAGGTTTGAATCCGTCTCTTCCCTCCAGTTATGGGTTAAATAACAGGACAGATTGGGTTCTATAACCTTGGCTGGCAACCACTCTACCGCAGAAAGCAATGGCAACCTACTGCGGGATAATCTTCTGCCCAGTCAGTCATGTCTCTTTCGAGACATGATCGCCTAAAGCGTGTATCACGTAATGCAATTAACTGACTGAAATAGTGTAAATAAATATCTAATTATGTTATTTTTGTTGCTAATTCTTAAGAGGAAAAAAATGTATAAATACATTTTTATATGATTAGGTTTTGTTACAATTCTAATATTTTTTTTATAAATAAGAATGACATTGTCGAAGAGTGAAGTTAATTAAAGTAATAGCGGTGTTAATCGAAAAACTGTTCCTTTGACACGTTTCTCATGTTTCCCAGTTCCTGTATAAATCTGTTCTTCCTTTCTTAGTACTCAAATGATCAAGGAAGCGTTTGATGTTAGCCGGGGCCTTTGAAGTAGTCTTAACACGAATAACACCATATGTCTATCTTTATTAATAATGAAGTAAGTGACATTTGATTAAATCAGTGATCTTTCTCGCTTCCATTATTACTGGATGCGTATATTTTCTTTTTGGTCTGCGGCGTACAGCCAAAGATCCCGACTAATGATTTTGTCTGCATGTTCATTAATCCATAGAAGAATTCCGTAATTATGTTGACCCGTCATTATTTATTGTAATAATCAAAATTATTATCAACGGAAAATGACTCAGTTATTGATTATTTTACTGGTAGTTCACCTAATGCAAGGCCCAAGCGCCACACGGCATAAATATTTAGTGAGGGAGATGGTAATGAAGAGAGTGTTAACAGGTCGAATAGGATATGTATTGGTTTTCCCTGGACTTCATGAGACCAAGATTTTAATTTGTATTTATTTCTGAGATCAGTAATTTTCAATAATCTTGGAATTATTTCGAACTTTTGGTCTCATCTTGGTTAATATAGGTGTTATAATAGACACAGCGTTTCGACCAAGTACCCTTTGGTCATCATCAGGTGTCCATAGTTTGGCCGATGCGGATTACATTGTTGATTATTGCGAAATATCCTGTGAAATCAGTTATTGTTCTTTCATGTTGGATCAGCATCAGCCAATCTATAGACACCTGGAGATGACCAGGGGGTACTTGGTCGAAACGTTGTGTCAATTATAACGCCTATATCAACTAAGATGAGAACAAAAGTTCGAAATAATTACCAAAATTTTAGTTATAGCAAAACGTAACATACTGTCATAATACGTAAAATAAAAACAAATAAACAACTAAGTTTCTTTATTGATCATAGCTTTTCATTAGAGAAGATCTGGGGCGAGTAAATGGCCCGTTACAGTTATTTATTAATATCTCATCTTTCCCCTTTTGACCATATTGATCAAAAGGCCCATCACTCAGCGACTCAGTGAGACATTGTTTTCGTATCGACTTCTTTATTTTCTTATATTCACTTTCTTCTCTACCCTCTTTCGTTTTCTTTATTTTTATGGGCCGTTTAATTATCAACATTTACTTCTGTTTTTCTGTCCTTTAACCTTTTGGTTTTTAGTCGGCTTTTCTTACTGTTTCCTCTTCCATTCCCTCACTTTGAGAAACATGCAAAGTAAGACAAGATGTCAGTCTAGCTTTCTTTTCCTTTTCTGTGCATTAGTCATTTTTGTTCAGATCTTCGTAGTCCTTTCTTCCTTTCTTCCTTTCTTCCTTTCTTCCTTTCTTCCTTTCTTCTTTTCTTTCTTTTCTTCTTTTCTTCCTTTCTTCTTTTCTTCCTTTCTTCTTTTCTTCCTTTCTTCTTTTCTTCTTTCTTCTTTTCTTCCTTTCTTCTTTTCTTCCTTTCTTCTTTTCTTCCTTTCTTCTTTTCTTCCTTTCTTCCTTTCTTCTTTCTTTCCTTTCTTCCTTTCTTCCTTTCTTCTTTCTTTCCTTTCTTCTTTCTTTCTTTCTTTCCTTTCTTTCTTTCTTTCTTTCTTTCCTTTCTTTCTTTCTTTCTTTCTTTCCTTTCTTCCTTTCTTTCTTTCTTTCCTTTCTTAATATAGAATACAAATCCTATATCATACATCAACTAACTAAAACACAAAGTAAAATTGCACACCCGCAAAATCGGATCCAAACGACTAAAAACATTTTGGAAAAACCCAAACCAAGGCAAATTTCACAAGTCAGTGTGAATAGCAAAATCCTGGTTCCTGATTGGATAAGAAATAAAAAATTGATATATGACTTTTTTTTTTACACGCAAAGAAGAAAATGCCCGCTGGAGCCTGACACCTACTACTTAAACGACATCTCTTGACCGGTCAATGTCAGTCCAGCATGAGAGCGGTTAGCTGACGGACCTTGTGGCAATGTAATAAAAGAAGTTTCAAGAAGCCGACCCGGACGTAAGGGCGCGTCACAAATTCATTCGACATTGTCTTCAATTTTACTTCACGCCGCCAAAGAAAACGAGAAGAAGAAGACACTCTAAGTACAATTTCTTTATTTGTTCAACCTTCTTTCTCGCCGTGTCGCCAACCTACCAAAAAGAGAGAGGAACATAAGACCTTACATCTGCTACTATCAACCGGGAACTCTAAACTTCTGTGAATATTTTAAATACTTACATTTCTCTTTGAACAATTTTAATTAAAAAACTACATGCATTTTCTCTATGAACATTTTTTTCTCACAAATATTTATCGTGTCCAGTTAACAAATTTCATTTATATTTTTCTTTTTACAATTTTATTATTCTGTTCATAAATCTTTACTTTAATGTACAAACGAAACATTTTAACCTTCCACATTTCAACATTCAACCTTTAAATTAAGGGGACTTCGGACATGTTTGGCACAGGGCCAAATTTACCAAGCATTGCTGATGCTCCTACACATAACAATTTTATTTATTCATGTCTTACTTAATTCTTTATATTAATCACATTCTTCCGTTATTTTTCCATTTTATTTTTCTTTCTTTTTTTAATATTTTATTTCACTTTCTTTCTTTCTTCATCCACTTTTTTCTTCATTATTTTTTTCTTTTTCTTTCTTTTTCTTTTTTTAGTTCTATATTTTAATTCCATTTCTTTCTTTTTTCGACCTTTCTTTATCTCACCCTTATCTACAACTACTTTTTTCTTCTCTCTTTTTCTTTCTCTCTTTTTCTTCTCTTTTTTTCTTCTCTCTTTTTCTTTCTCTCTTTTCTCTTTTTCTCTTTTCTTTCTCTTTTTGTGTCTTCCTTGCTTACATCTAGCTTTTTTATTCCAAATATTTTTATGACACTCTATTTTTTTCTTACTCCCTTTTGTAATTTTTTCTTATTTTTTCCCTGATTCGTCTTCATTTCTTCTTTTGCTCAAATTCTCTTCCACACGATTGCTTCCCCGACGGCTACAATCTCCAGGAGTTTAAATGTAAGGTCAATAGACACCTCCTAGCACACTAACCTGCTCCCATTCTATCAAACACTCTTCCCATCTCATCCTCGCTATCCTTACGCATCTGTCACCTTCTTCCTGACATTCCCTATGTCTAACCACTCCTTCTCTTTACCTTCCCCCATGTAGCCCCATGCGCAATAGTGGCACTGGAATGCCTTGCTTGGGGTGAGATGATTAAAAAAAAAAATTTCCTTCCACACGATTGCTTCCCCGACGGCTACAATCTCCAGGAGTTTAAATGTAAGGTCAATAGACACCTCCTAACACACTAACCTGCTCCCATTCTATCAAACACTCTTCCCATTTGCCCAACCCTCATCCTCGCTATCCTTACGCATCTGTCACCTTCCTCCTGACATTCCCTATGTCTAACCACTCCTTCTCTTTACCTTACCCTATGTAGCCCCATGCGCAATAGTGGCAGTGGAATGCCTTGCTTGGGGTGAGATGATTAAAAAAAAAAAATTTCCTTCCACACGATTGCTTCCCCGACGGCTACAATCTCCAGGAGTTTAAATGTAAGGTCAATAGACACCTCCTAACACACTAACCTGCTCCCATTCTATCAAACACTCTTCCCATCTCATCCTCGCTATCCTTACGCATCTGTCACCTTCTTCCTGACATTCCCTATGTCTAACCACTCCTTCTCTTTACCTTCCCCTATGTAGCCCCATGCGCAATAGTGGCAGTGGAATGCCTTGCTTGGGGTGAGATGATTAAAAAAAAATTTCCTTCCACACGATTGCTTCCCCGACGGCTACAATCTCCAGGAGTTTAAATGTAAGGTCAATAGACACCTCCTAACACACTAACCTGCTCCCATTCTATCAAACACTCTTCCCATCTCATCCTCGCTATCCTTACTTATCTGTCACCTTCTTCCTGACATTCCCTATGTCTAACCACTCCTTCTCTTTACCTTCCCCTATGTAGCCCCCTGCGCATCAGTGGCATTACCGCCTCGCATGGGGTGATATGATTAAAAAAAATATATATTTCTTTATATTTTCTTTCTTCAGACTTTCCTTATATGCACTTCAAAATTCTTTCATTGAAATCCTCTAAATCCACGCACAATTTTCTTAATCTCCGAGTAATCTAGAGACGCTTTTAAGAAGCGATGCCTGCAAAAACAGACTGAAACAAAATACTGTTCCGATTATCGAACTTTACGCTCACTGGCTTGATGCCAGCCATTATTAATTAACACAACGAGACCCAGCGAAATAAATCACCTCGTAATTTTGTTTTGTTTTTAATTAATAACTTAACCCTGAAAGGTAAAAAAAAGTCACTGAAAAAAGCACGCATACGTACGCACAGATGTATACCGATGTCTGGTGATTATTCTTCAACAAAGTTTCCAGAATTTAAAAAAAAATTCTTTGGAAAATTTCTCTTTTGAGAAAAAGAAATCTCAAGAAAGATGAGTAAAACCATTTTTTTCTTTTTCTGAATGGTCTCTATTCGACTTTCATTCATTTATTTATTTATAAAAGAATTAAAAAATTTAAGAATAATAATAAAGAATAATAATAAAATTTAATTCTTAATATCTATGAGTGTTTCAAAAACATTTCTGCATATCGATGATTACAATCGGTTGAACGATATTTTTCCATACCCTTGATGGTATCTTGTTATAAACTTCGTTATTTTCGTCACATGTTTCTTTCATCTATCTATCTATCTATCTATCTATCTATCTATCTATATGACTGACTCGAAACTGAGATAATTACGAATCTTTTCTATTTTCTCTCTAGATCTTGCTCTGTTTATATTACGAATAATTTCATACCTATCGCAGTCTTACGATGTTATTCTGCCTTTCAAAATTGTATTATGACTTTCGGCACCCACAGTTCGTATACAATTTCTAAAAGTTTCGTCGCTGTGCATCCCTATAGATTTATACCAGGTATTTTCAATAACTGTCAGTATATTTGCGTTCTTAGGATATTTGATAAGTCGAGTGATCTTCTTAAGTTGTAGAGAAAATAGATGCATTCTTTGTATAAACGTTGAACGAACAGCCTTTCTACTTTTTACATTTTACCTTAGAACTGCTTACGACTCAGTTTCTTGTGGCTTGGAGAATTTCAGCGAATACTTTATCAGTGAATCAACCTTTTCTATCCCCTTTCTTTCTTTGCTGTATTCTTTAATTTCTTTCTTTTGTAGAGGCTTCGGCTATGGTTGTCAAATTGGCCTTGTGCCGAATACAACTGAAGTCCGCACAATTTAAAATATCAAAAGGTTAAAGGTTTGTTGTTGGAATGTGGAAGAATCCACATTTGGAAGAATCCACATTTCGTTTTGTATGTTAAAGTAAATTTTTATTAACTAAACGGAATAACAAATTTGTAAAAAGGGTGAAGCAATAAAGGGAAATTGTAATTATCGGATTATAGTTTTTAGGAGTCAGTTGAAGTATCTTGTCTTTGTTGTTGTTTCTTTTGTTGGCGTGTGAGTGAAGACGAAGAAAGTGAAGAACAAATGTATGTCGAGGAGACATGATAGGATCGGCGTCTTGAAATTTCTTTTGTTACATTTTAGTGTGTCGTCTCTATGCTTCTCCCATTTGACTCACTTTTGCCGGTTATGGGACGTGGTTAAGTAGTGAAATTTAGTGATGTGACTAGATCGAAGCAGCATACTCAGATTTTTTTTAAAGTGTTAAGAAAATTTGACCGGAGTCATAAATAAATTTGCTATTTTTTATCCGATCAGAATCTAGAATCATAATTTTCACACCGACTTGTGTAATTTTCCTTGGTCTGGATTTTTCCAAAATGTTTTTAGTTATTTTCATTCGATTTTGCTAGTGTGCAATTTTACTTGTTGAGTTTCAGTTAACTTTTGGATGATATAGGATTTGTATCCTTTTGGATGATATAGGATTTGTATCCTTTTGGATGATATAGGATTTGTATCCTTTTGGATGATATAGGATTTGTATCCTTTTGGATGATATAGGATTTGTATCTTTTTGGATGATATAGGATTTGTATCCTTTTGGATGATATAGGATTTGTATCCTTTTGGATGATATAGGATTTGTATCCTTTTGGATGATATAGGATTTGTATCCTATAGCTTTCATTCATTCTTGACTAAACCTTTCTTACATGATCATTTTCCCCATAAATCTTTCTTGTTTGCTTTGTACATTTTCTTTTTTTCTTTCTTAATTCGCTGTTTTCTTTCTTTCGTGCTTTCTTTCTTTTCTTATTGACCCCCTACGATGCCCTTTTTCCGTCTTCCTCGCTTACATGCAGCTTCGTTTTATTTAGAAACTAGCAGTATAGCCCGGCGTTGCTCGGGTGTAATGAAAGTTTTAAAACTAATCCATGGTCCTGGAGCGCAGACTCTTTAGACGTTGACACAAAAGACTAAAAAGCAATAGTTGTTTCCAGTTAAAGCGAAACCGTAGACTGAAAGAAAAATGAATGGATGCAAGTCAAATTTTGATTTCCTGGTATCGATATCAAATAAGTTTTTTTCGTCATAAACTGAATTTTGAAGGCTAAATAAGTCTTTTGAGTAAATGGTATCATGGCTGAGACTACAATTATACCTACTTAGAGCCAAACCCGAAGCAAAAATTAAAATAAAAGAGCTGAAAAAAATACATACAGGCAGATAAACAGACACACACACACACACACACACACAAACATTTTGCCTTATATATATATATATATATATATATATTATCGATTTTCTGCACTATTGTAAGAACCGCAACCTTGAAACTTCTGAATATCGTTTCTTATGTCTTTGTCCATGAGTGTATCAAATTTGATTAAAATTGGATCACTCCTTCTATAACCCGATTTTTTCGATTATCGATTTTCGATATTTATCGGGAGTATCTCGACACAAAACCTAGCTAAGAACACTCGCAAACGCTTATAGTACAACTGTGTAAATTTTCGAGAAAATCGGTTCAACCGTTTCGGAGTCTACAGGTAACGGACACAGACACGCACAGACAAAGTTCCATTTATAAATAAGTTTAGATTTTTCTATCACACTCCATTTTTCGTTCTTTTTTCTTGATCCGTTTTCAGTTTTTTCATATTTTTTCTTGATCCGTTTTCAGTTTTTTCATATTTTTTCTTGATCCATTTTTCTTGATCCATTTTTCTTGATCCATTTTCATTTCTTCTTTTGCTCACATGATTGTCTAATTCTTTCAATACGCTTTACCTTTCCACAAATTTACTCTTTTCCTCGTTCACAACTTTATTATACGACATCATTTATCTATTTTCTTATATCGATTTTTTCGGCCTACCTTTATATTTTCTCTCCTCGGGCTTTTTTAGTCATTTTCACTTCGAAGGTCTCTTCGTGAAATCCTCCAAAGTCAACTGTCTCCTTTTCTTAGAAAACTTTTTTTTGAGTGTTCTCTATTCGGAATACTTTGCCAGTGAATGAAACCTTTCGAACCTCTGCTTGTATTCCATGGCAATAGGTCATATGTTTGTGCTGTATAGGAAACAAAAAGAAAATTATTTCCTGGACGAAAGAAGATACAACTTCGGTCACCTTTCTGCAAGATAACAGTTTGAAGATGCGAAGCCAGAGGTCTTTAGTTCAAATACATTTATCACGGTACGTAAGCTAGTGTTACAGGCGCTGTTCCAAGAAACGCAACATTCACAGAGAAGCATTGATGTGAACCTAATTTTGAGTCGGCGATACAGTTTCTTAACGAAAAACAAAATCTAAAAGATATATATATATATATATATATATATATATATATATATATATATATATATGATGGACTTATTGTGCCGAGAAGTGGTGTTAAAATTTTACTTAATTTCCCAGCTATTTTATATGAGACGCTGCCTATTCCTGATATAATAGGCCTCATTGGTACATATGTTTTGTATGTTTTTGGGAGACTGTATAGTGTGGGTGTTTTGGATGCTATGTAATAAGCAGGTGTATACCATATATATATATATATATATATATATATATATATATATATATATATACACACACACACAGTAAAAATATTTTCCTAAAACAGGTAAAGTTACTGTTACGTGCTTACGAGGATGTGAAATGAACGATAAGGAGAGAGAGAGAGAGAGATCCCTAAATAGAATTTACTATCATCATCATCATTCCCAAGACCGATTGTAGTCGTAGGGTTACTGTGCAGCTGAGAATTTGACCAGTTCCTTGCATATATCTGTGTTGAATGCGTATCGTGTATTAGACAAGTAGACATAGTGGAGCCCAAACTTGTTACAGTCAAACAATATCCGACGTCCTCCTACTTGAAGGCCCGCATTGTTCACAGACACGCGGCTATTGATTCAATCGCGCGAACTTTACGTGTTGAATAAGAATTTCTCCACGCAGTGATGCCGTATCATTACGGTATCATAGCTAATGATATTAATTTTTCCTGACCTTAGTTTCAATTTTAGATATACATACGCTCTATCCTAAATATTTCACACTTTCATACCTAAATACAGCATACTTTTGAACTATATTTTCTCACCTCTCATATATATATATATATATATATATATATATATATATAGTGAATCAAGGCAGCAGATAATATTCTAAACATATATTTTTAAATATAACAGACAATGAATGTCTATTATGTTTAATCATAAGCCGTTATTTTGGCTTTAACTTCAGCTGAAAAAAATTACAAAAATTGTCCAACTTTTGGGTATTTTTTAATATACTGGTTCTAAGCTTTCGGCTCACATGAGCCACCTTCAGAGAGGTTACAGAGACGTTAACATAAATGTTTTCTTAACCTTTCAATCTGTCGCGCAGTGTGACGTCATAGAAAAGCATTACAAATTTACAAACTGCGTCTGCCTTTTGGTGACTGTTATCGTCTCATAGCAATGTTTTATATCAGCACAAGATAATATCATCTTTGATGGTGGATGTTTTTATGTTAATGTTCCTGTAACCACTCTGAAGATGGTTCATGAGAGCTGAAAGCTTAGAACCAGCATAATAAAAAATATCCAAATGATGGACAATTTTTGTCTTCATTTTCACCTGAAATTAAATCCAAAATACGATGTCTAGAACGACTCATGATTAAACATAATAGACATTCATTGTCTGTTATATTTAACAAATATATATATATATATATATATACATATATATATATATATTAAAAGATGTTGAATGGCCATTTCGATATGAAGATCCCCACGGGGGACGACACATCACCTCAGCAACAGAAAAAACCTTTCAGAAACTGGAGAAAAATTAGTCTACTTTTCCTTTTTAAATAGATTGCAAAGAAATTAAAAAAATAAATAATAAAATAAAATAAAAATAAAAATAAAGGGAAAGAAAAAGAAAAAGATAGAATAAAATCAAATAAATAAGAAAAGAAAAAATTGACATCGTCTGGGTTCGCAAAAAAAAGGGAGAATGTAACTAAAAATTAACAGACAGCCGTGTTAAATCGACGTAAGTTTAAGCAACACGGAAAAAAGGTGGTAAGAGAGATAAAAGAAGGAAGGGAGGGAAAAAGAAAGAAACTAAAGAAAAAAATTTTTTTAAATATTACAGACGCTGGACAAATTCAAAAACCTAATTTCCCCATTTCTGTAATATTTTATTACATGGAGCTCTCTTCCTGTATCATTTTTTAATATTAAAATAAATTTTTAATATTAATTAGGATCGGGTTTTTGGGAATTTACCTTCCTGCTTTTTTCCCTTGGATTGAAGTATCTGAATTAAAATATATATATATATATATATATATATTCTTCCACAAGAATAATCACACAGTAAAAAATTACCGTGTAGTACAACACAGGGGAACAAATAATTCGAATTTCGTAGGCCACATTGAAAAGGTAGGCCACATACTACACCGGGACCAAGTGCATAGTAGGTGTAGTTCCGTACTGAATATGCATGCAATTTCGAAGCCCAGTTAGATGCAAAACCTCAGAAATGACACACCGCGTGAGAATCGAGATCGTGTACGATGTAGTGCTAGACGATACTAACTTTCTCAGACTGTAATCAATAAACATAGCGTGTTGGGAGCGGGATACATAAAGGAAGATTATGTTGCGCCAGAATGAAGGCTTCTCTAGTAGTTTAATTATGGCTGAGTGTTTGTGCTATGTTGAAAAAGATAACCCCTCAATTCTAGTCATTTAATAAGCTTAGCTTAGATGCGGCGTAAGGAAGATAGTAAAGAGCACCCTGAGAGGCTCGAACTCACTTCTTCTTCATGTGCCGTGTCCCTTCAGAATCCAAGTGATCCTGAACTTTGACGACTTGCCCCGCTCCCTTGTCGCTTTAAAATCTTTCCTCTTGGTATATCTCCCAAACCCCGCTTCGCCATCAAAGCCCATCCAATATATCTCGCGCTGCCTTCCTCTGTCTCTCTTTCCCTCTATCTATTCTGTGAGTATCAGGTTCTCCAAACCCTCCTTACTCATTACGTATCCCGGGGACCGCAGATGTCTCTTTCTGGTGTTAAGTATAAGTTTTCTTCGAAACGATCTAGCGAGACAAGCTTGTTAACCATTATGCCACATTGAAGCACCCAAACCTCTCGATTTTACTCTTTTTTCTTCCATTCTCTTTTTTTTATTATTTTATCTTCTTTTCTTTCCTCTTCTCTCTGTCTTGCTTCTCTTCTCTTCTCTTTCTTCTTTCTTTCATTTGTTCCCTTTTTATCACTCTCTGTTACCCACTCACTTGCAATCCTTCTCTTTCACACACTCCTCTCCTCTGCTAATCTTTCATTCATTCGTTTTCACTCCTTCACTACATTCCCATTGCTCTTTATCTTCATCTATTTCTTTTTTTCATTCCTTCTTTTCATTCCTTCTCTAAATATTTTCCCCGCTTTTTCTTCCTCCTTTTCACTTTCTTTTTTTCGGTTTTTCTCTCTTCATGTTTCTCGTTCTCACCCACCTCTCGTTGTTTCTTTTGTCTTTTTTTTGCTCTCTGTCCTTTTCTTACTCGTTTTCTTGCTCACCTTCACTTCCAATCTTCATCTCTCTTCCCTATCTTTTTTCTTTCTTTTCTTCCTCTTTCACTTCTTTACTATTTTTCCTTCTCTCTTTTCTTCCTTCCATTTCTGTTTTGCTTTTTTTTTCAATCGCTTATTCCGTGTTTGTTCTTTTATTTTTATTTTTTCTTTCTTTCTTTTTCACTCTCCTTCTCGTAGTAGGTAGATAGAACGTAATCTTTTCATCCGATCTAATTTGACGAGAAATCTCTCTCCCTTTCTCTCATTCATTTTCTCTGTTCTCTTCATATAGACATGGTGTGACTTCTGACACCCACTTGTCTTAGCAGTTGTAAATATTTACAAAATAATCAATGATTGTTATCGATCCGCGAATGATAACCCAGGCACATGAGACGAGATCAAACAAGGAAGCACTTTAAATATTTGTCTTACACTAAAACACCGAACTTGGGGATCTTTAAAATCAGACCTTCGAAATGAATTGACTGTTCATTATTCTTTCAAGCAGCAAGATGCTCGCTATATCCTTGTAGCATTAATGTACTCTAAAGCAGTGCTTCTCAAACTATCGGATGTGGCGGACCGGTAGTGTATTTTTTTTTTCATTGTGCCAGGGACCGGCAAACAAAGCAAGCCAATCCAGCTGAGTAAGAGTGGGGGGACTGGGACGTTGTGGTGCATTGGATATCGGCTCGGAACGAGAAATCGGGGAGCCGAGTTCGATTTCCAGTTGAATTCATTGCATTCACTTACGCGCAAATACCCTTGGGAAAGGTATTAATCTGTTTCTTCCTTCAAGTTATAGGTTAAATAACAGGACAGATTGGGTTCTATAGCCTTGGTCGGCAACCAGTCTACCACAGAAAGCAATGGCAACCTACTGTGGGATAATCTTCTGCCCAGTCAGTCATGTCTCTTTCGAGACATGATCGCCCAAGCGTGTATCACTAATGGCACTTAACTGACTGACTGACTATTTCAGGGACATTTTGAGACTATCTGTAATAAACATGAGGACATGATATCTTGTTCATTCTATGGGCAGTCATCATTGACGTACCATATTTTTTGATATATGAGTTATGGACACTGGTTTCGAGGGTATATATTTTTAAAAATTCAGAAAAAAATTAAAGTTAATATTAATAATTCGTAAGCAATTTGGATTTAATAAAAGGTATCAATCTTCTAAAAAATAGACAAACCTTCAAACAAAATATTAATTTTAATTAATTTAAGACTTATTTAAAATATCCATATGACTAAACTTTTTTCCAATATTCGCCATTTTTTTTTATTTTGACGATGATTTTCGATAAGACAAAAAATAAAAGAATGAAAATATACGAAAAATAATTATCAATCCAAAATGAGATGAATGTTTGTAAATTGTTACTTCAATCAATAATCAATCAATAATAAACAAGACTGTTTAGGATTGCTTTTTCCGTTTCTTTTACAGTCCTCTCATTTTCTCTAACGCCCACAAACCATCTTAGTGATGTTATCGCCTTACTTTCGGGAAATGATTTTAAAAAAACATCTTGAAATTTCTTTCTTAATCTGTAATGTGATCGGCAGCTCGGATACAGTCACTTTCTCACCGGCGCAATGTGGCTTCCCTGTGTCTCTTTTACAAATACTTTCACGGTTTCTGTTTCGATGAACTTAGCTCACTGGTGCCCCGTATATATGAATTTACTCGTGCCACAAGATTAGCAACTAGGTCCCATCCTTTTCCTGTTTTACTGTGAAACCAAATAAATTGTAAACGCAAATTCTGCTCCATCAGCTTCTTTTCTCGCACTTCCCGCCTGTGAAATTCCCTTCCGTTTACTTGCTTCGCTGACAGCTACAATCTTCAAGAATTTAAATGTAAAGTCAATAGTCATGTCCTATCCCACTAACTTGCATCCTCTCTCTCTCTCTCTCTCTCTCTCTCTCTCATGCTCTTTTCTCCATCCACTCCACTCTCATCAGTATTTTCATCCTTTTCTTACTCACTTTTTGACACTCCCTATAACCTGCCACGCCTTCTCATAACTTTCCTCCTATGTAACCCCTTGCATAATAGTGGCAGTACAATGCCTTGCTAGGGGCGATACGATTACAAAAAATTGTATTTCTCAATTATTAAGTCCGTCGAATATCCAGTCCACATATGGATATATCACGGCGAACCTGCTCAGTACTTATATGTAATACCTATTGAGAATATCAGTTTCTGTAAGCTTAGATGTACGAGTCCTGTGATAGATAACTGCTTGGAATTGGAGAATTCAGTTCTAATTCCTGTCGGGATCATTCTATTCACTTATGCGCAAATACACTTTGGGCAGGGTATGAATCGCCATTTTCTGGTACTACTTATAGATTCATTTAGACTTGTCTTTTAAGAATGTAAATAGTAAGGAATCAAATTATATTTTAAGATTTAAAAGTTTGATAATGCATATTTCAAACCCTTTCGATAGGTGATCATTAAACTTCACAGATTTCCTTATATTGTCTGGGAATCGAAATGAATTCTTGGAAAAATATAATAGATTGGTTTCTCGTTAACTTCTCAACTTTTTGTAAATCGGTATTTTCTTTCTGTCAGTTAACTTGCCACAAAAATCTAGAGAGCTCAGTCCACTCTGATATTTAACGCATAACCAGGCCGCTTAGAGAAGGTTTAGCGCCTTCTGCAAGAGCATTAGTGCAAAATTGTTAGCAGCAGGCTAACCCGTAATTTGAACCTGCTCCTGAATTCCACTTCCCGTATCGATATTTGTGAACCTAACCGGCCATTCTCGCTTGTGATAATAAGAAAAGTAAAACTCATGTTAATATCTAGAAATCATTCAACTATTTTAAAGCATAAAGTGAAGTATGGTATTTTAAAAACATTTTCACGTACTAAAAAAGTATATTCGTTTGTGCTCCAGACTATCATAATACAGGGTGCGGCAGAAATATCTCTAACATTGTAAAGGTTGATAAAAAGATTAACTGTTATTAAAACAAAGGGCTAACAGTGGAACTAACTCCCAAGAGGATGCTTTCTTAAACACTACGATATTAACCTGTTCAAAGGTTAACCAGAAGCTTTCCTACATATCCTCATAAAACTCTTATTTGTCTGTTGTATTAAAAAGTCACAGACTTTATTGTTACTACTAGTTTCATGCGTGGATACGATGCTTGGACTGTTCCAGGGACGAAAAAAAAAATCGATCCTATTAAAAAAAAAGTATACCCAAAGTAGAAAAAATGTTGACAAAATGTCGTAAATGGCATCGCCACAACGGGTCTGAGCAAGAACAGAAACGTAGAAAAGAAACACATGAAATAACAAATAGGTCTGAGCGATAACACTTATAGACAAATGAGAAAAGGCTTCAACCAAAAAATAAAAGAAAAAAAGATAAAAGTCTTAGCTGGTGGCACAATGGATATTTGTTTACGTACTCAGCAACTAGTTCATTATTCGTATTAAATCCTGATAATGCTAGTCTTTCGTCAGTGTACAATATACACCTATCAGTTCTGCCCGTAAATACAATCACTTTCCTTTTGATTACTTTCCATCCAGTTGTACGTAATTTACCAAACTTGCTAGCTACCAGTATTCTTTTACAGCAAAAAGGTCTGGATTTCTTCTTCTATGTGCCCTGTCCCTTCAGGACGTAGGCGATCATGGATCTCCACGTCTCCCTATCCCTTGTGGCTCTTAGTATGTTTGCTCCTGTTGCTCCTGGCAACCCCCGTTCCGTCATCCACCTGATCAGACCCTGCAAATATGTTATCCGCTGCCTTCCTCTGTCTCTCCTTCCTTCTATCTGTCCAGTTAGTATCAGGTTCTCCAGGCTCTCCTTCCTCATTGCATGTCCCAGGAACTTCAGTTGTCTCTTCCTGATGCTCAGCATCAATTTCCTTTTTGTTGCCATTCTTTCTAACACTTCGTCGTTGCTTGTATGCTCAGTCCACGATATCCGTAGCATCCTTCTGTAGAACCACATTTCGGCCGCTTCCAGTTTTGTCCTCATTTTCGATGATATTGTCCAGCATTGAAGTATTGAAGAAGGTCTGGATTTAAAGAACTCATTTTTGTGAAGAATGACTGTTCACTCACTCACTCACTCACTCACTCACTCACTCACTCACTCACTCACTCACTCACACCATTTATGAACGAGCTATTACGCGACTTACGTTTCTACCATGTGGTGTCTTCAGGCGATTTACACTAACTGATTTTACCGTTTTTTAAGAACGCTCACGTAACGGGAAATTTTTGAACGCGCAATTTTTTAAACTAAAAGAAATTGTAACGTTTTCATTCATGGTTATATGAACCTAATAGATATTTTATGGTATGATTACACTTAGTCATAATTTTTAATACAACTGTGTACTGGTCTGATTTTATTATGACCAAACACTTAGTTTTTGGTCATAATAAAATTAGACCAGCACACAGTTGTATTATGTATATTATATCGCTGACTCATGAGTCATATAATTACATATATATATTATAAACATATCTCCCCAAGCAAGGCATTTTACTGCCACTGTTTTGTAGGGTTTAAATTTAAATATATATATATATATATATATAAATTACGTTAGAACAGCTACAATCTCCGAGAATGCATTTGCAAAGTCGATTGCCATCTCTTATCTTCTGGACCCTGACAACCCTTGTATCATAATGTTCTTCTTTTCCACTCTACTCTCATGCAGCCCTCTATTCTCTGACACTCCTGTAACTTGTTCCTCTTTCTCATCACCCACCTCTTATGTAAACCCCTGCGTGCTAGTGGCAAATATGCCTTGCTTGTGGTGAGATGATTAGAAACAAAATGTACAGACTACTATAAAATTCTACCTTTTGTTTCGACACAATTTTGTATTAGATTGCACGTATTCATACGTAATAATGATTAAATATTCATTGCTCTATTTCTATACTGAGCACTATTTTAAATTAATGCTTTGAACGTTGCAATTCTTTTTGTTCTTAGTCACTTGGATATTTTTTTTTTTTTTAATCATATCACCCCAAGCAAGGCGAAAACACCACTGATGCGCAGGGGGCTACGTGAGAGTGAAAAGATTGGAAAAGAGAAAACCGGAAACCAAATCCTAAACAGGAAACAAGGGATGAGCCTCTTCACCTGTTCAATAGACGTGGGTGGAGTGTGAACCGGGCGATAGTTTAGTCTATCTACTCCAATTGAAAAAAAATAAATAAAAAAAGTGTGAAAAGATTGGAAAAGAGAAACCCGGAAACCACATCCTAAACAGGAAACAAGGGATGAGCCTCTTCACCTGTTCAATAGACGTGGGTGGAGGAGAACCGGGCGATAGTTTAGTCTATCTACTCCAATTGAAAAAAAATAAATAAAAAAGGTGTGAAAAGATTGGAAAAGAGAAAACCGGAAACCACATCCTAAACAGGAAACAAGGGATGAGCCTCTTCACCTGTTCAATAGATGAGGGTAGAGTGTGAACCGGGTGATATATGTATCGTGAGAGGAAAACTCAACACATAATTAAACGATTATAAATTCAGAATTTATTGAGGCACTGTAAGAAAATTACAATTGCCTCTTTCATACCGTTGACAAATAAATTATATATATGAGCGAGAGAGAGAGAGAGAGAGAGAGAGAAACAACACATTGTTTGGAAATCATTTTTATTTTACAGTTATTTGGTTTAATTCTATGTGGAATTCTCTTTCGATTTCTTGACTTCCATCCAAATTTGATCTTCAAAAAGTTAAATGCAATGTTATTTTCTTACTTCTTGACTTTTTTTTTTTTTTTAAATTTTTTTTTCTCTCTTTTACTAATGCATTCTTTTCTCATATTCTCACACACTCAGTAACCTCCTTGGGTCTTGGGATAAAATGATAAAAAAAAACAATGGAAACTGTCCTCACAATTTAAAGACTAGTACGATATTAACATTTCGGTTCGACGAAAAAAAAAAAAACATGAATTATTTATGTACATGTTTGAAAATTTAATTTTGTGCGGAATTTACGATGTTTTCCTGCCTAACAGAAAGAGTACTGTGCTTAGCAGGCGTTTGTTTATCTCAAATAGCTAAAACAAAATGATATCTTTCTGAATGAACAATGAAAGCCAGACAGAACTTAAGTAAATTAATATCTAGAAGTTTAAGCCTTCTTCACACATACATATATCTATATCTAGATGTCTGTCGTATGGCGATGTTTAATCAATTAGTCCAATTCCTAGGGTACTCATAATGTATTGAATACGCCACTATTTTAACTCTTTTCTAAAATAAAATTCATTATCATAATTGATTTTGACAATTATTTACATTTATTTTTTTTTAAACTGTTCTTTTTATCTACGTATATACGCAGGAGGAAAAAATAAGGAAAAAGGAGTTGGCTTAATAATGGACAAAGAAATGAAGAAATGCGTTCTGGGATAATGCCAGTTATCAGAAAGAGTCCTCTTGCTCAAACTGAGAGGGAGACCCATTAACACATCTATTATAGTAGTTTATGCACCAACAACGCAAGGCACTGAGGAAGAACCATTCTACTCCATACTGGACAATACCAAAGCTCAGTGTAAAAGCCAAGAAATTAGAATAATAATGGGTGACTTAAATGTTAAGATAAGTTAAGTGGTGTAGAGGAGACGACCGGCAACTTTGGATTGGGAATTCGCAACGAACGAGGAGAAAAATAGGTCTAATGGTGCACAGCAAAGGACCAGGTAAGAACTAACACCTGGTTTCAAGAACACCCACGACGTCTATGGACATGGAGAAGCCCAGGCGGCGAAACGAAAAATATAAAAGATAATCATAAACAAGAGATTCTGAAATGCAGTGGTTCAATGCAAAACCTATCCAAGTGCCGACTGTGGAAGCGATCACCTCCCAGTCATCTGCAACCCAGGGTGAAACTCCGGAGACTAAAGAAGCCTAGTTAAGCACCAAGACTGCAATACGACACGGTCGTGAATGACCTCAACCTGCAGAAAAATACACTGACAGCGTAAAAAAACAAATAAGAACACATTGGAAAAAGAAATTCGAAATGGAACTCAATAAAGGAAGCGATAGTGACATCAGCAAACGACATTGTAACAGAGAAAATCAGACGCAGAAGAAAAAACAAGTGGATTCTGAACATGATGCAAAAGAGACAGAAAACGATGCCAAGATATGGAATGGAATGGAATACAGGATACGACACAAAGAAATAAGGAATAAATGCAGACAGGCTAAAGAGGTATGGCTCAACAACAAATGTGCTGAAGTAGGGAGATTGAGAAAAGCTAATAAAGCAGACATGCATAAAGAAATAAAAGAACTGACAGAACAAAAAACTCTTCAGGACAGAACGATCATGTTGGAGAAAAAGGAAACACTAAAGTAACACAAAGAATATATAAAAGATCGTTTCCATGACAAGAGAGAGTAACCAATAATCCACAAAGATAAGGACGGACAGGAAATATTGTGGAAGCTGCAATGGCCAAACTGAATAGAAATGAAGCAGCTAGAACAAACGGTATTGTTATAGAGTTGCTGATAGTCCTGCACAAATTCGGCGTAGAGAAAATTACAGAAATAATAAATGAAATTTATAACAGTGGTGTAATACCGGACGATCTAAGCAAGTCCATTTTCATAGCACTGTTTAAGAAGCAATGTGCAAACGAGTGCGAATTCTACCGAATAATCATTACAAAACTGATTGTGCTAATCCTGATGAATGAGCGAGAAGCAGAGTCAGGCCAGCGATAGGACAAGAACAATGCGGGTCCGTCAAAGACACTGGAACAAGGAACGCCATATTTATGATTAGGATGCTATCTGAAAGAGCAATACAAATGAAAAAAGCCGTTTACCTATGTTTTATCGATTATGCGAAGGAGTTCGACAAAAAACCTGAGAGAAATTCTCAGCAACCTCAACGATCAAGAATTTCTACTGGCTGCAAACCGCCCGCATATGGTCAGAAAACGAATTCAGCAGATATACAAAGACAGAAAGGGAGTAAGACAAGGATGTGTCTTTCACCGGATCTATTCAACTTGTATAACGAGTCTATTCTGAGGAACGTGGGTGTTATGCCAGGATTCGTCATCGGAGGCCACAATTTGAACAACATAAGAAACGCAGATGATACAGTGCTGATAGCAGTCAGGGAAAGGAAACTACAAAACCTCCGACAGAAGGTAGTTGAAGAAAGTGACAAGAAAAGACTACACATTAACTGCAAGAGAACCGAATGCATGGTCATCATCAAAAAAGCAGCCCAAAATGCTAAATATAGGCGGGGGTACTAAAATCAAGCAGGTACAAAATTTAAATACCTGGGAAGTGTTTTAAGAAAACGGAATGTGCGACACTGAGATCCGAAGGCGAATTGGCATGGCTAAGAATGCTTTCCAGAAGCTGAGTAAAGTATTAAGAGACAGGAAAATTTCGCTCGAAACAAAGAAGAGAGTACTGTATTGTTATATGATGTCAGTTCGTCAATATCGCGGTAAATGTTGGGCAATATAAACGAAGATAAAGGAAAAACGTGAAGCAACTGAAATGTGGTTCTACAGAAGGGTGCTGCGGATATCATGGATCGAGCATGTGAGCAATGATGTTTGTAAAGGGTGGAAACAAAAAGGAAGCAAATATTGAGAATCAAGAAGAGACGGCTCAAGTTTCTGGTATATGCAATGAGGAAGGAGGGCTTGGAGAATTTGATACTAACAGGCCTGATAGAGGGAAGAAGCGACAGGGGAAAACAGCGTGTAACATACTTGACGAGCCTGTGCAGGTGTATAGCAGAACGGGGGTTGCTTGGTGTAACAGGAGAAAGCGTGCTAAGAGCCACCAGGGATAGGGAGACGTGAAAGACCATAATCACCTACGTCCTAAAAGGACAAGGCATATAGAAGATACAGCACAGATGGTAAATAAAATATTTTAATTTTTTTTGTTTCTTTTTTAATTCCATGCTGCATTCTCTAGGCCGGCCTGAAGTTGCGACAAAAAAGTGAGTAAATAAGAGAGACGTAAACATTTGTCAAAATGAATAATATTTAATAATATTTCATGTAACAAAAAACTGATATAAAAATATTAACGTTGCGAATAATAATCAGTCAGTTAACTACCAAACGCGAAACATGCTTGGGTGATCATGGCATGACTGGTCCTGGGTATTACGGTCATCTGCATCCGGCAGCAAGGCCTCTGATTGCGAGGTTGTGACGAGCATAGAACCACCTCTTAATTGCTGTTGTTCCCAGGTCCACTCTGTGGTAAAACCTGTTAGGGTCCCAGCTATGGGCAAATAGTTAAAAACTACTGTCAAAACACTATGAAAATATAAAAATAGAATATCATAGAAATATATACGTAAAAATAGACTTTTATAGGAAAATATATATTTCTGAAGAAAAATTCTAGCAACAACACATTTTTGAAGAAAAATAATTACTATAACAGTTTTGAAAGGAAAAAAATAATATTGCCATAATACATTTTTCAAGGAAAAAAATTATTACCAGCAATATTGAATACAAAACTAGAAGACATCTTCACCTTTCTAAAATAAAAAAAATAAATAAAAATAAATATTTAATTAAGATCTGACTAAATCAACCTTTTCAATATAACTGAAACATTAAAAAGAAAAACCCTCTAAATCTTAGCTTTTTTTTGGAATTAAATAACCCACAGGTTAATATGCCGTTAAACAAAACTCAAACTCAGTCGAAACATGACTGACTAGGCAAAAGATTTTCCTGCAGATGTTTGCGATTTTTTTTTCGGTATACTGGTTGCCAGCCAAGGCTATAGAACCAAGTCAGTTCTGCTATTCAGCCCATAGTTTAAGGGAAAAAGAGATGGATTTATACCTTTCCCAAGGGTATCTGTGCGTAAGTGAATTAAAGCAATTCGATTAGAATTCGAACTTGGGCTCTCCGATTTACTCAACCCGATCCGATATCGATTACACTACACCCCGAATAATAATACTAGTGTTAAAAAATTATTCAGTGGTGAGTGGTGGTACAATCTAGGTATGGGTTTAGCCTTCACCGTGCCTTTGGGCATACGTAGTTCAGTCTGTAAGAGCAGCTAGTGTTTTTCATCGACCTTCTAGTTGGGTATGATACGGCGTCACCACTACTGCGGCAAGTATGTGTTGCTAAAACCTCGCCCAAATAGTTTTGGATTCAGAGATTTACTTCTCCTAGACTAGTTGTCAATCAAAGCTAAAGAGCCTAGTCTGGGTAGAAAAGAGATTGGTTTTATACATTTCCAAGTATATTTCCGGCCAGAAGTTGAACACAACAATCCAATCCTGATAACCGCTTTACTGTACGCGCGTGGGCGCATCCCCCCCCCCCCGCACACACACGTGTCTGCGCGCGCATCTGTTTAGGTGAGGTTGGTGCATATATATATATATATAGAGAGAGAGAAAGAGAGAGATAGGATGCGATGAGTAAATTGTCGTCAATATATATTTTTTTAATTTTGTGCATGCACGTTGTTATTTTTGGAATTTGTCGACCACACAGAAGGGTCAGCTAGACGCTGTCTGTTTGGGTGAGGGAGAGCAACAATTTGTCCTGCCAGAAATTTTGAAATGGCATGCTGTACTTCTTAGGTAATACGAACATTTCAGTGTGTTTATGTATAAATCTGAGGACATTGCATATAATTTAATTGGAGCAGACCAACCCTGCTATTGCCCGGTTTATATTCCTCCCTCTTTTTTTTTTTAAAACAGGAGTAAAAAGAGTACTGTATTGTTTTTTCTTTCTTGTTTATGAAGGGGTTTCTTTCCTCTCCTCAGGTTTTAATAATAGTGGTTTCGCAAATTTGTTGCAATATGTCTCAATGATGGCGACGTTCTAATGGTACCGGGTGGGCAGTTTCCTGGTTGCTGCTTCCGACTGGTAGTTAGAAGCCCGAATTTGAGAGGCGTAGTGTCTTGAGAGGCTGCACTAATCAACAGTTGGATAATATCGGGGTTTCTTGTAGTGCCATGTCGCGTTTGTGCAGGTGCTTCCGGGGGGCAACCCTGAGGCCGCATTGTGCTGTAGTTTGCGCCACTTTCTTTCCTACACATGTTGCATTTGACGACTGACTGATACTACTACTCTAGCCCACTTTTTACCAAAAAAAAAAAAAAAAATCTAATAATGATATCACACGAAATAAGAATTAAAACTAAACCAGCTAAACAAAAATCGCCTAAACCCATCAGCATCCCTTTCACGAACATCCGTATCAACTTTTGCAGCGTTAAATCTTTCCTTCAAATAAACGCACCTGACATCTTAGCTCTGTGAAACTAACCTTTATCCTTCTATTTCTTCCACTGATTTCTATATCCCTGGTTACCTTCCCCTCTTTAGGAAGGGCTCCAATGTCCATATGCATGAAATTGGCGTTTATGTTAGCTAACATCTCCCTCTAGCTAGGGTGATTTCTCTTGAATCGTCAGATCATTCCTACATGCGTCTCCGTCTCTCTCTACTAAGCCCGATTATCATTGTTTTTCTTTCTCTACAGCTCCCTTTCCTCTACTGATTGTACCGTATTTGACAGCATCTCAAACAATATAGATAAGGCCATTCCCTCTCACCCGGTCGCTCATATATTTTTGAATAGAGACTTCAATGCCCACCATGCCAAGTGGCTGGAAAACTGTCACTGATCTTGCTGGTGTCCATACCATGAATGTTCAATCGCTTAATCCCTTATGCAAGTGGTTAATTTCCCCACGCGTTTCTCTAATAACCTTAATGGAACTGATTCACTGCTAGATCTGTTTCATTTCTATCCTTGATTTTTGTCATGTTACGCAACTTTGCCTTCTTTGCAACTCTGATCATGGTGTGGTTTCCGTTAATATCTCCTTCCACTCCTCAACTAGGAACCCCCGACCAGCAGAATATCTTGCTGCTACAAAAGAGCAGGCTGGGAGTTGTTCAGCCATTTTCTGTGTGATATCCCTTGGAACAAAGTTTTTTGTCTTCCAATCCGAGGTCTCCTCTTGGGTTAAAGCTGGCATCGATAGGAAGTTACTACTTAAACCCCATTCACTCCCCTGGTTCTCTGCTTGCTCGGCCGCTATTGCCCACAGGAATCACTTCTTCCGACTTTATTAGAGCCACGCGTATATAATAGAAATGAAGCAGCGTATAGCATTCCGCAAGTTCGGCTTCAAAGACTACTGGCGGCTCTGTAAAAATGTGTCAAATCACAGCAAGCCCTCAATTCCCCCTTTTAATCAATAAATTTCTAGCGGAATGCTTTGCTTGCATATTCTCCACCAACTCAACATTTGATTCGTCTGCTGATATGTTAACGACCGTCACAGAGTATATATGTCAGGCTCCAAAGCTTTTGACAGTCTGGCATGCTGGTCTTCTACGCAAGCTACAGAGCTATGGTATAACTTGACGCTTGTTTGACTTAATCAAGTCATTCCTTTCAAATCGCGTAATGAAGGTAATATTGAATGAGCATGCTTCCAGATACTATCATACGAACGCGAGTGTCACCCAAGACCCTAGTCCAGGTCTTACGCCTTTTCTGATCTTAATCCATGTTTATCAAATGCTCGAACAGGGATTTTTACGAACGCGCGACTGGAATTTTTAAACAAACAAAACATTTTCAAAATTAGGGAGGAATTATTTAAAGATCTTTGAACACTTTAATCTATGTTTGTATGATCCTAGTATTTATTATTTGTGTAAAAAATCCCTATTCGAGTATTAAAAAAAAAAAAACGGTAAAATCAGTTATTGTAAATCGCTTGAAGATACCGAAAGGTTGAAACCTAGGTTGCGGAAATAACTAATTTCCAAACGATATATATATATATATATATATATATATATATATATATATATATATATAAATCGATTAATAAATCAGAAACTGTAAAGCTTTTCTTTGTTCATATTGTAACAAGCAGTGAGTTGTTAAGCGGTACACAGTTATCTTTTGTGAATGTCTAAGTATTTTCACATATGGAATTTGCTTCCCTCAAGAAAATTCTAAGCCATTCCCTTAAATCTAAACAAACACTTATTATACGCGATGTCAGTGTCAGAAGAGCCCATTATTTATACGAAATAAGATTATCACGCAATAATTATATTTGCCGACCGGTTAATACAATCTCTTGAGAAATTCTTAGCCGCTTGCTCTCCCGATCGTTCACTTTTGCAAGTTGTCAGTGCAATCAGCTGACTTTCCTTTTATTGCAAATATCAGGAGTTGAGCTGATAAAATTATATCAACTGGGGAATCTGACAAATGTAACGAAGAGTATTAGCCGAATGCTTTTATTTATTATTATTATTATGTCATTTTTCATCATATTTCGATTTCTGCTTTGGTCTCACTACCAACCAAGTCTGCGGGGAGACCTAAGGCAGGTAGTGGCGTGATGCTATGGCTCCATTTCATGTTTTTCTATCTTCCCTATCATCCCCAGCATTACATAGATAAAGTTTTCCTTAGTTTGTGGGCTGTACTTAATAAGACAATTTTTTGTATATCTCTTAAGCTGGGGTTTCCAGGGATTCTTTCAATGTGTTGTTTTGTTCCATTTTTTATCATTCCAAGTGCACCTACTATCACTGGCACAACTCTTGTTTTCAATTTCCACATTTTTTCTATTTCAATTTCCAGGTCTTTATATTTTGACAGTTTTTCAAATTCCTTGATTGCTATGTTACAATCCGCTGGACAAGCCATATCAATTAATAGACAAGTTTTCTCCTTCTGGTTTTTAACAATAATGTCCGGCCTATTTGCTTCAATTTTTCTGTCTGTGTAGATGGTGTAATCCCATAGAATGGTTACATCTTCTATTTCTGTAACCGGTGCTGGGTGATGTTCATACCAGTGTTTGTTTACAGCTTTTCCATAATGTTTGCACATTGCCCAATGTAAATATTGCCCAACTCTATCGTGGCGATTTTTATATTCATTTGGGGCAAGCACAGAACAGCCTGAGATTAGGTGGTCTATTGTTTCTTGGTGTTTATCACAAAACCTGCACTTTGGATCCATATTATTATGCATAATATTATTATTATTATTATTATTATTATTTCATTTAATTTCTGTTTATACACATTTTTCTTCTGGAACTTAGATTTCTGGTTCTTCAAATCAGAAATCTAAGTTCGGTAATGGCTTCATTACATTTTTTATAAATCATTTTTGATCACACACATTTTTTTTTTATAGATAAAGCTCTTCGTAACGTGTGATTTGTACTTGCGAGTACAATTTTTTGTATTTCTTTAAGGCATGGGCTACCCTTCAAATTATTCTATCGGAGCCTTTATTATTATTATCATCATTATGTCATTTTTATCATAATTCTATTTCTGCTATGGTCACACAACCTACCAAGTCTGCGGAAAGACGTAAGGCAGGTCATGACGTGTTGTTATGGACACATTTAATGTTTTTCTGTCTCTCATAACATCTCTAACGGGTGATAAGCTTGGATGTGCAGGTGGTGTCATGTATAATGGATCGGGAAGTCCAGTTCCAGTTGGGTTCATTATATTCTCTCACACTCAAATATCCTTGTGAAAGGTATGAATCTACATTCTACCCCTTCAGTTATGGATTAATTAATGAGGCTTGTACTATTAAATCAATATTTCCAAAAAAAGAAAAAAATCTTATAAATTAACTTATTGTTTTGCGCTTAATAAACTCCGTTGTAGTTCAGTGGATATCAGCTCTGAACGAGAAACCGGAGAGCCGAGTTCGAATTCCAGTTGGGTTCATTATATTCTCTCACACTCTAAAATGTAGCCGCAATTTCTACTCCAACAGCTTCTTTTCTCGCACTTCCCGTCTGTAGAATTCCCTTCCACATACTTGCTTCCCCGACAGCTACAATCTCCAGGAGTGTAATGTCAATAGACACCTCCTAACACCTTAACTCTCATCCATTCTCTCAAACACTTTTCCCATCTACCCAGCCCTCATCCTCGATATCCTTACCCGTCTATTACACCCCTTCTGACATTTCCTATATCTAACCACTCTTTCTCATCACTTTGCCCCTGCGCAATAGTGGCAGTAGAATGCCTTGCTTGGGGTGAAATGATTAAAAAAAATCCTTGTGAAAGATATGAATCCACATTCTATCCCTTCAGTTACCTACTGCGGGATAATATTCTGCCCAGTCAGCCATGTCTCTTTCGAGACATGATCGCCCAAGCGTGTATCATGAATGGCACTTAACTGGCTGAAACTGAAATGAATTGATCATTTTTCAAAATTTAATTATAATGGCAATCATTGAACTTAAACTCATAGAAATGTACACATAAATGTAACGCAAGTGTTCAAGTGTAGTTTTATCTGGAACATGTCTCGAGAAAATAACCTTTCATTTATTTTTTAGATCTGGTGTGTAGCATCAATTTCGTTGAATCAAGATAATTGATATCGCATCTAAAATGCAAATTTATAAATAAAAATAAAATATTTCCTTTAATCCAGAGAAGATTATTCTAAAATAACACGCTTTCAAGGTGATCTTTCTATTTGATAAAGAAGAGTAAGTAGACGACTATTGGAGAGTAAGGATGCGAATGGGGGAAAAATGGAGCTTTAGGATAGAAGGCGAAAATGAAATCAATAAATTAGAATTCGTTTCTACGTTTTACTGTAATTCTTGAGTAAAGACGGAATTTTCGTCTGATAGATTCTATGTATGTCAGCACAAATAAATAAATAAAAAAATAATATGGAAATCTAGGACATTGTACTTTCAAAGAAATTGAAAGAAATGAAAGTAAGAAAGAAATTTAAAAAATGAATTTCTGAAATGAAAAATGCAGAGCGAGGAAAGAAAGTGAGTTTGTTGTGGGTGCTAAAAAATCAATAGCTTACGAGTGAAATAATGTACGTAAGAGTCAAAATCTTCCGATTGTTACAATATTTTTTTGAAATAATGATTTAAAGCTACAAGTCTTACTAATTAACCCATAGCTGGAAGGATAAGAGATGGATTCATACCTTTCCCAAATTTATTTGTGCGTAAGGGAATATGACGACCCCAATTGAAATTAGAACACGGCTTCCCGATTAAAAATTCCGTGTCATTACCCATAACACCATCGAAGGTTACAGCAACTAATAATTCTGAAGTGGTCACCCATCTAGGTAATGACTAAGCTCGACATTGCTTAACTTCGGTCATAGTACAGCAACCGGTCTATCTACGGGATATGACCGTAAGGAGTAATGTAGTAAAAAAAAAAAATTGAATGAATTTCTAAAAGGAGAGGAGGGAAAGGGAGAGAAAAAAGGAATTTTTTTTTTAATCATATCACACCGAGCAAGGCGGTAACGTCACTGATGCGCAGGGGGCTACGTAAGAGTAAGATTGGAAAAGAGAAAGTCGGAAACCACATCCTAAACAGGGAACAAGGGATGAGCCTCTACACCTGTTCAATAGACGTGGGTGGTGTGTGAACCGGGCGATAGGTTAGTCTATCTACTCAAAGGCTTGTTGGCGTCAGGTTATTAATTTATTCAGTGAAGACTATATTTACTAATAGAAAATTGAAAACCGGGCGATAGTTTAGTCTATCTACTCCAGTTGAGAAAAAAAGAGAGTAAAAGAATGGAAAAGAGAAAAAGATTGGAAAGAGAAAACCGAAAACCACATCCTAAACAGGGAACAAGGGATGAGCCTCTACACCTGTTCAATTTGTTGGGGGTGCTGAAAAACTGATATGGGAAAGGAAGATTATACGTAGAGGGCGGATGATCAATAAGTGAATATTTGTGTGATATAGAAAGTAAAAAAGAAAAGAAATAATGGAAAATTCTAAAGAAAAAGAGAAATAAAGAGAAAAAGGAGTGAATTTCAGATTGCTGAAAAATCGATAGCGAGCAAAAGAAAAATGTCTGGAGAAAGAGAATGATAAAGAAAGACATAAGAAAACCCAAGAAAGACGCTTGTGAAAGAAAGATAAAAAGAATTTATTATGAAGACTGTCGACAAAACCTTTTATCTTCGACTGATCAAGCAACAGCGATTTATTCGATTTTTTTTTTCATGAACGCATCAAAGAAAGATGAATTGATTTATGAATTCAAGTTTACTTTAAACTTGTTTGTAAAATATTATTGCAAAGTTAACTTGAGCTCAAAATAAAATTTTTTAAAAGCCATGAAAAACAAGTTAAAAAAAACAACAAAAACAAGTTATTTTAAATCGAAATTTTTAATTCAATCGATTTTCTTTAATCACATTCGTCCTATAATCTGTCAGTCAGTTAAGTATCATACGTGATACACGCTTGGGTGATCATGTTTCAAAAGAGAAATGACTGACGGCAGAAGATTTTTCCATTACTAGGTTACTATTACTTTCTATGGTAGACTGGTTGCCAACCAAGGCTAGTTAACCTATAACTGAAGAGAGTAGCTACAGATTAATACCTTTGCCAAGGTCATTTGTGCCTAAGTGAGGATTTTAATGGGAATTCGAGCTCGGTTCTTTGTTTACGCGTTCCGAGCCGATATCCACTGCCCCACTATGCACAACTTAGATTTCCATACTAGCAAAGACAAATTGGTTTGGAAGGAAACCCCCACTATCAATAGTAGAAAGATGCATAACTAACTAGGCAGAAGATTTCTCATTACTGCGTTTCCATTACTTTATGTCAACCAAGCCTACAGAATCGAATCTGTCCTGCTGTTATACATTTCACTAATGGCATTTGCGCGTTATTAATACAACTGGAATTCGAACTCGGCTCTCCGATTTCTCGTTCCGTGCCGATATCCACTGCGCTACAAAACACATCTGCATCTTTTAAATAAACAATATGCAAATGAGAAAAGTCGGCCTGAAAAACTGCATATATAATGTGGAGCATTTTGCCTTTCAAAAGATTTTCAAGCTTAAAAACAAAAGGGAATACATTTCATTTTCATTCTGCAGGCGCTATCAACGGCCAGATTATTTTTTTAAACTTAGCCTTCCTTTATAAGAAGACTACATTAAATGAATTTATTTTTGGTTGCATTTTGTCCTGAATACTTTTATCTTATAGCGAAAGAAAAACCATATATGGTCATAGAAAAGTGATTATATTAGATTGCTTTAGAAGAGGAAATAAAAAGGAAATTAAATGGAAATTTTAATTAATGCATTTCTTGATGTATAACACAACTTGATTATAATAAGCCCCTGTGTTTCTAAATCTGAAAGTGAATAAATTACATCCTTAAGTATAAAACGACCCCGTAGTACAACCATCCTTATGTTAATTTATTTATTTTTATAAAAGCTACTTATTAAGATTTCAACAACGTACATATATTTCACTAAACTATTTTATTTTTCTCGATATTAAAAAATAGAAATGGACTGGTTGTTTAGCCATTGTGTGTGTTTTTAATTTTTTTCTTGTCTCCAAATCTAAAAATATTTTAAATTTTATATTTTATATTTTAAATAACCTTTAAAATGTTGATAAACCGTAAAAACAAATTAATCCAAGCAAATTTTGCCATACTTATTTTTACAATCTTCACCTCCTCTGATAATGTCTCATAGCCTGTTCTAATACCGTATTTCCTTGTATATAATACAACAAATGGTTTCTGAAGCTAAAACAATAAAATACAATAAAATACATCCGTGAGTATAATACGACTTGATAGTACAGCTATCCATGTGTACATTTTGAAAATTTGTACCATATTAACCATTAAAATATCAATGACGTACATATATTTCATAATATAAAATTTGTACTATATTATCCATTAAATTATCGATGACGTACATATATTTTATAATATGAAATTTGTACCATGTTATCCATATCAATGACGTGTATATATATATATATATATATATATATATATATATATCCAAGTATGGGTGTTTCCCCATCCAAAGAAACACTATTTTTAAAAAAGTGCTCAATACAAAGTAGAGTTAATAATAATAATATTTATTAATAAATTATAACATTGATATGTTATAATATCACTACAAAAGTAGCTATTTTGTTTCGACACTTTTTGTGTCTTATCAAGTGATGTGGTTATTTAAAAAAAAAAAAACAAAAAAAAAACACATCACTTGATAAGACACAAAAAGTGTCGAAACAAAATAGCTACTTTTGTAGTGATATTATAACATATCAATGTTATAATTTATTAATAAATATTATTATATATATATATATATATATATATATATATCATAATGTAAAATTTGTACCATGTTATCCATTATAATATCAATGTTGTACATATATTTCATGATATAAAATATTTAATTTTTCACGATATTAAAAATGAAATTATATTAGAAACGAACTGGATAGTTGATCATTGCGTGTTGTTGTTTTTTTCCCTAACTTCCGTTTCAAAACTTACTTTCGAATTTTCGAGGGAAAGACTCTAGCTCGACATAGCCAGTAATACATTTTATAGTTTTAATTAAACTATCATACTTCATTATTAATATAAATGTTATACCAAGTTGGTAAAGTCCTGACTAGCTTAGGAAATGTAAAGAAAATAGCAAATCTTAATCTTTGTCCGGTGTGATTTCCGAGGAGTATTGTATTTCGAGCTTATTCTACATGGTCACGCCATCAAGGCTAAACCGCGTCGAATTCTGACTTTGTTTCAGGAAAAACAACGCAAAGCTACACACTCCCAGGCTGACTAAGGAGAAGTTCAAACAGATGGACGGCATTGAGATTCTTCCACAACTACCATCCAGTTCCGATGCTGCTCCGAGTGACTATGACCTTAATGGCACACTTTCCCTGCGACCAGCGATTCAACACTTTTGATAAAGTGAAGGAAGCTTGTTTACAGTTTTCTGATTCAAAGCTGGTATCTGGGATAGATTCGGATACTAGTTGATCGTAGGCAGAAAATCGTCGGGAATGATAGATCCTATGTTGAAGAATAAATGTTGGTGTTGCTCCATAAAATTTTGTTGTTTACTTTCCTCTTCTTAACTGAATCAGGCTTTTCAGGCCAACATATTTTATGTACCTTCTCTGAATTTAAATTTTCGCTTCCATTTTAAAGATAATGGTCGAAAGCCAGACATAATATATTAACATAATAAGTTGCAAGTCAGTCAGTTAAGTGCCATACGTGATACACGCTTGGGCGATCATGTCTCGAAAGAGACATGACTGACTGGGCAGAAGATTATCCCACAGTAGGTTGCCATTGCTTTCTGCGGTAGACTGGTTGCCGACCAAGGCTATAGAATCCAGTCTGTCCTGTTATTTAACACATAACTGGAAGGAATAGACGGATTAATACCTTTCCCAAGGGTATTTGCGCGTAAATGAATGCAATGAATTCGGCTGGAATTCGAACTCTGCTCCCCGATTTCTCGTTCCGAGCTGATATCCAACGCACCACAATGCACATCCTTAGAGTGTCCAAATGGAAATTAGTGACTGAACGTACAGGGGAAAGCAACGCGTGACAAATTTGATAGATGGATGGCAGAGCAGGGTTTGGGAGGGGTAGTAAATCAAGGGATGTCAAGAGCCATGATCACCTACGACTTGAATGGACATGGCACATTGAAGAAGATCTTGCTGTGGTCAATCGTGGTTGAGCCAAGACAAAGTGAGTTCACACACTGTCAGGCTGACTAAAGAAAAGTTCAAGCCGATAGATGATAGCGAGATTCTTCGACACCCACCATTCAATCCCCGTGCTGATCTGAGGGACTCTGGTCTATTCCGCTCAAGAGCACATTTTCTCAGCAAACAGCGATTCAACACTTTATCAAAAGTGAAGGAAACTCGTTTGCAGTCTTCTGATTTAAAGCTGGTATTTGGGATAGATTCAGATGCTAGCTGATCGCTGGCAGAACATTGTTGAGAATGATGGACTTTATTTTGAAGAAGAAATGTTGGTGCTCTTCCATAAAATTGTCTTCTTTTTTTTCTTTCCGCTTCTTAAAACAGTTTGGACTTTCTGATCAACCTTATGGTTCTACATATTAATAAAATAAAAATGATAGTTTTGCATTAAGAATGAAAAGAGAAACAAATATGGCCGATGTATCAAAAACCGTTTTGTAAATGATTATCAACACCTGAGTATTTTGTGTTTTATTATCTATTGCGTTAGGTGCATTTGCAATATTTCTTTTTCAAATAAGAAATTTTTTAAGCCAAGTAAAATTTTCGGAAAACGTCTACATGGGTATAACACGCATCTCCTTTTATGTCTTTAATTTTCCTTCAACATTTCTCGTATTACACACAAGAAATACGATATGTTTGTTTTGATTGCAGTAATTAAGATTTACACCCTTTAATAAAATTTATTTTCATTTTTATTTTTCCAGGGTATGCACATACCATGTGGAAAGACGATGACAAAGTCGTTTTGATCTATTGCCCTGAGTGGTACGACCTTACCGATGCAAGTAAGTTTTATTTTCACAAACTTATTCTCCGTCATTACACTTACTGGTCAAAAAGGTATTCATTAATTCCTTTTATTTTCTTTCCAGGTGCCAATGTATTGATAATTTGATGCGCTATTATGCTGATAACGTAGATATTCATGTTTGTGATTAAAACGGTGATGACATAGGTATTCATGATTGAGAATAGAACGGTGATGACATAGGTATTCATGAGTGAGATTAGAACGCCGATGACGTAGGTAGTCATGAGTGAGATTAGAACGGTGATGACGTAGGTAGTCATGAATGAGATTGGAACGGTGATGACATAGGTAGTCATGAGTGAGATTAGAACGGTGATGACATAGGTAGTCATGAGTGAGATTAGAACGCCGATGACATAGGTGGTCATGAGTGAGATTAGAACGCCGATGACATAGGTAGTCATGAGTGAGAATAGAACGGTGATGACATAGGTAGTCATGAGTGAGATTAGAACGGAGATTTTTCTATAGATGTGGTACAAGGCCGAAAGTATGGGGCACCCAGTAAGAATCGAATTCATTACTCAATTGGAATGATTCTAGTGAGACAAGCTTGTTAACCATTGCACCTCGTCGATATGCCCAAGTTGAGATTAGAATGATCTTTAACAAAAACAACAAAATTCTCTAACAAGTATTCTAAGTAGGACTTAAAATAAACCTTTCTTAAAAAAAGATTTCTGATTTGTTATTTTACGACTAATCAGCCCTTTATGGGGTTATTTAAAGCGAAGACATATTTTGGGCTGTAAGAATATTTCTTTTGGGTTGAGGAGTGAATATTGTGTTACTAATTTTCATAGGAACAATGTATATTCCATGCTAGTATTTAACCCATATTTTGGAGGACTTTCTGATTTCTTATCCCGAGCCGCTATCCGTTGCACCAGCCGCACGTCTACCCTGAATCAATTATGTAGAATTGAAATGAGAGTAGAATGCATTATCTATGTATATACTCGCTAACAGTGGTATGATATGATTTCTGAGAAAACATTTCTATATGAGTGGTGGTTTAGGCAACTCTGAGCCAGTTGGACATTATGTTGATTGGCGTAATATTTGTAACAGAAATAAATTAGTTTACGGTGATTACAAGAGGAGATCCTCATTGCATATGAGATTAGGAGTTCTGTAAAATAGAATTAAGTCATTTTTTCTCGGACTGGTAACGAACGATGCAAAAAAAAAAAAATATTTTAAAAAAGCAAAATAAAACAATCAAACAAAAAAGCAAAACAACTGAAATTGGTAATGACAATACATCAGAATATTAATTTCCCATACAGGAAATATTCGGTATTTATTAGTTGAAACAACGTTATAAATTACAAAAATCTTTTTCTCAAAACAGTTTTTCATACTAATATCCAACTAAGATTCATTCGCTGGACGCCATTGTTAATCTGAGAAAACTTTTCTATATAACTGATGGCTTTAGGTAGTTTTGAAGAAAGAAATTGCAACCTACTACGGGAAAATCTTTTGCCTAGTCAGTCATACTTCGAAAGAAACGTTTGGGCAATTATGTATCACGTATGGCAGTTTGCTATCAGTCAATTGAGTGCCATACGTGATACACGCTTAGGCGATCATGTCTTGAAAGAGACATGACTAACTGAGCAGAAGATTATCCCGCAGTAGGTTGCCATTGCTTTCTGTGGTAGACTGGTTGCCAGCCAAGTCTATAGAACCTAATCTGTCTTATTAACTGGAGGGGAGAAACGGATTAATACATTTCCCAAGGTTAGGGTTAGGGTTAAAAGAAGTGAAGACATGAGAAGACATGACAAGAAGACGAAAAAGAAGACATGATGAGAAAAAGAAGTGAAGACACGAGAAGACATGACAAGAAGACGAAAAAGAAGACATGATGAGAAAAAGAAGTGAAGATATGAGAAGACATGACAAGAAGACGAAAAAGAAGACATGATGAGAAAAAGAAGTGAAGACACGAGAAGACATGACAAGAAGACGAAAAAGAAGACATGATGAGAAAAAGAAGTGAAGACACGAGAAGACATGACAAGAAGACGAAAAAGAAGACATGATGAGAAAAAGAAGTGAAGACATGAGAAGACATGACAAGAAGACGAAAAAGAAGACATGATGAGAAAAAGAAGTGAAGACACGAGAAGACATGACAAGAAGACGAAAAAGAAGACATGATGAGAAAAAGAAGTGAAGACATGAGAAGACATGACAAGAAGACGAAAAAGAAGACATGATGAGAAAAAGAAGTGAAGATATGAGAAGACATGACAAGAAGACGAAAAAGAAAACATGATGAGAAAAAGAAGTGAAGACACGAGAAGACATGACAAGAAGACGAAAAAGAAGACATGATGAGAAAAAGAAGTGAAGACACGAGAAGACATGACAAGAAGACGAAAAAGAAGACATGATGAGAAAAAGAAGTGAAGACACGAGAAGACATGACAAGAAGACGAAAAAGAAGACATGATGAGAAAAAGAAGTGAAGACACGAGAAGACATGACAAGAAGACGAAAAAGAAGACATGATGAGAAAAAGAAGTGAAGACACGAGAAGACATGACAAGAAGACGAAAAAGAAGACATGATGAGAAAAAGAAGTGAAGACACGAGAAAACATGACAAGAAGACGAAAAAGAAGACATGATGAGAAAAAGAAGTGAAGACACGAGAAGACATGACAAGAAAACGAAAAAGAAGACATGATGAGAAAAAGAAGTGAAGATATGAGAAGACATGACAAGAAGACGAAAAAGAAGACATGATGAGAAAAAGAAGTGAAGACACGAGAAGACATGACAAGAAGACGAAAAAGAAGACATGATGAGAAAAAGAAGTGAAGATATGAGAAGACATGACAAGAAGACGAAAAAGAAGACATGATGAGAAAAAGAAGTGAAGACACGAGAAGACATGACAAGAAGACGAAAAAGAAGACATGATGAGAAAAAGAAGTGAAGACCCGAGAAGACATGACAAGAAGACGAAAAAGAAAGACATGATGAGAAAAAGAAGTGAAGACATGAGGAGAAAAAGAATAAGTGAATGTAATGAATTTAACTGGAATTCGAACTCGGCTCCTCGATTTGTCGTTCCGAGTCGATATCCACTGCACCACAACGCAGATCCTAGCCCAATATATAAACAATAATGAGTTTTTCTTCAGTTATCTTGGCTTTTTTGTTATCCTTTAAAATGTGGGAGTATTTATGCCATACTCTGTATTTTAATGTGAACAGTAATCTTCTCTTTCAGTAAACATGTACATTTTCCACGTTATTTATTTATTCTTTTCCATTCTGCCTAAAGGATTACTCAGGCTTCATTGGAGAAGAACCGAACATATCGGATCTCTCTCATTTGTCTTTCCCCAGGCGTGAAAAATCTTTTGAATTATTGCTTCATGTCTGCAACTGATGTTACCGGAAACGAGGGAAGATGGTAATGATAACTTGTTTTTTTGTTTTTGTTTTGGCTTTCTAGAGTGACATATCTTATGTCTTCTTACTTGAACATTTTCGTTCGTGCATATTGATTAGTAAATCTGTAGTTATTTACTCTTTGTGGCACGAAAACGAATAAAATACACCATAATGCGGAGGCGCAATCAAACGGCGAAAAGTGCCTTTCAAAAGCTTTCGTTGGAAGCAAATAAAAAGAATACCGAAACTGTTATTTAATATCGGTCCTCCAATATAGCAATGAATGCTGGACAATCCGCCCAGAGCTGAAGACAAACCTAGAAGCAACAGAAATGTTGGATCTACAGAAGGATACTTAGAATACCTTGGACTAATCATGTAAACGAGGACATTTTAGGGTAGATGGAATTTGGAAGTTGAAATTGGTTCTCAGGGAAATATAATTAACTTCCCACCGCCATGACATATCTTCCCTATAACTTTTGTACAAATATTTTCATGATAATTGCTCTGATGTGTTTTCCTTTTTGGTTCATGGATTTTATGAATTTAAGCATATTGATTGATTGGCAGTTAGGTCCTGTGGTTTTACTGTTGAAATTGCTAAATGCTACCTTATGTTCTATTCTAATAGTTTCTTTGATTGCACGTGTCTGTCGAAAAAGAAGTTTCCATTTTTTTCATAATAATAATAATAATAATAATAAGAGGAAGACGAAGACAGACACATTGAGGAAAAATACATGACAATAAGAAAAATATCAAGTAAAAGACATAAGAAGAATGCATTTTAAGAAGAAAACATGGCAAGAAGAAAAAACATAAGAATGTATAGCAAGAAGGAAATATATGAAGAAGACGACGACATGAAAACATGACAAGAAAAAAGCATATGAAGAAGACATGGCAAGAACAAAACATGAAGAAGAAAATGACATGTTAAGAAGAAAAAGATATGAGAAGAAGAATAAATCATGACAAGAAGACATGACAAAAAAAAGAAGAGAAGACATGAGAATACATGACAAGAAGACGAAAAAGAAGACATGATGAGAAAAAGACATGGCAAGAAGAAGAAAAAACCTAAGTAGATGACGACATGAAGACGAAGAAAACATGACAAAAAGAAGAAGAAAAAGAACACATGAAAAGATGAATGCAATTCAAAAAGAAAAAAAGACATGAGAAAAAGAATGAATGGCAAGAAGAAGACATTACAAAAAAGAACAAAAAGACATGATAAGAAGAACAGACATAAAATGTAGAAATGACAAGAAAAATAAGACATGGCAAGAAGAAGACATGGTAAGAATCAGAGGAAGAATGAGACGAAATGTCAGGAAAAAGAAGACATAGCAAGATGGAGAAGATATAACAATAAGAGGAAGAAGGAGAAGTAATGTCAAGAATATGTAGAATAAGTCATGACACACAGAAGACATGACAAGAAGCTGAGTGGACAGCTTCAATCCACTTGTATTTCGAATCCCATTTACATCAGCGTAAAAAAACCCAAAAATCTAAACAAACTAAGGAATTCTCAGTGTAGGGTCTACACAGGAACTAAAGTTGAAATATCGTCATATAGAGAAAAGAAAACGCGAATATTCAGGTCGGGTTATTTATTCATGTTTTGATCTGGCACGGTCTGGAGTTATTACAGAAAGTGACACTTGGGTCAACATCACTACTACTACTTTTGTCGCTCGTCTGGCTTCTTGCTTTATTGTCAACTACAATCCATAAAAATTCAGATACAAAGTCATAAGATATGTCACGCTAGAGAGCTAAGAGCGATAAAAATAAAACTCGGCGACCTCCACTTCAGACATGCTGCAATAATTCAAAAGGTTTTACTCATCTACAGAAAGACAAATGAGAGATACCCGATATGGTAGGTTCCTCTGCAATGAAGCCTGTGTAAATATCTTCTTAGAATGAAAAATTAGACTGATAAAAAAACTTGGAAATTGTACATGTCTGTTGAAAGAAAAAAAAGCAACTGTTTTATTGAAGATACAGTCACGCTCTCCCAAGAACTTTGAAATTGGTCTCAAAATGTTTCTTTCCAACTCGCTTTTACTGAATATTGTCACTAGATAAGGAATAAGATTATAGGTATGAATCCTATTTCCTAATGTGTTATATATATGTACTAGCAGTATAGTCCGGCGTTGCTCTGGTATAATGAAAGCTTTAAAACTAATACATGATCCTGGAGCTCAGACTCTTTGGACGTTGGCACGAAAGACTAAAATGCAATAGTTGTTTCCAGTTAAAGCGAAACCGTAGACTGAAAGAAAAATGAATGAATGTAAGTGAAATTTTGATTTCCTGGTATCGATATCAAATAAGGTTTTTTCGTCGTAAACAGAATTTTGAAGGCTAAATAAGTCCTCTGAGTAAATGGTATCATGGCTGAGAGTAAGAACTACAATTATACCTATTTAGAACCAAACCCGAAGCAAAAACTAAAATAAAAGGGCTGAAAAAATACAGATATACAGGCAGATAAACAGACACACACACAAACATCTTGCCTTTATATATATATATATATATAATCGATTTTATGAACTATTGTAAGAATTGCAACCTTGAAACTTCTGAATATCGTTTCTTATGTCTTTGAGGGTATCAAATTTGATTAAAATCGGACCACTCCTTCTATAACCCGATTTTTTCGATTATCAGTTTTCAAAGTTATCGGGGCTACCTCGACACAAATCCTAGCTAAGAACACTCGCAGACGCTTATAGTACAACTGTGTAAATTTTCAAGAAAATCGCTTCAGCCGTTTCGGAGTCTATAGGTAACGGACACACACACAAAGAAAATGTTCCATTTATAAAAAAGTTTAGATATGCAGGTTTCATTAAACCTGACAGACAAGGTATGATGATTAAGATTTTATGTAATTTTTTATGTGATCTTAAAATTTCTTTCTTTTGAGGATATATAAAAATTATTTAATAATAGTAGACACTCTTAAATCTGCATTCGAAAAAATTCTGTCCTCAATTTCCCATATGAGCTTAGCCAAAAAAATATACTCTCGTTTTTAGACGTTCTCGTGGAGTCTCGTAATAATAGTTTCACTACTTTTTTTTATATAAAATCCTACCAGTAAAAATTCATGTCACCTTAATTTCATTAGTCAATGTCTTAAATATAAAATCGGCGTCATCTTTCTTCACGAGAACCTATGAGAATTCATCATCTCGGTCACTATTCTTCAAAGAACTCCATAAATTTAAAACGGCTAATCACATCGTTAAAAACAATTCACTCGCGAGATCTAAAGTACAACAAACTAACATTGTTTACGAACTCGGACGTCCTTTGAAGGACATGATCCTAATTTCGAAAATAATTGTATCAGCCATACTACTACGAAACTAACTCGAAGACTGACGCTACATCTCTCTCAACGGAGCTCAATTCGATCTTATTTAAACACACACGAAGACCTACCAAATCCTATCCGGAACATATTTGTCGACAACAAATATTTTAGCATCATCCACATGCAAAAAAAGACTAAAAATAATGGAAGCCTTATTAATAAAAACAAAAAAACAACACTCAACAACATCAACTTCAAACACGCTAACAACATGCTTACCGTGTTTGGTCCCTAACACATACCACTACTTCACATGATACATAATACCACTTACAATCTGTTACCCATAAAATAACATTCATCCTCGAAAATAGCTAAAAGTGTAGCCGAAAGAGCTCGAATAGACAAAACATTTGGAAAATGTTTATATAATTTATGTCCTCAAAAGATAGAAATCAGATCACATGAAAATTAAATAAAAACTTAGCCATCAGATGTGCGTTGTGGTACAGTGGATATCGGCTCGGAACGAGAAACCGGGGAGCCGAGTTCGAATTCTAGTTGAATCTATTGTATTCACTTACACGAAAATACCCTTGGGAAAGGAATTAATCCGTCTCTTCCTTCCAGTTATGGGTTAAATAGCAGGACAGATTGGATTCTATAGCCTTGGTCGGCAACCAATCTACCGCAGAAATCAATGGCAACTTACTGCGGGATAATCTTCTGCCCAGTCAGTCATGTCTCTTTCGAGACATGATCGCCCAAGCGTGTATCACGTATGGCACTTAACTGACTGATATTAAAGAAAGAGATTGCTGTCCAAATATATATTATAAGGAAGTGTAAGAACAGATAGATTAAAAAATTGCATTTACTTTTATAAGAAGTACTTTCTAGAGAGTAGAGCTTAATATTGCAATTTTGTTATTACAATGGTTTATAAAAGCATTATGTCACTACACAAAAAATTGATGTTCCAGAGCATTACTGGTGAAATCATGGTGAAAATGATTTATTTTAGAAAATATAAAACTAATTCATTGTTATTTACAAAGTGTTGTATCCCGGGAGGGGATAAACAGAGAAAGAAAAGTGAAAGAAATAACTCTTAACACTGAGAATATATAAATAGAGGTTTATTATACCACAGTACAATAAACCAAATACAAGTACACCAGCGAACAATTAACATGAATCACAATTAAGAAGGCAATGTCTCTGTATAGGACGTATACGTCCGTCTTGAGAAATAGGCTTCCGTCTAGTGACGTCTAACTCTCGTCTAAGGCCGATGACTGTCGACTCTCGTATAATGACGAATAATCTTGATCACTCCCGTGTAATGACGAAGACTCTAGTAGTCACGAACACACTCGATCGCTCTCGAGTGCTCTCTGGAGTTCATTCTCATCCAGATCTTTTATGACCCGGGCCATAACTATTCCGTTCTACAACAATATTCCTATAGAACACAAAGTTAAGGAGGGGTGGTTAGAGGAAGTTAAACAACATGGTTATGGGTGTGTCTGTAACCATCTCTCCTTAACTTTCTAAATAACCATGAAATCATTTAACATTTTATATTTTCCACAATAAAACACTTTCATCATTTGTTATAAAGTATCACCCGAAGAACAATAATATTCTGAAACATGAAATTACCTTCCGTAATAACAAAATTATATATGTGTGTTTCTGTGTGTGTTGTATATATATAGGCAACAATTTCTGTTTTATAGCAGTTTCATTAAAAATCGACAGACAAGGTATGAACATTAATTTTTCTTTTTTTAATCATATCAACCCAAGCAAGGCGAAAACGCTACTGATGCGCAGGGGGCTACGTAAGAGTGAAAAGACTGGAAAAGAGAAAAACCGGAAACTACATCCTAACCAGGAAACAAGGGATGAGCCTCTTCATCTGTTCAATAGACGTGGGTGGAGTGTGAACCGGGGGATAGTTTTTTATATAATTTTTCATGTGTTCGTATATATTTTTTTTAACTAAAATTTTATTAAAATTGTCCAAATGTTTTCCACTTACAAGCGCTTTCGGCTATACTTTAAGCCATTATCAAGAATTAATCTTGTTTTAATGAGGTTGAGAGTTTTTGATTTTTTTTTTATAATAGATAATTTTCTTGTTCGAATTGGTCAGTTTTGTATAATTTCGGATGATATTGCGAAATGGATATTAGTTCTGTTTGTAGATATTGTGCATTTGATTTTTGTAAGAAATATTAATGTTGTTTTCTCCACGTGTTTGTGGAATAAAACGAAATCGATCACCTTAAACTAATTTTGAAAAAAATTCTTTCTAGAGCGGATGAGAATTTATTTTCCCAACAGCTTTTCTTCAAAGAACTACACAATTTGAAACAAACGCTTTTTTTTCGTTTTTTAATCATATCACCCCGAGCAAGGCGGTAACGCCACTGATGTGCAGGGGGCTACATAAGAGTGAAGAGATTGGAAAAGAGAAAACCGGAAACCGCATCCTAGACAGGAAACAAGGGATGAGCCTCTTCACCTGTTCAATAGATGTGGGTGGAGTGTGAACCGGGCGATAGTTTAGTCTATCTACTCCAATTGAGAGAAAAAAAACAAAAAAAAAACAAAGTGAGAAGATTAGAAGTTATTTTATTTAGATTTCCTTATTTTTATTATATAAAAAGTATTTAAGAAATTATGATGACTTGTATTTACTGTTCTATTTAATATACTATTACAAATTTACATTTTAAGTTTATTTCATTTTCATTAATTTTTACATTGTTCTCTATTTTTTGTTTGAAAAGAAAAACACTGCAAGTCATTTCTGATCATTACTGCTTGAGAATCAAATATAGATAACCAATAAATATGTTTCAACAACGTCTTTCTAAATTATTTACTTGATTACCATATCAAACGTTTTCTTCGTAACGTAACCAATGACAACCACATTATAAATAATAATTCAACTGCAAAATATAAACTGCAGTAAAACCAGTGTTGTTTACGAATTTGTCTTTTGAAGAACTGTGTTGCACAACTATCCAAATCCGTAAACAACTGCATTAGCTGCACCACCACAAGATTGACGAGAAGATTGACATTGCACCTTTCCCACAACTGTTCTTTCCGATCTCATTTAAACACAGATCGAGATCTTCCAAGACCTACCCGTGATATAATTGTTGATAATACATACATAATAGCCTCATCCACATGCAAAAGAAAATTAAAATAATGGAGTCATGACTAATGAAAAAGAGAAATCTTACGCATAAAATCGGTTATGAACACGGTAGCAATGTACTTACAGTGTTCGGAACTTAACATAAATAAGACTGAACATATAAATTTTACATATGTTTATTCACAAGTAAAACAAAATTAATTCTTTATAATGGCTAAAAGTACAGCCGAAAGTGCTCAAAAGTACAAAACTGTAAGACAATTCTTACATAATTTGAGTTAAAAAAGATTATATGAAAAACATAGTGATGCCTTGTTTGTCATTTTTAATAACACACACACACACACACACACACACACACACACACACACACACACACCATGTTCAAAATTTTGATATGACCCCTAGTAACTTATTTAAAAATTGGCCCAAGAAGGACTTGTTTTGTACTTTAAATAAGAGAAAGTGGTTATACATCGTTACAAAAACTGACACAAGATTTTCATTACAATTTTAGAAGCAAACGAAAAAAATGCATTTTATGATTAAATTTTATTCCCGTCAAAATATCATTCAGCTTTGATTCCTGCAGTAAAAACATTTGGCATTTGTCGCAAAGGTTTCTCAATATATCAGTCAGTTCAGTGACATACGTGATGCACACTTGGACGATCATGTCTCGAAAGAGACATGACTGACTGGGCCAAAGATTATATTGCAATAGGTTTCCATTACTTTCTGCGTTAGGCTGGTTGCCAGCCAAGGCTATAGAACCCAATATGTCCTGTTTTTTAACCCATTTACTCTTCTTTAAAGTTCATTCCATGCTAATACTGGGGGTAGCTTCAAACTTTTTAAATGTATGTGCGTGAGTGAGAGAGAAAGGACATTGAGGTCAACTTCCAGCGGAGATAGTCTGTTTCATTCTTTAGCGCAATCTTCAGGCCATGTGTGTTGTGTTTTGGCTCGACTATTTATATATGGTGATTAATAGTGCATTATGAGTAGTAAGGTCTATTGTATTTTTTGCTATTGGGTGGGAGGTAACTGTTATGATCCATATTATTGTAGAGACCATTGAGTGGAAATAATTGTGGATCCGAATATATATTTTTAACTATTTTATAATGTTGCTTGTTAACTTTATTTTACATAAAATTACATCACAGTGTGATGCCGACCTCGGGTCGCTAGTCGTCTGATGGCCTCGACACAGTAGCTGGCCTTCAAGTCGTCTGTTATAACGGCGCTCCCCCTTGCCCATGCTGTGAATTCTGATCCAAGGAAGGCAAGCCAAAATCTTGCTAGCTGTATCTTTACCACGTCCAACCAGGCCGGTTACCAAAAAAAAAAAAAAAAAAAAAAAAAATTCGATAATGCCTGAATAAATTGCGGAAATAGGCTTTATATGAATAAAAAAAAAAGAAAAAATGATTAGCAAACAGAAACAGAATATAACAGTCGTCGAATTTATATTCTCACAAGGGAGCAAAAGTTTTCGTTTAAGAATAATGTTTGTTCACTTCAATCGGAGATTTCAAGTTTCCAAGTTTTTTAAAAAGTCTTATCAGAGTTTTTCACCGAAGCCATACGGAAACAGCCGAAGTGGAATCTTTGTGGCGGTGGTAAATTCGTCTTGTTTCTTTAGCTCGGCGCGGCAACAACTATTTAACTCTTTCTCGGGTCTTTCTGTTTCCATACATCTTCAGCCAGGACTCTATCGGAGGCGCATCATTCGACTTTATGTGTTTTAAGTCGGTCGGCGGCAGGTTTCTCTACGTTTCTTTACATCTTCAGCCAGGTGTTCTATAGTACGCGACCACTCTTTCGGTCGTGTCTCCCGGTTGGTAACACTTTTCCCCCAGTCGTTACATCTCAGGGCCGAGAACCGACTGGACTCCAACTCAACTCTAACTGCAACTGATTTTGGCCCTCTTGGCTTTGATATTTATGCATGTCCCGAATTCTCTTAGGAGGTGCGTGATGGACACGGGGTGTCCATGCAAATCAAATCTTTAACCAATGAGATTACTTCCGCCTTTACATTTTGAGGTGGGGCTATATCTCATTCCCTTGGTTTAACCAATGAAGTAACAATATTTCTTAATGGCATCATTTCATTTCTTCTTTCCGATTACATAATTTTTTAGGTTTTCAAATTTTCAAATCCTTTCCCAGCAAATTTGGGAACTAAGGATCTGACCTTAACCTAACTCAAGCAAAAGTTTTGACAGTCTTGTTTTGACTACCGCTATTTTTCACTTCCACCGGCCGAAAAAAACCAAGGCTTCTGATCCACTTTCGTATAAACAATGCAAAAATTTCCTTTCTATCTCTTCGATTTCCAATCAGTTTTTTTTTTCAGATTTTACAAATTTTGCAACAAATCTTCTGTTTTTAACCCAACTCATTGCGATTGACAAACTGCAGAATCAACAATACTACTTGTAATAATTTCTTTCGCTCCGTCGTATTAAACTTAGGATTACATTTTTTTTGCAAATGCAATATTATAAGTATTTTAAGCAAGGTAATTACGGGTTACAACAGTTATTTCTACTCAATAGCCCTTAGAATAATTTGAAACAGAACCGTTCATAATACTTGACGCAAAATGTCTAAACCTACAACTGCAGTCCTACTTTTACCGAATGGTCAGCTGCAATCGATGCTGAAGTCAGATTCCTGCTTACATCAGTGTGGACAATAACTGTGAAATATCAATTATGGGAACTAAAGGTGAAATATTGCTAGATAACAACTTTTAAGTAGATATTCTAGAATGCGGACTTTATAAGCCCAAGACCAGAAGTACTTATCGTTCGACCAAGAGGCGCTTCATCCAGAGATCTTTTTTTAATTAATTTTCTTTTCTCTACTTTTGGGCATTGGGATTTTAATGCTAGTTGTCCTTCACATTAAGATAAAAACCATTTAGAACCCAATTAACTTCGTGAGAATCCTATCTAACCTAACTGGAAGGAGTTGTTTTAAAGAATAATATGTTAATCTTTAAAGAATTTTAGCAACACAAATTTAATCAATACTCAGAAGCCACTGGCCGAAACGTAATCAAAACGAAACCGTTTATAATAATTCTTCGAATAATTCGAATCATAATTGTAATACTTCACTTCAAAAGTTTAGGGAAAAATTAAGACCGAAGAGTATACCGGTCAAAACGTTCTGATAAAAAAAAAAGAAAAAAAACTTTGATGAAAATATTAACCCTCTAGGGTCATTCGTATCATATTTGATACAGTATGAAAACAAGCCTTGAAAGAAATATTTTCCTGAAAAATTTTTTAAGAGAAATATTTTATAAATTTCAAATGAAAGCAGTACTGACTGCTCAGTCAATGAATACCAAATGTTTCCTTATAGGGAAATACCAAATGTTTCCTTATAGAGAAATACTGTATCAAATATGATACGAATGGCCCTAGAGGGTTAATCAGAATATCTCTGGGAGTATTAATGCTCAATCAGATAATTAGGAAGTTAGGAGAATGGATCAGCGAGAAATTAGGTATAAACTAACAATACTAGTTTTGAATAATGATGTTATTATTTCATATTAAAACTTCAGATACAGACTTAGTTATTACGTAGTAAGGTAAACTATATAGAAACACTTGTGATCGTTTCATGATAACATTTTCCTCTCACTGAAAATGTTTTGCTTGTGATATCAATAAATTAGTCTCATGATGTGAACTTGTTTTGTTCCATGGAGTTTTCTTTTTGTGATATATTTTTTGTATTCGTTGAATTACTCTTACATTTTGTAGATTTTTCTTGATTTCTGTGCATTTTACTTTTGCTTCGTGAATTTCTTTCGATTTTGTGGATTTTTGTCAGTTCAGCGCATTTTTTATTCTTGTGTCAAATGGATTTTATTTATTTTTCTGGATTTTTCTTGTGTTTTGTCATGTCTTCTATTTTATATTTTTTGTTTTTTATTCGTGTGTTCCATGGATATTTCTTGTATATGTGAGAATGGTTTTTAGTGTTTCAGGAATTTTCATATGTTTTCAGGTTTATCTTGTGTTTTATCGATTGTTCTTAATATAGACTCTGGATTTTTGTCTTGTCTAACGCAGATCTTTTTTCTGTGGATTTTTGTTATTGTTTTTTGTTTGTTTTTCTTATATTTTATGGATTTTTCTTGATTTGTATGAATTTTTCTTTTGTGAATTTGTCTTGTATTTCATTTGGTTTTCTGTGGGTTTTCTTGTGCTTTCTGGATTGTGTTGTTTTTTTTTGCGATCTGTAGATAATTTCTTGTGTTCATTAGATTTTTCTTATATTTTATGGAACTTTCCTGATTTGGATGGATTTATCGTCTGTTTTGTGCATTTCTCTTCTGGTATTAGGGGATTTTTTTCCTGTGGATTTTCTTGTGCTTCCTGGATTCTGTTGAATTTTATTGATATGCACTTTGGATTTGTCTTGTATTCTGTGGAATTATTTCCTCTGCTCCAATGATATTTCTTTTTGCTCTTTCTAATGCGGCTAGGAATCAGCTGCGGTTTTTTGCATCGAAAGTAAAATCTTGATGCTTTTTATTTTTTCCAACAGAAAAAGCAATGACTTTAACGACGCAACTGTACCGAGACGCGATTTCTGTAATGACTTAGCTAGTGTTTTTATTTGTAGTAGTCGATAAAGTGAGAAAGAAGCTTTGTTTCTGAAAGCCATGCATTCTTTTTCTTCATTCAGAACGTAGGCGATCATAGACTTCCTCTTGGCTCTGTCCCTTGTCGCTCTCAATATTTTTCCTTTTGGTATCTCTCCCAAACCCCGCTCCGCCATTATTTGCTCAGGCCTATCAAGTATGTCTCGCGCTGCTTTCACTAGTCTCTCTTCCTTTTTATGTCCTGTGAGTATTAAATTCTTCAGGTAGTCCTTCCTCATTACGTGTCCCAAGAACCTCATTTGTCTCTTCCTGATAAGTATGAATCTTTTCTCGTTTGCATCTTTTCTAACACTCCTGCTTATTTTATGAGTTGTATCTTCTTCTATGTGCCATGTTTTTCCTTCTAATTCTCTTGTATGCAGGTACCATCAACACGTGGCTGGGCATGGCCCTCTACAACTTCCTGACCTTTGTCACTCTTAGTACAGTTTGTCTTTGCTATTACGCTTGTTCTGCAAACCATTTAAACAAGCTCGTTAGGTCGATTATGCACCGTTTTTCTTTTTCTCTCTTGGCTTTAACTTCACTTGAGAGTGTCACATTCCCTAAGCCCTCCTTTCTCAATATATGCCCAACAAACATCAACTGTATTTTTCTGACTCAATGTAAGTGTTCTTTATTATTTTCATTTTGCCCAAAACTTTATATTTACTCACATGTTCAGTCTATGGTATTCTAAGCATTCTTCTGTAGGAATACATTTCTGATAATTCAAGTCTGTTCTTCATCTTCGAGGAGATTGTCCACCACTCACTGCCATATAGGAGAAACAATATTATTAATCAGTTCAGTACTATTTTCTTTGTTTCTAACGAATATTTCCTGTTTCTTAATACTTTGCTTAGCTTTTAGAAGGCATTTTTAACTATTCCAATGCGCCTTCAGATTTCGAGGTTACATTTTCCGTCCTCTGTTGAAATACACCTTTCAAGCATTCAACATGAATAAATAAAAAGGAAACTTGCACCTACAGTAGAACTGGTTTCACACCTGATAATCTATGCATCAGGCAGATTATTAGCTTTCTCATTATTATTAATACGTTGTTCCTTACTATTCCCGTTTCATGCCTTCTTTAGCGTTTGACATTTTCCCCCGAACGTACGCCAATTTATTGCCGTGCTGGTAACGTGATTCATGGATTGATTTCTTTAACGGCATATCAACACCTTATGGGTCATTTTCTTGTTAGCTTTGAAGTTATATATATATATATAAGAAAAATTAAGGCAGACACGTTATTTCATGGTAAATCGGAAGTATGGGCCTATTTCAGGCGAACCATCATCAGCTTCCGTCTTTATTGTACTGAAATAGGCCTATATTTCCGCTTAACCATGAAATAACGTCTGTCCTAATTTTTACATATATTTGCTCTCTATATATTTATATACATATATATTTAGAGCTCCTACCACTGTATGTACAGGATACTCTTTTGGATTCTTCTATATCTACACCAATTGCTGAGATATATATGTTATTCTGCTTTCACCGTTGAATACATGGTAGATGATACTTAGCTTTTTGTGCGTATACGTATTAATGTGGATATCATTACTAAAGGCGGTGATATGTGTTTCATGTTGTATGCTTTGTTGAAGTTATATTTTGGAATGCAGATAGATTTGAGAAATTGTCGGATATTATATGGATTAATGTTATGAAAGAATTGGTTTTGTTTAGCGGCATACAACTCCTCTATGGGTTATTTAATGCCTAAATTTAAATAATCAGAAAACATTTTTATGACTTCAACTAAATATATTTTGAAAGTAATTGGATTCCTCCAAATACAGATGAATTGTATAGCTGGTCAGTTTGCGTTAAAAGTGTTTTAAAGTTTATAGCTTGGATCCTAACAGATGCTACAACACCAGATCAGAGTGGACCTGGGAACAACAGCAATTAAAAAGTGGTTCCACGCTCTTCAAACCCTTCAATCTACCGATCGGAGGCTTTTTTGCCAGATGTAATTATGGAGGTTAGTGAGCCGAATTCAAATGCCGAATTCGTTTGCAGCGTCAGTCAGTCAGTTAAGTGCCATACGTGATACACGCTTGGGCGATCATATCTCGAAAGAGACATGACTGCCTGGGCAGAAGATGATAATCTTCTGCCCAGGCAGTCATGTCTGGTTGCCATTGTTGCCAGTAGGTTGCCATTGCTTTCTGCGGTAGACTGGTTGCCAGCCAAGGCTACAGAAACCAATCTGTCCTGCTATTTAACCCATAACTGGAGGGAAGAGACGTATTAATACCTTTCCCAAGGGTATTTGTGCGTAAGTGAATGCAAGGAATCCAGCTTGAATTCGAACTCGGCTCCCCGATTTCTCGTTTTGAGCCGATATCCACTGCATCACAAGCGTACTCTTGGCAAATGTTCGAGCCTATATCTTCCCCTTCCAGCGATGCGATAGATATCAGGGTAGACTCATCTCACTAGCTGTGCGTAGCACCCAGTCTAAGAGAAGAAAAACTCTGAATTTTAAAGCGTGAAGAAGACCAAATGAATGTCATGGTTCCCTATTGGGCTTTTCTGGTGAGGAGGATGGTTAGACACCAAGAAGGATTGCAAACAAGACATGAAAAATGGCAGATGAACCTTCTTGTAGGATCAAAGACTATCCAAGACAATGATGTAGACTGGTCCTTATAACTGTGCGTGTCGCCCTTGCGGTGATGACATGGCAACGTCGGGCGGTGGGGTTCCTAGACTGACACCAATGACCAGAGTGGGACGTTACCCCCCGATGAAATCAACACTCACGTGTCTGGGATATAAGCTCGCCTTCAAGTTGGAGAACATTGGCTGAGGTTTGAACTGTAGAAGGACGGGTTCTTCCAGGTTCGCTGAACTGGGGCATGTTACACATGAAGGAATACAATATAATTTTCAAAACAGATATGTGGAAGGAACCGGTGATGTATAATTGATCATGGGGATGATGATAATGATGATAATGATGATAATAGGTGAGAATTCTTAAATAAATATCCACTGTCCCCGAGGACATATTGTTACGTCGATAAAACTATTGGTTGATTGATTTAAAAAGTGACGACTTCTGAGTCACATGGAAGAGAACAAAAAACTTACAGAGTTTTCAAGCCGAATTAACAAAAACTGAGATATCCAACGGCCTGGTAAGTGAAATGATGAAAAATATACCTCCCTGGACTAAATAAAGAGCTCGGTTCGAAATTCCATTATATATCACCTGAAGAAGACCAAAGTCTACAGCGGCTGAAACGTCATGAAGTAACTGTAAAGATGAGGACAACAATGTAAATAGTGTAACTTGTTCAACATGAACATATACTTCATTGTTACGGAAAATTCCGGAGATTTACGAAATAAATAAACAACCGACATATTTTAATGTATTTGTTTGAACATTATTTTTAATGCGAGGGTCATTCAATAAATAAGGTGAATTTTTCGGTATAAGGACTTCTAATACAGATAGAAGCTTACTTTTTTAAATTTTTTTCCTTTACTTCTTTTGTAAAGGGATTTTATTTTATTTTATTTTGCAGATTGAAAAAAAAACATTGAGAATTTTAGAGATTAACAAAGATGGCCGACCAAGAAGCATGCTCCAGAATTGACTAGAGGTCAGTTATCAAGTTTTTGGTTGCTGAAGAGTGCAAACCAGTTGAAATTCATGGGAGAATGTCAACTGTGTATGGTGCCACACATTTCAGCCAAAAAGTGTCTACAAGTGGGCTAAATTGTTTAAAGAAGTTTGAAAGTGGCTATGAAGTCAAAAGTGCTGTGAGCAATTGGCTGAGATATCAGTCCAAATATTTTTACGCTGAGGCAAGCTTGTGCGCAGATGGGGGAAAAGTGTGCGACACTGCTGGGAGACCGTTGAAAAATTAAATTGCGCATGGGGTTACATAGGGGAAGGTAAAGAGAGAGAGAGAGAGTGGTTAGATATAGGAAATATCAAAAGGAGGGTGAGAGATGGGTAAGGATAAGGAGGATGGGTAGATGGGAAGAGTGTTTGAACGAATGGAGGCGAGTTAGTGTGTTAGGAGGTGTCTATTGACCTTACATTTAAAATCCTGGAGATTGTAGCCGTCGGGGAAGCAATCATGTAGCAGGGAATTCTACAGTCGGGAAGTGCGAAGAAAGAAACTGTTGGAGAAGTTGCGGTTGCATTTTATCGGTTTCACTGTAAAAGGGTGGGATCTAGTTGCTAATCTAGTATCTCGTGCAAATTCGTATTTAGGGGGCACCAGTGATCTAAGTTCATCGGAGCAGAAGCCGTGAAAGTATTTATAGAAGAGGCACAGGGAAGCCACGTAAGTTATTATCTGTATTAGAAAAATTCACCTTAGAAAAATTCCCCTTATTTATTGAATGACCCTCGTAGGTACTCGTATTTGAGCAGATGCTGTGTTTTTAATTAAACACACACACACACACAGATATATATATATATATATATATATATATATATATATATATATATACGCTCTCACACCCTGATTGAGCACTCTGGAAGAATGGTAGACTTTGAAAAACAAGAGCTACCCTGGCATGTACGCATCGCTCATTCAGTAATGAATTAGAGCACTCTGGCTATTGGGCATGTATAATGATAATATACACGCTAAAAAGTCTTCCTTCTTCTACCGTGCGCCCATAGCCCAGAGGTAGAATCGCCGACTGACGTCATTTCAGTCGGGTTTCAATCCTGGGTTAAAAGCAGTCGCAGTCTAACCGCACTGATGAGCTGTGATACAGCGAAACAGATCTGTCTGCGAATGACTATATATATATATATATATATATATATATATATATATACCGGTCTGAATATTTGAGAAATTTTGTTAGGAAAATATGTGTCATCCGGCAGGATTCGAACCTATGTTGTTAGGAGTCGCAGGTTTTAAACCCAAAAATTAAAATATATTCAATTGTTACTAATTTCATGACAAATAAATTGCTAATGAATAAATTATATACAATCATCGGGTGCTTTTAAATATTATATAAATACACAGCTAATGATTTTAATATGTAAATACATAACTAATGATTTATTTGAATACATTGCTAACACAATATAATGAATTATCTAGCGAAACATTTTTATATAAATGCATTCTTAATACGATGAATTCATTAAATTTTTTTTTGCTAATAAACTCATTATATGAATACATGTTTATTAAGTTCATTGTGTAAATACATTGCTGATGATTTTATTATGCAAGTGAATAGAAAAATAAGAACAATGGATTGTCAGCGGTCAAGATTTAATGGACACATTAACAAAAGAATAGAATTGTTATATGCATAATCAAGGAGAGGAAGAAAGTTGAACGACGACTGGACAGTTTCTAGATGAAATCAACAGCCTCATTAACTGACCATGAACCGACACTGGCAACGTTACCTCATTTTAGTGTCGGTTTATATTTTTCATTATTCATATATTGTTATTAATTTTTTTTCATTTCGCGCCAATTTTGCATTGAGGCTGCTTTTTTCCACCAGGCAAACAGATCTCGACATTTAATGAATTGTTTTGTGATGTTTGTTTGTTTCTATGTTATAGGTCCTGGTGTGATCCAAGATCTCAGTAAGAAAATCGAGTCACATTCTATGGACGTGCGCAGACACTACGAGGAAATGATGCAGAAATTGAAGGTATCTATCTCTACCAATCTGATGATATTTTTCTCTCGATTTTAATCTGTTCGTCTTTTCTCTGTCTATCTCTTCATTTCTTTCTTTCTCTGTCTATCTCTTCATTTCTTTCTTTCTCTGTCTATCTCTTCATTTCTTTCTTTCTCTGTCTATCTCTTCATTTCTTTCTTTCTCTGTCTATCTCTTCATTTCTTTCTTTCTCTGTCTCTCTCTTCATTTCTTTCTTTCTCTGTCTATCTCTTCATTTCTTTCTTTCTCTGTCTATCTCTTCATTTCTTTCTTTCTCTGTCTATCTCTTCATTTCTTTCTTTCTCTGTCTATCTCTTCATTTCTTTCTTTCTCTCTTCATTTCTTTCTTTCTCTGTCTATCACTTCATTTCTTTCTTTCTCTCTTCATTTCTTTCTTTCTCTGTCTATCTCTTCATTTCTTTCCTTCTCTGTCTATCTCTTCATTTCTTTCTTTCTCTGTCTATCTCTTCATTTCTTTCTTTCTCTCTTCATTTCTTTCTTTCTCTCTTCATTTCTTTCTTTCTCTCTTCATTTCTTTCTTTCTCTCTCTTTCTTTCTTTCTCTCTCTCTCTATCTCTTTCTTTCTCTGTCTATCTCTTTCTTTATCTCTTCATTTCTTTCTTTCTCTCTCTATCTCTTTTTTCTCTCTCTATCTCTTTCTTTCTCTCTCTATCGCTTCACTTTTTCTCTTTCTTCATTTTTTCTTTCTCTCTGTATCTCTTCATTTTTTCTGTCTCTATGTCTTCATTTTTTCTCTTACTTTATCACTTCATTTTTATCTCTCTATCTATTTATTTTTTCTCTCTCTCTATCTCTTTATTTTTTCTCTCTCTTCATTTTTTCTTTCTCTATTTCTTCATTTCTCACTCTCTGTAACTCGATATGTTTATTTCTCTCTCCTCATCTCAATTTGACCATTTCTCTCTCTCTTTCTGAATTTGTCGATTTCTCTGTCTATCTTAATTTGTTCATTTCTTTCGTTCTCTATATGAATTCATTGATTTCCATCTCTCTATTTCAATTTGCCCATTTTTCTCTATCTTTTAATTTCTCTTTCTATCTCAACTTCGTTATTTCTAAATTTGTATGTTTCTTGCTAACGACCTCAATCTATTAATTTCCTTTTCTTTATCTCAAATGTCCATTTCTCACTATCCATCTAAATTTATCCATTTTCCTCTCACTATCTCAATCTATTCATTTCTCTCTTTCTCTATTGCAATTTGTTCTTTCTCAGTTTATTCGTCTGTCTCTCCGTCCTTGTTTAATAGCTGAAAAAGGAGATCTTTTTCTTTCAGCAACTTTCAATTGAATACTTCAGACATGCTAATTGTTTACTCGAGAGAATGCCGAAAAACTATCGTCCCCAGCCATCAATATCTGACCAAAAAATCTGACCAAATCATCAAATATCGGATTATGTTTTCGTGAAGCAATGGCTTCTTGGTCAAACGGGAAACTTTTATAGCTCACCGTGCCTAATCTTGATGTATTTATAACTGATCATTGCTAATAACTTAATTAACACGTATCCAGTCACTCTCCAAGCATACATTTGATATTTCCAGTGAGGCCTGTCTCATTCATCTGCTTGTTAATCCGGACGTGGAAACCCTGTTGTGACACCAGTTATTTTTGCGTGATGGAAATACGAACGGATAGCTGATAAAATACGTACAATTTGCAGGAGGCTAAATTTAGGTTAGTTTAGAGTGGCTAAAATTTTGATTCATGACGAGTATAAGTCTTATGGGACAAGAATCACGTGAAATTAATTGATAAGTAGACATAGGTCCTGTTTAACTTTGTGCCAAAACGTAGCCATAAATCCGGTTTTTACGAGAGTCAAAAACTTGCCCAAAAGTTCGTTTTAAATGACAGTCATGTATAGACAGGCCCACTTTACAATAGAATAAATATTTTTTAATAGATTTGTTTTTACTGCTTATCAACCTTTTGCATGTTATTTAAAACCAGAAAATATTTTTCGATTGTAAGAATTTTCTTTTAGATCATAATTATTTTACTGATACCAAATAATTAATCCATAGCTTTTCCCCATGGTTATTTACGCGTAAGTGAATATAACAAACTCGATTGGAATTGGAACTCGGCTTATCCATTGCCAATTTTCAAGTTTAACGCACCTGATATTCTGAAGCAGTCATCCATCTAGGTGGTGTTCAGGCTCGACGTTGCTTAACTTCGGTGATAGTATGGAAACAATCTTTCAACGTGATATCCCCGTAAGCCTATAATAATTGAAATAAAGTAAAGAAGGAAAGAAATATTTGAAATGAAATTCTGAAAGAAGTGGAAGTAGAAAGAAAAATATTTGTTCGGAGTGCTGAAAATTAACTTCGGTAATCGTACGAGAACCGGTTTTTCAACTCAATGTCGCCATAAGTCTACGAGAGAATAAAAAGTAAACATAGGTCCTGTTTTACGCTAGCGTCAAAAAGGTAAACAGTCCCACTTTACATTCAAGTTAAAATGTTAAACTCAAGTCTGTGTTACACGGAAGTGGAGCCAAATAGAGGCTCACATTAAAGTTGAGTCAAAAAGTTTGAAATAGATCCGGTTTACACAAAAGTCTAAAATTAGACATGCACCAATTTACACTCGTGCCAAAAAAGTCGACATTGGTCCGGTTTACACGAGAGGCAAAAAGTTAGACATAACCCTAAATTACACTCGTGCAAAAAAAGATAGACATTGGTCCAGTTTACACGAGAAGCAAGGAGTTAGACATAACCTTAATCTACAAAACGGCATAAAACTTAGATATAGGTTAGATTTAAAGACGAAAGTGTTAAGTGAAGTTCTTTTGTTGGGAGTCTGCACAAGAAAGTGCTAGCATAGAACAACAAGCCGAGAATTACATCAGTCAAATTTCTGACGACAACCCCTCTGATCTGCCGAAAATAGATTTGGAGGGTGACAAAGAGTCACAGTGATCCATGCAAGCAGTGCGATCGGATGACGACTTGCACTTGAGTCAAAACGTAGACAGATTCAGTTTACACTTGAATAAAAAAAAAATGAGATAGGTCTGGTTTACACGAAATAGATCTCTAGTTTGTATTAGTATCATAGCCATTGTTCCACCTGAACACACTCTTGTCGAATTCTCTGCTTTCGGGCGGAGAGGAACCCAGACGAGGCTATGCCGAAAGCTAGAGTCTTTTCTGGAGAAAAAAATAGACAGGAGCCCGAATCTGCTTATGCGGGGCCCACAGAAAATTTCTGCCCATGTTTACGGAATTCCCACTTTAAAAATGGCCTTGTACCCCATCCGGCCTCAGTGGGGAGGTTACTGGTAAATACTCAGTTTGCATTAATATTAAAAAGGTAAACATAAGTCCAGTTCATGCAAGAATAAAATAAATGATGAATGTCGGCCGGGTTTATACCCGAGTATGCAAGTATCTACTCACATGATGTGGGGGTTCTTACTTTTCTTCAGGGGATACAATCGCTGTATTCTAGTCTATTTTGTTTACTGAATATCATCGAATATAAGGCCCGAGAATCATTCAAGGTAAACGGTTACAATCGAAATGCTAATGATATGTAAGGTGGTAGAACTAGGGATTTAGGTGATACGTACGATAGATTACAATTGACTATTAACTTGAAGATAAGATTGTAGGCTCCTCTCGGACAAGCAGTATGGTTTCCGCTTCACCAGGTCTACTGCCGATATGCTAACGACCATCACCGAGTATATATACCAGGCACTCAACAGGAATGGCGAAGCCCGAACCATCACCTTGGATATCTCTAAAGCGTTCGACAGAGTTTGGCATGCTGGCCTTCTATGCAAACTGCGGAGCTATGGTATAGCTGGACAATTGTTTGAATTAATCCAGTCATTCCTATCTAACCGCACATTGAAAGTGGTATTAAACGGACATGCCTCTCAGCGATACCATACGAACGCGGGCGTCCCTCAAGGCTCTATCCTAGGTCCTACGCTTTTTCTGATCTACATTAATGATCTCCCCGATACCATAATACCCAAGTAGGTATGTACGCCGATGACACCACAGTTTACTCTCGCCTCGATCAAAAATCTGGTGTGGGCGACTAAGCTAACCTTGCAGCCGAGCTTGGAAAGGACCTCCAATCCGTTGTGGACGGGGGTAAGAAATGGCTCGTAAATGTTAATGCTTCTAAAACGAAGCTACTATCAATTAACCATCATAGACAACCGCACCTACCTCCCATTAGCATGGATCAGGCTTGCCTCCCAGAGAGTAAAACACTACGCCTCCTTGGTCTCACACTTTCAGCGGACCTCAAGTGGAATGACTATATCGAATCCATTGCTAAATCCGCTGCTATGAAAGACGGTTCTCTGTGCAGGGCCCGGAGGTTTTTTCCATCTGAATCTATCCTGCACATTTATACATCTACCATACGCTCGTGCATTGAATACTGTTGCCATATCTAGTCGGGTGCCCCTGCTATTCTCTTTGGGCTTCTCGACAAGGTACAGCGGAGGGTCTGTAATGTGATCGATACTGACTTGGCAGACCGGCTGCAGTCTCTCTCTCACCGGTGCGACGTGGCTTCCCTATGTCTCTTCTATAAATACTTTCATGGCTTCTGCTCCAATGAACTTAGATCACTGGTGCCCCCTAGGTTCAAATTTGCACGAGATATTAGATTAGCAACTAGATCCCACCCTTTTACAGTGAAACCGATAAAATGCAACCGCAATTTCTACTCCAACAGTTTCCTTTCTCGCTCTTCCCGACTGTAGAATTCCCTGCTACATGATTGTTTCCCCGACGGCTACAATCTCCAGGAGTTTAAATGTAAGGTCAATAGACATCTCCTAACACACTAACTCGCTTCCATTCTTTCAAACACTCTTCCCATCCTCCCAACTATCTATCACTCCCCTTCTGACATTTCCTATATCTAACCACTCTTTCTATTTACCTTCCCCTATGTAGCCCCAAGCTCAATAGTGGCAGTGGAATGCTTTTCTTGGGGTGAAACGATTAAAAAAAAATTCTCATGGAAGTATCCACGCAGAAGGTTGTTTCCCAAAGTAGTTTGCTCTTGGGAGAAAAAAAAAGGTGTCCAAATGAAACTTTCTCCTTCCAAATGAAACACGGAGCGCATAAGTGTGACTCGACACCGTGAAAGTAGAGTGGCGTGTCCTAGCCGCAATAATCTGACCTGGTAGAACTAAAAAGTGGACCTCCTCTGAACATTTGCCAATGAAATAGCCATTGAGTAGCGACAGGCTTGCCGCATTATGTCTATGAAAAAAATGTTGCAGAGTAGAGAATGTCACCCTCCTAAAGACTGCGAAATCGACGGTAAACTTCATTTCGGCAGTAAAACGAGTATTGAGCTGTTCCAAGTCAAATATGCCAACAATAATCTATTTTTGGTCGGATCTAACACTATTTTTTAAAAATCATTTTATTCCAATCAAAGCGATAACGATAAAACGCACGGTTTACTGAGAGTGAACGTGAAGGAGAAACATTGAAAGGAACCGGAAGTCCAATCCTAAACAGGAAACAAGTGATATACATCTATTGCTGTTCAAACAGAGCCGGAATGTGAACTGGTCGATAAGCAAACCCATTTATTCCTATTAAAGAGGAAGAAAAAAAAAGGAAATGAATATAAATGAATAAGTTCAGAGTTTTAGGTGAAAAACTTAGGAGTATAGAGTTGAAGTAAGATTTTAGAAGGAACTGAGGAACCAGCCCTAAACAGAAAACAAGCGATAAAAATCTACTCCTGTTCAAAAGATGGGAATGAGTGTGAACAGAGCGATAGGCCAACCTATTTAGTCCTATTAAAAAGATACAACTTGACAGAACAATGACTCAGGGGATAAAAGAATTGGTTAGATCCAGTGACTTATCCAAAAGAGTTGTAAGTTCAATAGTTGACAACAGTAGTAGCAAAAAATTATAAATAGCATGACTCATAGAACGAGAACAATCTATCTGTTTAAAAATTCAATTTATCTGAACAAGGTTGGAGGTACAATGGCCGAAATGTCTTGAATATGACAATAAAGGTGAGAACAACAGTCCGAACAATGTAAATAATGACAGAAAGTGTCAGATAATTTTTGAAGCGAAAAGGAATCGTCCATTTTTTTTCAGCTTCTTTAACAAGAGATTGTGTATAATAGTTCCCGCTAATATCTGGAAGAATCATCGTGTAATAATATGGAATTCTCTTCAATCAAATTTAATTTTTCTCGTTATATGTTCAAAATATTTAGCGTTGCGGCATTTGTTTTTGAAACGATTTATGCATTAATACAGATTTTATCTATTATAATTTTTCTCGTTGTTTAGATCAACGGCAAGTTCCGTGTGGTCAACTGTTCGAAGCCTGGACACGGAATTGTATCCATGATTGATGAAGTGAAGGCAACGTATGTGGTCACAGGAACGCGCGGCCAAGGAAAGATTCGTCGCACTATTTTGGGCAGCGTCAGCGACTACATTGTCCACCACTCGCCAGTACCCGTGGTTGTGGCTCGCCACAGCAGAGACAAACACAAGGTTGAACGGGAAGACGGCGAATACAAACCCAGCGTGTAACAAAAAAAGGAAGGGAAAAAAAGGACGGACGGGAAAAACAACAACATCCTTACGGACATCAACAAGAAGAACCTACCCCTAAGGACATCAAGAACAACTCCGGCTACAAGCATAGCATCAAATTGTCGCAGTTGTAATTAAAGAAGAACAAATAATTGGTAGAGACTATAGATATGTTTTGGCATATATATATATATATATATATATATATATATATATATATATAAGAATACAGGTTATGTATAACTATTTTTCGCAATTTATAGAAAATTAAGTAAGAATCAAACAAAAGAACAATTATTTCTAACATTTATATCTCTATCTATCTATCTGTCTATCTATCTGTGTGTGTGTGTGTGTGTGTCTTTACGCCTGATAGCGTGTGTGGGTATGCATTTATAAATCTTGCAAAAGAGTAAATGCCACAAATGAAATATGGTAACACCGAAATAATTAAGTAACTACTAAGAATAAAAAGAAATGAAAAATAATTAATATTTTTTTAAAAAGAAGGCAAATGAAACCGGTAAATATTGTGCAGAGTTTTATCAGGTGGGATTTACTTTTTTTTTTCTTCATCTTGTATAAATTAAAAAGAAAAGCAAAAGCAAACAAACAAAAACAATTCTTTTAAGATATTCAAAATAATTCGAATACGGAAGACATCATAGGAAAATAGTCATAAAACTTACTTGCCGTTAAATTTCAAATAAACGGGCCCGGACGAATATAACTGTTTTTTTTTTTTGTTTTTTTTTTGCTTTTTTCGGAGAAAAATTCACATACATGCCCAACTAACTTGACTTGTAGACTACATGAAACTGTCTAGACTGCGATCAATGGACAGATACGATGCGTAGTAAGCTGCTCTTATAGATCAGTTTACATGTATTGTGTGTTTGAATATAGGTGTCATATTACTGTGGTTATAAGTTAAATTTGAAGTAACTAAAGAAAATAAAATACATTCTATTGGTATTGGTAAAATACATTCTATTTTATTATATAAATAAAATACATTCTATTCTATTTCAAGAAAATACAAGCCAATTCCTAAATGTTTGGCAAGAAACGAAAACTTCGTAATTTTTAATAAATTGACAGCTGCCAAGAAGTTTTAAGCGTGTAAGCTTTGCTCATATCTGCCGGCTAGTATTTACTTGTATACCTGTTTCATTTGTCAAAAAAAAACAAACATTAATCTTTCAAAAAGGTTTTCATTCGCGTGCGCGCGTGTGTGTGTGTGGTGGCGGGTGCGTGAGTTTTGTGGTTCCCACAACGTTTCGGATAATCAAATCTATGATCTTCTGTAGGTGTACTACCCGCATGGAGAAAGGATTTCACCTTTTTTTTCGTAGTACAAAGCAAAAAACGTTAACAAAGAGAAAACGTCTGTGAAAAAAAATGTTATGGTATTTCAACTAATGTGTGTGGAGCACAGATTGTTCCATAATTTTTGTGTAGATCTGTTTTCAATTCTTTTTTAAAGAAAGTTATAGAATGCTGTTTTCTTTGCATTGTATTACAAAACAAAAACAAAAAAAAAAGAAAGTATAAAGAAAAAGAAAAGAGTATTTTTTCATACGAGTACTATATCTAAAAAGGTGGTAAATTCGAATCGTTCTAAAGAAAGCAAAAATAAACCAAAAAAGAAAGATAAAAAAAAGCAAGAATGTGTTTAATTGTCTGAAAATTTCTTTGAATGTTAATGTCTTTTTACAAAAAAAAAAATAGTTAAGGTTGTAAAAAAAAAATCAAATCAAAATCACATCGAAAATGCAAATGTTTATTGCAAATGTTTATTGCAAATGTTTATTGCATGTATTCAAAATGCAATTTTCCTATCCCTCTAAAAAAAAAAATGGCGGGTTATTTGGTCTGATCGCATGTAGATGAGATAGATATTTTTGTTATTTTATGTGCACAATAGCCCTCTTACCATAAAAGGAAGAAAGACAGACAAATGGGTCTAGCAGATGAATTCAGTTAACATAATTTCACTCGGTTTTAAAATGTGTTATCTATATTTGGTGCGCTTTTTCTTCTTTTTTTTTTTCAATAACAAGATATCGATCTGGTTAGATAGAAGCTGAGGGCAAGTAGGTGCGATCAATTTATTGCCAATTGGTACTCAATAAACCCGAATCCCTGCAACGAAAAAAAAGGATTGAATGAAAGAAAATTCACTTAGTGAATTGACCATTGAATACACGTGATTTAAATAACTTGTTATTTTTCATACTTTCCATTGCACTACTAGTTGTTAGATTTAATTCTAGAATATATATATACACTTGTATAGATGCATATATACGTACGTATTATATATTAGATGTTAGAATTTTAAGCTATAGTGATATAATACTTCAGATTTATATTATATGTGTAGAATTTTATCTGTGTTTGCTTGGTAAATAAAATCACTTAATTCTTGCCATTAATCTGTCTGTGAGTTCACATGTCAACAAGAATTAAAATGGTGATTTCTAAGGTATTATTTTATCGTTTGAAAAGGCTGCAGTCTGTTAGCTATGTACAAATCGTTTTTCTGCATAAATATTAACTATCACACATTGCTTTTATTCTATTTACTGTTGGTTGCTTTTCCGGAAATAAGGCATGAAACTTACGGACGGGGTGAACCAAATAATAGAAACACCTTGAAATTTCAAGCAAATTTATTTTAATATGGGCTAGGACCGCCTTTGGCAGTAAAGAAAGCTTGAATTCTGCACGGGATCGACTCGTACAAAGTTTGAATTGTTTCTAGATGATTTTTTTTATCCATTCTTCAACTAAAACTGTTTCCGATTCTTTCAATGAGGATGGTGGAGGATATCGACTCCTCACTCGTTTTTCTAAAAGGAATCATAACTGTCCAATGATGTTGAGATCTGGGGACTGTAGTGGTCAGATGAGACGGTCTATTTCACTAGAATGTTTCTCGTGACATTCAGCTACAATTTTAGCAATATGAATGGGTACATTATCATTCTGAAAGATGGTGTTCTTTTAAATAGCCCTGACTAGTAGTTTTAATAAACTTATTTAAATTATATCTGTAAAAAAGCAATAATTTTAAGAATAAATGCAATACTATGAATATTAAATGTAAGGTCAATAGACACCTCCTAACACACTAACTCACACTCACTCTCTCCAACTCTCTCCCTATGTACATCCTAAGCCGTCTACCACCCTTCTTCTGACATTTCCCATACCCAATCGCTCTATGTAACCCCCTGCGCTATAGTGGCAGTGGAATGCCTTGCTTGGGGTGACACGATTAAAAAAAAAAAAGCATAAAAATAGAGAAGCTTTTGTCAGTTTAATAAGTTGCCAAATTATGGTATGAGGTATTTTCCATTATTTTTATCCACTGCCTGTAATATATTAAGGAAAAATGTATGTCCGCCTAAAAAAATTTTCATGTGATGCGTTTTGACCTTTGGAACATCACCTGACTCAAGGGAAGATTATGTTGATGTGACTGCATAAAAAGGTGTGGGACGCCGAGAATTTTAAATTTAATCTTTTTAAAAGATATATTCTTGTCAATTTCATTTAGTTTTTTTTTCTTTTTTGTTCATAATTCCATCATTTTTGTTATAAAATATTATAATAATAGAACATTTGCCAAGAAAGTTAAAATCGTGAAAACTTGGACGTAAATTCACTATAGATGTTCTATGAGTTCCCCCGCCTTTGTGCGCATGTGTAGTCACATTAACGTACACATCGCTCGAGTCCAATGATATCTTAAAATACGAATATCGTTTTCCCATATATATGGTTTAAATTTACTAACTTTCTTGAGGAAGTGTGTTCAATATCAGAAGTAAAGCGTTTATATGTATATAAAGTGTGGACATAAAAATAAACACAGCATGGTGTCTTCCAGTTTCGTGTTTCATTGCGATATTCAGACTAAGTTTACGATGAATAGAAACATATAATAGATATTTACTTCATTTTCCTGTATCAAAACTTTTATATAAATATAGTATTCTTAGTTTGCAAACGGTTATTCAAGATTAACGCTTGTATTTTTATAAATTATTATGAATTATCAATAAATACGTACGTATAAAAGTATATAAGCATGTGTATATACAATAATATATATATATATATATATATATATATATATATATATATATATTTATATATATATATGAATTAAATATTAAATATGGTTCGGAATCCGATTGTATGATAAGATAAAGAACAAATACGAAACGTATATCAATCTAACGTTTTATTTTCTACAGGAATTGAGAATTGATTTTCTATTCATGTCTTAGATAAGCACAAGACCGAAAGTATTGGGTAACCAGTGAGGATAGGAACACGTTACTCAGTTGTAATAAGTTGTAGTGAGACAGGTTTGCTAACCATTACACAACAAGGTTCCATGCAGAAATTGAGAGAAAGCCGAGCCTTTAGTATTTTTCAATTTTGTTTGGGTCAATTCTCATTGGTCAGTCACGTATCCCGTGCATTATAACCGCAGGTAGTTCAATGTGTAAGAAAATTTGTAAAGAATCTTATATGTCGCACATACACAATTACGAATACACATTACCATCCGATGCCCACTTAGACCTACAAGAATCTTCACAAACCGATCTGCATATAGAATTATTTACGGTTTTAATGCGCATATGTGACTGACCAATGAGAACTGACCTAAACAAAATTGAAAATACTTAAGTTTCGTGTTTTTCTTTCTTTATTATTTCTCCAATCTCTGACGATACTTTAATACAAGTAAAACAACATGTTAGATTGATATATGTTTCCTGTATTCTCTCTCTCTCATATATATATATATATATATATATATATATATATATATATATACTTTAAAGATTTATTTAAGGAATAAGAATGTTTTTCTGTTTCATATTAATTGCATTAAGTTAGTCATACTAGATGTGTTATATTTTAATTTACACCAATTTATTGTTTATTTTCATAACTTACGTTTATATATACATACATATATATATGTATATATAATTTCAGACAGGTCTTATTAACTTCAATCAACAAGTAAAACTGTCTGTTTCATATTTAATTGTATTTTTCAAATTGTATCATAGGTTGTTATACATCCGGATGCAAGTTCTGTGTAAACTCTCCAAAATGTTAACAACATACAGTCGATAGTTCTTAGACCAAAACAGAACGGTTACTTTTTATAAAGTTCACTCCAGAGGTTATTCGGTCTGGAAAAGTTAAAAGCAGGAACAGTAAGAAGCAAGAAGACAGGAAACTGACAACAGAAAAACATTTGCGGATCAAAATTGGCTGGAAAACATAGAACCGGTAAGGTGTTCCACAAGCGAGAAGTTACGTTTATATCTAGCCAGCACGACTATAAATTGTTGAGATCTCTTAGCCAGTCTTGTACAGCGCTTAAGTTCGAAGATTCTAATTACCATAGCAAAGGGCCATCCTAACAGTTACCATGAAGCTATTTATAGAAAAAACAAAAAGGAGAGAACCTTATGGCTATGTGAAAGTATCTGAAGCTGAGATGCCAGATCAGGACCAAAAATATTGCTGATTATTCTTTTGATTTTATTAATGAGTTTTAGATTGCCAATGTGAAATTTAGAAAGTATATGCACTATTTTGATTCGGATATATAACAACTTATTAGAAAATTGAACAAACAGTATAATGACTTATTGGCTTGAATTTAATAAAACTTGTTTAACTGAGTTCTTGTTATATATATATATATATATATATATATATATATATATATATACTTAGTAAGAAAAAACCTCAGTAAAATAACGTTGTTAGATTTTAATTTGAGAATAATTGTCAAAAAGAAAGTTTTACATCGTATTTTTGTGATTTGCAAATAAATAACCAAATACAATAAAAAGAAAATTTGACAAAAATGAAAATCTTTTTTTCAATTTTTTTCTTATGATTTTTTTTCCTTTTAAATATGTAATTTTATTTCTTTTCAAAATTACACAATTCATTTTCATCATTAGCTAATTCTTCTCAGACAGGAATGGACAGAAGGTAGGTAAGACCAACCTCCTGACTGAGAACCTTTCGAAAAATAATTCCTCTAAAACTGACAAGATATAGTCATAGGTTTCCTGTATTTCTTGCATCATGAGAAAATGGTAAAACAAAAAACGGATTGTCCGTCGATATTATACGCGATTTCTAATGTAAACGCACCAAAAAAAGTTAGTAAACAAATCTCAAAATTAACTTCCCTAAAAACATTGCTAGGAAGTTTAAGAAAAGATGCTTTGCTTACGTGACCAATACTAAGCATTGCGTTTGTTTTTGACATTTCCATCGCCAAGGGTATTGGCTTATTTTATTTTTAGTTTATATTATCCTGTCATTTGAGGTTCTTTGGTTACCATAGATTGTTTTACATATGCCATCGAGATTAGGACGATGCGACAGAAATTTATGTATTTTCTAAAGTTAGACAAAAACTTATAGCAAAAGTCATTTTTATACGATAGACCTAACTAAAATGACATTTTATCTGTGTTTATTTTCTTTAGGATTTATGTCTATCTATCTATCTATCTATCTATCTATCTATCTATCTATCTATCTATCTATCTATCTATCTATCATATTTTATGCATATTAATTGCGACATTTGTATATTACCCACGATGCTTTTTGTGTGTGCGTGTATATATATATATATATATATATATATACCTGCTTACACACACACACACACACACACACACACATGTATGTATTTATTGTTTAACCCGGTGATGCTGAAAGTATAATATCGCAATCTACCTGTTTATTGCGAAAAGATGAAAAGAAAATCAGTAAAAAAGAAAGAAAGGAAAAAGAAAAAAAAGTAAGTTCAAATCGTTTCTACCAATCGTATTCAAATAAAATATCTAACGCCCTTTCAGCAACTGCAGCGACATACAGAAATTCGGTTCCTTACGTAAGCAATTTCGAAACTCCATGTTTGCTGGTCGATGCAAATTTAAATTCGCCCATCCCTGGGTCGAAAAATAGAACTTTAAATAAACCTGTTGAAGCTATAGCTTGTACGCATACGCAAAGACAGGTTTATATTCCCTCATTCAAACATTCATTTGTTGACATTACAAAAGCAAATACTTCTCTTTACGATTTAACCTCTAAGCAAGACATGTTGACTGATATACTCACTGTAAAAGAAATCAAGAGTAAATTGGTTTACGGTACTGATAAAGACAGAAACCTTATTGTATGCGAGATTAAGAGTTTTGTAAAATATTTTTATAGTAGCTAAATTGTTTTCGTCTTCGAGTACGTCTTTTTCTCAGCCTAGTAACGAACTATTTAATGAACAATAACAAAAAAGAAATGTTAATGAAAATAATCAGATTAAGCTTTTTTACCTACAGGAAACATTTGGCATTCATTGACCAATTAGTTAGTATTATTGTCGGTTGAAATATATGAAATCGCTCTCTTAAAAGAGATTTTTTGCGGGAAAATTGACTTCAGAAGTAAACTGTTATTGCTCTTTATGGTACTACCTGTATAAAGTCTACAGCTTGATTATGTTTTAATTTTCCCTTTTAGTTACTTGTGCTAACCATTTCAAAGTTCTATAGTTACATGTGCAAACCACTTTAATAGTTCTATAATTACAAATGTTAATCATTTCATAGTTCTATAGTTACATATGCTAACCGTTTTCATAGTTGCATAGTACGTATATGTGAAACAACGCAAAAACAAATTGCGATAATCAGGTTGGTCATTACCAAAACTGCGTTATCAATCTCTAAAATCGATTTTTCAGGCAGGATTTATTCGTTTGAAGCCACTGTTAATCGGAGAAAACCTGTCTATATGGCTGATGGTTTAAACATTTCGTAAAAATGTCATTGATGATACACTGTTTCATCATTCCTTCAAAGATGATGCAATAGTAATTATTTGTATCATGAAGATGATGCAATGAAATGCTTCATCTTAAAATGTCTACTACTAAAAATTTTTTTTCATGCCTTACATAACTAAGAAAAAGAATAATTTAAAAAGCCTTCTAATTTAAAAAAAAAAACTTTTGCATAATAGCACCTATTTAGAATAGACGATAGTTTTTAGTCAATTAGAAATTTCAACCATGGGTTCAATGGACCCACTTATTAATAGGAGGAGGCGTCATCTACCAAAATTTTTTTTTTTTGTTCTAAAATTATTTTAAATGATATTTTAGAAGTAGGGAGATGTTTGAATGTTTATTGAATTGGCCTTGTGTGAAACATAACCAAACTACTTACAACTTAGGATATATTCGTTATCATCAGAAGGTTGGAGATTGGAATGAGTGGAAGAATAAAAGTATACCTTTTGTATTTTTAAATAGAAATTTATTAAAAGAAAAGAATAGCATGAACTGGTAGAAGGTAATGTTCATAGAGTAACAGTATAAAGAAGTTAGGAGTATCAAGGAGTTAATAGTAGTCCTTGCAAGAATGAGTTTATGTGTACGTAGGCAGGAACGTATGTGTGTATGTATGTATGAGCATTTGGTTAGGATAGTCTTCGAAGTTATTTCTCAGGTTAAATGGTGAAAAGGAAAAAGGTGAGAGAGAAAGATAGAGACAATAATAGCGATCATTTGACGTTTGTCAAGGGACGTGTTAATTACTCTCTCTGTCGAAACTTGCTCGTCTTTTATTTCGTTTGTCGGGCAAAAGTGTCATTTGGGAATTCAAGCCCGGATGTGATCCTGGCCTTTCCATTGGACGACAAACAAACTTCGCGTCGGCTCGCGAAAAGGGTCCGTAAAAAGAATTTGTTTTTTGATAATGAAAGATTACTTGAATTTTTTTTTTTTAGATGTTTCCTAGTTTTCTATTGGCCGAAAAACATTTCGCATCGAGGTGTGAAATTTCACAAGTTTTGTTTTTGGATTCGCTTTTGCGTGTGTACTAAGCAAAGTTTGTAATTCGAGAAAATTCGTTTATTTCTAACAAAATCAATCAAAAATCAGTGCTTATGATTTGAATTTTTAAATCTAGAACTTGTTTTGTTCACTACAATATAACACGACAAAAAAAAAAACAAAAAAAAAACAAAACAAAACAAAAAATAATTTAGATAGAATAACTAAAAGGGTGAAAAAATAGTTTTTAAAACATTAGGGGTCCAATAGACCCCTAATGTTTTTAAAATCTATTAGCAAACTATTACCAAGCCCTGAAAAGTAAAGAAGCCATATTTTAAGTTTTTTAAAAAAAGAAAAATATATGCTTTAATCATAATCCAAATTTTTGCTTATACAATCTTTGCACATTGAATGTATAGGACGTCCTCTCCTACAGAGCGCTGAGATTTAGTGTCGACTCCCAAAGTCATTTTTTTATCTTTAATACGACCCTAGTATAGTATCGCTCTGAACAACCAGAAATCTGTGAACAAAATGTGTTTCCTAACAAATCAGTTTTTGTTGCGATGGACATCTTGTGTAAACGTCTTGACTCTTATAAAATGGAATCTAAATCGTCGATCTGTTCTCTAAATAATTCACAAAAAGGTACGTCTGCCAACCGATATTTAGATAGAGGAGAAGAGCTCTTCTTTCATCTTTGCCAGTCTAATGTTAGGAGTAACTCAGTGCAGCGAATAAATATTTATTGGGTGCTGAGATTTGGTTAGCCAGAGCGACTGGTGTTCTAGGATACTTTTAAAGTAATGAAACATTTTCGGATCTAAAAAAAGATAATTAAATAAAGGAAAAAAGTTTCCAACGATATTATTGTGTTTGTAACGCATTCAAATAATTTTGTTTAATGTTTCGTCTGTGAATTTGTGTGCATATAATTCAAATAAATTGTTGGGTTTTTATCCCCTTCATTTTTAATTCCGAATGATGGAGCCGCATTCAGACACTCGCCGTCTGCCCCGAAACGTTCCTTTTCTTCTATGTGCCGTGTCCCTTCAGGACGTAGGCGATCATGACCCTCCACATCTCCCTATCCATTGTAGCTCTTAGCACCCTTGTTACCTCCCCCAAACCCTACCCTGCCATCCCGTTTCTCAAGCTCATCAAATACGTCATGCTTTGATCTGTCTCTTTCTTTCCCTCTATTTTTCCTGTGAGTATAAAATTCTCCAAGCCCTCTTTCCCTATTACATGTCCCAGAAACTTTAGCTGGCTTTTCCTGATGTTAAATAAAAATTTCCTTTTCGTTTCCATCTTTTCCGAAACCTCATCGTTGGTATCATGTTCGGTTCATGGTATACTCAGCATCCTTCTGTAGAACCACATTTCGTTTTTTTATGATAAATTATCTTCTTTCTCATGTTTCTTTGGAATCGTTACAATTCAACATGTTATTTATGTTCACCTTTCTGGCAAAGAATTAATGTTGTGGCGGTGACATGATTGATGTTTTTGAATTTTGTTTATAGAATTATTGTACGTAGGATTTTCAGTCGGATTCAATTCTTTGTTTCAGTTAAGTCAACCATATATACAAAGTGAATGCTAAAAAAGATTCATGAGTCAACAAAGACGTGATGAAAGCAAAAATAAACTGATGATGCTTTTTTTGAGAATTAGGTCGAATCGTGAACTTTTCTGCACCCTCCTCATGAGCCCCTCTTTATCTTTTCTCCACAAAAATAAGAAAATAGGACCCCTAATTCGTTTTAAAAACTATTTTTGCACCCCTATAGTTATTCTATCCGAATTATTTTTGTACCTTTTTTTTCTTTATTTTGAACCATAAAAGATTAGAACAAAAAATGGAATTTTTGTCGGTGACTTCTTCTATTGCCAAAAGAATCCATTGAACCGATGGTTGAAATTGTTAGTTAACTAAAAAAACATCGTCCATTCTAAATAGGCACTATTATGCAACGCCTGTTTTATTCTTCTATTAGAAGGCTATTCAAATTATTCTTTTTCTTAGTTGCTTGGAAAATATTTCTAATAGTCTTTACTAAGACATTTGAAGATGAAAACCTTATAAAGAGAGATTGCGGACTTGAAATCAGGACTTGATGACCAACAGTTTCACTCCCTAATCCATGCGTTATTCTCTTTTTATATGGCATATATTTATGATAGATATAACATGCTACCCAAAAGTTAACAAAGAAAATGAAATGCTTACCTTAACAACTAGTTTCTACTGTTTTAATGTGAGATCCAATATTGTGATGCTAGTCAGAGTGACCCTCATCATCTCTTGTTTGTCTCTTGTGATCGTTTAAGTATCAGACATTGCCGTGTCTTGATGTAGCTTTTTTCTGAGTATTGAAAACTCCAACTAAATTAATAAGGTGTTTGTCAACAACAGATTTTTTTAGCTAGATTTGTATTGTTATTATTTATTATTATTTGTAAATATTTTAATTTGTAAGAAAATCAATTGGAAAAAAAAACCTTATAAATGTATTCTGATAAGAAAACAATATTTCCGAAATAAAAAATTAGGGAAATGTTTAAATTTAAATTAATGAAGCTTTTTTTTCTCCTTACAGTCACTAAGATTATTTAAATATGGAGTTTGTTTTAAATTCTTTGGCAAACATGGAGAAACGTTCCAGCAATAAGACGTAATTTCAAACGAACGTTTCAGAAGAACAATGAAAATGTATAAAGTCACTTTCATGAGTTTAGGTTTTATTACAATTTTAATTATCGCTTTTTAAAACAAACCTTACCGAAAAGTGGAGATATTTAAAAATGTGGCGTCATGGGTGTGAAAAAAAGTCCTTTTGACACACCGTCTTATTGCAGGCACGTTTACCAGTTCGGCTACATTTTTTCTTTTTGATTATTTGGTAGTTATTAAACTACCAAATAACCAAAAAGAAAAAATGTCCTTACATTCAACCATTAAAAACAATCATCTTATAGCTTCCTTCCTCTGAAAAGAAGCTTCGCATTATTGTAGCCATTTTCTTTGGAAACCAACTCTTATTTAAAGTTCGTTCATTCGACAAATTTTAAAATCTCAAGCAGGTATTTCTATAATTCTAAAATCAAAGATGACCACGAGGTATGTTCGGCTTAATTAAAAAAGGATTTAAACACATTATGGACATTTTTCTTTAATCAGTAAGAAATACTTCCAAATTACTAACTTTTAAACCGGCATGTTGTTTTCAGAAAAGTTCTTTTGTAAACTATACCACAGTCTATCGATAGACGTAACCAGATAAAAAATGCGCTTCAAGAAAATCCGTTTCATTAATGCTCTTAAACTGTATCATTTATTTAATATTTTTTATTCTATCACTGATTTCTTTCAAAAATAAGCTAATATCAATACTTAAAAATGGTCGCCATTGTGAACAACTGGTTCAGGCATATTTATCTAGAAAGCAATTGAACTTTAACTTTGAATCATTCAGTCTTCAGCAATGGATTTCGAGTACATGCCTAACTGATATAATTTGCGCTATAATTGGTATTCACTGAGATACTAGTAAAATTAACATGTTCAATGGAAGAGTTACACATATTTTATAGTTTTCATAGGGGTTTAATCCAAATTAAAAGCTAGATTTTAAATTCATTCTTTTAGTGCAGACTAACAAAAAGAAAGCAGAGAAAACAATATAGATAATAACAATAATAACAACATTGGAACATTTTACAATTGTGGGATAACCTTCAACTCATTGTCGTCTTTGGAAAAGAGTTATATCACCCTTGGACGATCAAAATACACAGATCTTGAAGTGGAAATCTAAAAATTATAAAACATAACATCAACAATTCCAATTGATTCTAAAATGTCCCTATAAACTCAGTGAAGGGATTAAAGAAGTTAAAAAAATTGTACTCACAAGTACAATTCAGACATTACAAAGAAATTAATTAAGCTATTTCTGATCTTAGATCTCTGTTGAAACCCAAATGGAAATTCATATACTCCAGGAAATCGAATTTCGTATATACCAGAAATCAACGACAATAATAATAATAATAATAATAATAATAATAATAATAATAATAATAATAAACTCTTCATGCATCTTCATGTACAGTAAGATATATATATTTATAAATAAAATATTTATAAAATGGGTATTAAAAAGTATTTGGACATTAAAGATGGCGGCGCTGATAATAATCGACTCTCCAAAAGACATTGAAGACAATTTGGTATGACATTTCATCGTACATTTGAACTTCAATTTCATATGTTCTGTGTTAAGAACAATCTTTAGCCTGACTATAATGATATATATATACATATATATATATATATATATATATATATATATATATATATATATATATAAGTTTCATTGAAAACGACTGACAAGGCACAGCAATGAAGATTTTATTCAATTTTTCTTGTACTTATACAAGCATTTACTTATCAAAATGTAAAGTGTGTACAAACGGTCCGCATGTTCCGGCTAATCCATTAGCCATTATCAGGAATGTGAGTTGTTTTTTTTTAAGTAAAAATGTAGAACTTTATATATATTTCTATCTATAGGCATTAAAATATATTTCTTTTCTTTTTTAATTTCTTTATTATTTTCTGAACACGGTCAACACGTTGTGGGCGTGTTCATAGTTGATACTAGTAAATTTAGTATCTTCAATGAAACTTGTATATAAAAAGGATTGTTGCGCAAATGCACAATTGTATATATATATATATATATATATATATATATATATATATATATGTATGCACGTATATACACATGTATATGTATACAAATATACACATTTATATGTATGTATATGTACAAACATATACATATATATATATACACATATATACACATATATAAATATATATATGCAAACATATACACACACACATATATATATAAATATATATACATATATATATATTATATGTCTGAATAGATAGATAAGTGAGTAGTTATTTATTCTATCAACGAACTGTAGTTTTTAATTTTAGAGAAATAATTTTTTTATTCGTAAAACTTACATATCTTTATCATAAATCCTGATTGCATCAATTTTCTTCAGGTTTAAATGTAAATTAGAAGATTCAGTCTTAGATACTAAATAAATAAAATGGATGTCTTTAGATAAGAGCTTTTTCCCAGATCACACACACACACACACACACACACACACACACACACACACACACACATATATATATATATATATATATATATATATATATTTTGATTTGATTTATTTATAACAGAACCATATATGTGAAACAAAAAAAAAAAATCAAATAAAGAAAAACAAACCTTTTAAATATGAATATTTCCCAAACTGGTTATTATAAACCTGGTTGAACAGTGTAAGCGATAGATGCCGAAACGAAAATTTATTCATAAAAAGAAAAATGAAAACTGACACAAAATAGAAAACAAGAAAGTCTTACCTCTGTTCCATAATAGTTGTTACATTTTTATACATTTAATGCGGCTGTTATAAGACAGGGTGTATTTTTATTATGTCCATTGCCCCATAATAGATATTACATATTCTTATACAGAAGTTATACATTTGATACCGCTATTAATATGGGACAGGCAGTATTTTTATTACTTCCACTGTCACATAACAGTTACTACATTTGCGTACCAAGTATATAAATTTAATACCATTCTTATTATGGCACAAGAGGTATATTTATTACTTCTTCTGTCCCATAAGTTTTGTTACATTTGAATAGTTATTTAATATATTATATTCAATTATTATTATTGGTAAGGTATTGTTTTTAATCCCTCAGCCCTTAAATAATATCTCCTTTTTCATACACATTCCATGTATTGAGAATCTTTATGATATAACAGGTGGTTCACTATCTCTATCCCATATTAGCTATTATATTTGAATATATATTTCATCCACAATATATCACTATAATTATGGGACAAATAGTATATTTTGTACACTCTCCCACAATGATTCTTACTTTTTCGTACATTAAATGCTTTATCTAAATTCATTAAGGTATCGTAGCCTTCGCATGAGTTAATGTGTAGCGTGATAGTTTGGATGACAGTTTGATGCCCCATAAATATGTTTTTATGCTAGGCGTAGTAAATAATTACAACTGTTATGACAGAGGTGGTAACTTTAAAAGTGTCTAAAAAAAATTCATGAAAAACAGAACGACAACGATTTTTATTTCATTTTTTAATATTCATCTGACGTCTATTTTATTGCATATTATTTATGATTTTTTTAAAATTTGCAACAGAAATTTTAAGCAAGTTTGTCGATCAAAATCGGGAATGAAATTCTTTCTTTTGCATTTGTATTATTTAAACATAGTTTTACATGAATGAAAACGACAAACTCCGAACGATTTCCAGTATTGAGAATAACTGAACAAATAAAAATTATAAATCTACATATGTAACATATTATTATATATATATATATTTACTTATATATCTATTTGTGCAAATAAAATTGTATTGCTATTGTGTCTTGCGTTGTACGTTTTACTTTGTTCAGAAAAGTTTTCGCTCCAACAGAAGAAGCCCTTCTACCAGCCGACAATATGAGGCTTGCTGATTTAGAAAGCAATCAAGACTGAGAACTTTTCAACATATAATTGCCACTAGAGAAGTTTAAATACCTGGGAAGTATTCTAACAGAAAAAGGAAAGTACAACACCTAGATTCGAAGGCGTATTGGCATGGCTACGGTTGCATTCCAAAAGCTAAACAGACAAATTTAGTTGGAAACAAGGAAAGCGTATTGGCTTATTATGTGATGTCTGTCCTTCAATATGCCAATATCATCAAAGATAAAGGAAAGACTCGAAACAACTGAAACGTGGTCCTACAGAAGGATGCTGAGGATATGGACCGAGTATGTGAGCAACGACGAAGTTTTGAAGATGATGGAAAACAGAAAAGGAAACTTATACTTAACATCTGGATGTGCGTTGTGGAGCAATGGATATTCACTCGGAACGAGAAACCGAGGAGTCGAGTTCGAATTCCAGTTGAATTCGTTGCATTCACTTACGCACAAATACCCTTGGGAAAGGTATTAATCTGTCTCTTTCCTCCAGTTATGGGTTAAATTAGTGGGACAGACTGGGTTCTATAGCCTTGGTTTGCAACCGCAGAAAGCAATGGCAACCTACTGCGGGATAATCTTCTGTCCAGTCATGATCGCCCAAAGCGTGTATCACGTATGTAGTTTCTGTGACATGTAATAAGGGCTGGACGAATCTGATACTCACAGGACAAATGACAGGGGAAAACAACGCTTGACATACTTGAACAAATGTGTGGTAGACCAGGTTTTAGGAGGGGTAACAAGAGAAAGGCTGTTAAGAGCTACAAGAAATCGGGAAATGTGGAAGGCCATAATCGCCTACCTCCCGAATGTACATGGCCGGCTACTTTAGTTTTCCGGTCACACTCATCTGCTTGCCAATCCCTGAGAGAGAGAGAGAGAGAGAGAGAGAGAGAGAGAGAGAGAGAGAGAGAGAGAGAGAGAGAGAGAGAGAGAGAGTGTGTGTGTATATATATATATATATATATCCCTCAGATAATGGACTCTCCCTCCTATATTAATAAGAGTTAACAGGAAGCTAACGGGAGAAGTTCTTAGGAGTTCTTAGAAGTTCTAGAGAGTTCTATTGGAGTTAAGTAGAACTACTAGTTAGTTCCAGTTTGGACATAGTTGGACTAAGGCAGTTGATATTAGTCGGCAGTTAGCCGAATACTTAAGGAGTCATCTTTCAATGAAAGATTATCAAGTTCCTAACATTTTGAGGTACGTTAAGTCGATTAGCAACCGACATAGCAATATTATAACCTTCATTGCGAAAGAGAGAGAGAGAGAGAGAGAGAGAGAGAGAGAGAGAGAGAGAGAAAGAGAAAGAGAGAGAGAGAGAGTAATAAAACATCCATAATATTTCTATGATTTCAAATGGCTCTTGATAAAATTTGGGCCCAGTCGGATTATTAGTTTTTGCGTAAATGTGTGACAATGGATGAAACATGGATCTACCACTTCACTCCGGAGTCAAATCAGCAGTCAGCTGAGTGAACAGCAGCAGGTTAAAACCGTCCAAAGCGACTAAAGACGCAAACATCAGCAGGCAAGCTTTTGTCTTCTGTACTTTGGGATGCGTAAGGTATTTTGTTTATTCCTTACCTTGAGATAGGAAGAAGCATCAATATCGAATATCATACAGCATTGTTGGTGCGTTTGAAGGAAGAAATAGACAAAACAAAGGCCACAAATGAAGGAGAAAAAAGTGGTCTTTCAGCAAGATAACGCACCGTGTCACAAATCGATCGCAATAATGCCAAAGCTACATGAATTTGCACTTCGAATTGCTTTCGCATCCACTCTATTCACCAGATCTGACCCCCAGCGACTACTGGCTGTTTGCAGACCTCAAAGGAACGATACAAGGAAAAGAGATTTGACTCCTATGAAGAAGTGATATCAAGGCGTATGATCTGATATGAGACGTATTTTTAAGGCCAAAGACAAATAGTTCTGCAAAAAAGTCATTGAATTGTTAGAGAAGTGTTGGAATCAGTGTATCACTCTAGAAGGAGACTATGTTGATGAATAAAGTCGAATTTTACCTAAACGTTGTTTTATTAGTTAAGCCCGGGATTTATTGAGTGATGTATTAATGCCTTCTTTAGCTTGAACCACAGATTTTCAACTTGAATTAAATCAGGATTTTGTCTAGGCCTTTCTAAGATTTAAAATTTCTTTTTTCGAAACCTTTCTTTCGGATCATTGTCCTGTTAGAAAACTTAACCTAAGCCAACTTTCGATCTGAAGGAAAAACTTTTTCGTTTAAAACTGCTTGGTATCTTTCATGATCCATTATGACGTCAGTAACCTGTTCTACCAGGAGCAAAGCCCCGAACCCAAATCATAATGCTTCTGCTGCCGCCGTGTTTGACTGATGGCTTCAAATTCTTCTCTTTAAGATATCTTTTTTTCCAGATAATCAACAAATTTTAATTAAACTATATATTCATTAAGAACAACCTTTATTAAACGAATTACAACCATTATAAAAGAAAAAGATTTGTAAAAGTAAGTGAGCCCTTACATTTAATATTTGCTAATGGTCATGACATCGACAAGCCTTTTTCTGTAATTCTGTCTAACACTCGTAACCGACAAATATATACATGTATACATTTATATATATATATATATATATATATATATATATATATATATATATATATATATATAAACAATTCTGAAAGTTTTACCAAGAAGGATCTTCTTGGTAAAACTCCCAGAATTGTTCGATATTATCCGAGTTTCTTGTAGACACAGTCTTCATTCAATTGAACGACAGATTTTCAGTCGGGTTTGTAACCCTATTTTCAGATGGCTGGTATTAACTTTTTATTAATTCTAAAGATAAGCTATTTCTCTAAAATGAGAGAATATAATTATTTTGTCCAAAAAAAAGTAACCGAATTGGTAAGAAAGGCAAAATGCAGTTATCTCTGTCGAGAAAAGTAACTGAATTGAATCCTAGTAAACCGATTCTAGTCAAAATATTGTCGTTCTTTTGTGATAAAGTCTGACACTAGGTCAAAATTGGACTGCGAGAATTTCCTATCTCGAGCTGCCGAATGCTTGAAACGGATAGGCTATTGTTAACAGAGAGTGAGTTCACTAGCCCTCATTAGTGTAGGGCCCAGAGACTCAGTCGAAATGGACAACTGCTATTGTTTTCATTTCTAGCTGATGAAAGTTATACAGAGAGAGAAGATCGAACCCCTCCCCCGTACTACCCTTTACCAGCCAGGTTTTGTGCTTGTTTAATAAAACCAGAGTGCAGGACGAAATTAGTTCGGGGCCTGGTACTAGAAGAGATAAGTTGAGGCTAGTGATTTGAATGAGGTGGTCAGAATAATATGGTCGGACTGAAACGGTCGTGCGGCTAAAAGACAATTGAGTAAATCCCAACTCAAAGAACATTGTTACTGAAGTATTCTTAAAATACCAGCCAACTGTTGAGTGTCACCAGCTTTGACTTGCTTATATCTGTGTATATAAATGATATATAAACATATGTAAAAACTACACCCGTGACTTGCAGTGTTATACTGATTTTGTTTCATACTGCGGATTACGTGAATCCGGTCTTAACAATATACTCGACTCCCTGGATTATAAGTCGTGTCATATCTGGTACCCGTGGCGTTGCAGTGGTCTACTGATTAAACTCCGTACTGAGGAACGCGTAAATCCGGTCTTAATATACTCGACCCCTCGTGTGTCAGAACTAATTCAGCCAGGTGGTAACGGGCAATCCTACTTTGGCTGGTCCGAGATCAAAACAAACACAGCGTGAGCGGACTTGTTAAAGAGCAGGGAGAATTGGTCAAGCTATGCACTGGAGTCGGGTTATAGATTTAGATCAGGATTATACAGTTTATATAGTGAGACAGGTTACTTTCACTGACATTGTTCAATTTATTTCTGGAGCGAATCATGCTAGAAACCTAAACGATACTTCGTCTCTATCGGTGGTAGATCCGTATTTAGACATTTATCTCATTGCAGATAATAATAGCAAGTACTTAACAGGACCTGATCATCAAACTTGTTGAAAGAACAAGAGCTTATGGAATAGAGCTTAGCTCCGAAAAATCTGAAGTAATTTGGAATAGTACAAATATAGTGTGATCCATTAAGACGTGTCGAAGTTAGCAGTAAATAAAACAGTATTATTTGGGAAATTTTATTGATTTCATAATAAGATCATGTTATTTGAGTCATGACAATTGTGAGTAAAAATATCGTCAAAATGTCCGCCAAGGTTTCAATCGATTGTTAAAAATTTTGACGTCTTTGCATAGTTACTACTCGATCTCACCAATATGCCTTATCTCACCTTTTAGCTGTTAAATTGTTGTTGGCATAAACTTTGCTTTTGAGATGAACCCAAAGGAAGAAATCTAAAGATGTTAAGCTGCACGACCATGGTGGCCAATTTATAATCACTGTTTCGAGAGATGATGCGAGCTTGGAACATCTCATTCAATAAAGCCAAACGCATTTCTGTTTGAACATCTATTTTGGTAATAGACTTCCATAACATTAACACGTTCTTCGTTTGTTAATCTTTCTATAGGCTGAAATTGCGAAAGCATGAAGTTGTTAAATCTGAAAGAAATTGAAAAATAAAATCATTAGACGCTTAAACTTAATTCCCATGTAAAATCGGTGCAAGTTATTGGAAAATCTCCTATATATATATATATATATATATATATATATATATATCTGAAAAGTATGTATATAATTATAAACATCAATATATATATATATATATATATATATATATGAAAAGTGTATGTATATAATTATAAATATCAATATATATATATATATATATATATGAAAAAGAGATATTATGTATATAAATATAAATATCAATATATATATATATATATATATATATATATATATATATGTATATGCAATATGTTATATGTATTATCTTATTTATATATTATATATGCGTGTTACTTATTTGAAAGCGCTCAATATCAGTGATAGAGCAGACATATTCATATAGATAGGTGTGAGTTTGTAATCCTGGGTTTCGCGCTCTTGCGATCGTCAGACAAACTGATTAATTTTTTTAAAAATTGGTTTATACGCAACCCTACATATAACCAATTTTTAAAAAAAAATTAATCAGTTTGTCTGACGATCGCAAGAGCGTGAAACCTAGGGTTACAACCCCCCCACACATATATATATATATATTTATATATATATATATATATTTGAAATGATTTCTTTGAACATTATTTTTGATCGATACTCGTACTTAAGTAGATATTCTGTTTATAATTAAACAGTATTACATATTTATTTCTACCGATGAATTTATTTATTTACGATAAATTTTTGTTACGAAAATGTGTGTCATATATATATATATATATATATATACATGTGTGTGTGTGTGTGTGTGTGTGTGTGTGTGTGTGTGTGTCTTGGAACACTCTGTAGTAACAGCTGTGTCAATATTACGACGAACGAGGATTCACTGGAGGAAGCATCCAGTTTTAAATACGAAGTTGCAGTCTTCTATGAAGATGGTATCTGCTTTTTCTATTGGGAATTTAAAACCAATGTATGTGCGTAAAAGTGTTGTAAGTTTTTGTGTATCAGTAAGAAACTCTTATCACTACTGTCAAACGGAGAAAAATTACGTGATGACTGCACCAGATTTGCTCATGACTGCACAGTTTTGTAGAAAAGCCTCTCATAGCCTCACTATATATATATATATATATATATATATATATATATATATATATATATATATATAATGCTCCTCGATCTCACCAATATGCCTTATTATCTCATTCTTCAGCTGTTGGGTTGTTGTTGGCTTGTTGGAATAGATCTTATTTTTGAGATGACTCCCAAAAGAAGGAATCTAAAGGCGTCAAGTCGCACGATCCTGGTGGTCAATCGACATCATTGTTTCAAGAGATGATGCGACCAGGGATCGTGCCGCTTGACGCCTTTAGAATTCCACCATGATTGTAACGTCAGTATCAATACCGGTAAGTATCGTGAAGTGTTTGTTTATATTCCTGAGATTTGGTAGTATTTACACTATTCGGATTTTGTTTCGGCTGTTGTACGCTCCGGCCGTTGTACGCATTAAGGACAAATGGCCCAGTGGTTAGTTCTAGTGACTTAACCCACAGAGTTGTGAGTTCAATACCAGTCTACAGCAGTGGTGAGCAAGTAACTTAGAGAGTCCGGTTAGAGGTAGATAACTCATGACTAGCCAAAGTGGCTTCGCACAAGGTATGAGAATGATATACTCCAGTGATCGTAATAAAGGGTTCGGTTCGAAGTTCCTAGCACCTGAAGAAGACCGGTGCGTACAATGGCCGAAACGTCGTAGGAATGTCAGGATGAATATAATAGTCCGAATAATGTAAATAGTGTAAGTATCGTGAACTTAGTATTTTTATACAATAGTTATTGCCTCGATAGCTATTTAAATTCAGTTTGCATTGACATACCAAAATCTATGGATATCAGTAAGTGTTTTATTGTTATTTTATAGATTCTTTATAGATAGAAATGGAAGGTTTTGTTCTGTTAATCAGAATTTTATTATCAAAAGATAATGATTTTGTTTTTAAAATGATAAACATATAGCAATTTTAAACCTTCGGCATTACAAACAAATTAAAAAACGTCATGTCAAAAAGACATAGAGAGATGGTTAATGTTTATTAATTCGGCCATAACCGAATGTGCTCCTGCTATCCACCTAGGTGTCCTTGATAAAATCCAACGGAGAATCTGTAATGTGATCGATCCCGACTTGGCAGCTTGTATACAGTCACTTTCTCACCGGCACAATGTGGCTTCCCTGTATATATTCTACAAATACTTTCACGACTTCTGCTCCGATGAACTTAGTTCACTTGTGCCCCTTATATATAAATTTTCTCGAGCCACAAGATTAGCAATTAGGTTCCAACCTTTTACTGTGAAACCAATAAATTATAAACGCAAATTCTACTCCATCAGCTTCTTTCTCACACTTCCCACCTGTGGAATTCCCTTCCATTTACTTGCTTTCCCTACAGCTATATCCACTCCATTCTTATCAGTATTCTCATACTTCTCTTACCCACTTCCTGACACCCTCTATAACCTGTCACTCTTTCTCATAACTTTCCTCCTATGTAACCCCCTGCAAAATATTGGCAATAAAATGCCTTGCTTGGGGTGATATGATTATATATATATATATATATATATATATATATATATATATATATATAATAATAATAATAATTTATTAATTAAATTAATAACATTGATATGTTATAATATCACTACAAAAGTAGCTATTTTGTTTCGACCGATATATATATATATATATATATATATAACTTTTTACAGCTTAGGATTTTTTTCATAATCGCCAGAAGGTTCTCAAGGTGTGTGAAATAGTGAAAAAATAAAAATATACATTTTTTTATGTTAAAGTAGAAATTTATTAATGTAAAGGATAACATGAATTGTAGAATTTAATGTTCAATGAGAAAGTTTTTTTTTTAATCATGTTAAGGGTATTAAGAGTTGTAGAAATGTTCGGTAGTAGAGACTTATTGGAAAGAGTTTATATGTACGTATGTGTATATGTACACTACCGGCCATAATTATTAGTCCACCCCAGTGTTTTAAAAAATAATGTATTTCATACGCTGCTCACACAACAGATGACTGTTTGCATGGAGCGTCTAATAGTTGTTTAAGGTTCGTTCAGCATGTCTACGCTGATGACTGGTTAAGCATACGCTTCACTCGCTCACACACTTAGCAGACAAAATACGACACCCCCGAATTGATAGTAACATAGTGTTGGGCTGATCGCTCTGTTTGAGTATAGGTACTCGCATTGTCTTGGAAACAATTTTTTTTTTTAATCATTTCACCCCGAGCAAGGCGGAAACGCCACTGATGTGCAGGGGGCTACCAAATGTAAAAAGATTAATTAGAAAAGAGTGCGGAGTACAAACTAGTTAGAAAGTAAAATAGAAAGCTGAGAAAGCAGGTGCGATGACAGATACATAGGTGGAGAGAAAGGGAAGGTTATACAGGGGTGGGGAGAGAGCTAGAGTCCAGTGATTAGTAGATGAGTATTGACTTTGCAATTTAAATTTCTGGAGGTTGTAGCCGTCAGGAAAGCAAGAATACGGGAGCGAGTTCCACAGGCGGGAAGTGCGAGAGAAGCTGCAGGAGTAGAATTGTCGTCTGCATTTGGCTAACCTGACTGTGAATGGGTGGAACCCAGTTGCCAGTCTGGTTGCACGAGTAAACACCTGTTGAGGAGGCATCCATTATAATTGGTTGAAAACACTATTTTATATTCATTTAAAAGTGCCCGTTCATGCAAACAATTTCAAAGAAAAAGCTAATTTTGGCGATCCCTACAAATAAAAAAATAAAAGTAAAACACATTACCCAGGTAAAAAGAAATACATTTTTTAATTTCGACGCAAAATATCAACTGTCCCTTTGGTTTGGTTTACCTATATTTATATCGTGTCCAGAGTAAGGTAGCGGGCCGGACAAGATTCATTCGAGGCCGGATGTAGCCCGCGGACCGCAGTTTGCCAACCGTTGTTCTATAAATTGTCTTTTTTTTTTTTAGGTAAAGAGATTAACCCTATGCAAACTTCTTTATCCTCCGGATGAGGCTGGTTTTGAATTCAGTTTTTTCTTTTCCTAGACCGGTCGACACCCAAGTCTATAGAACTTAGTCTATTATGTTATTTAGCTCATGTATGGAGGGAGAAAAGCTGGATTCATACCTTTCCCAAGGGTATTTGCACGGAAGTGAATATAATGAAGCTAACTAGAATTCGACCTCGGTTCTCCGATTCCTCAATCCCAATAAACACTAAATAAAATGAACTTTAAAATAATAACCACTATTTATTATTAGCTTGTTTGTTTACACTACTTATTTATTTATTCATTTGTTTATTATAGTGTTTATTTGAATGGCTGGTAAAATTTCGACTAATTGCCATTTGATTCGAACTTTATAAAATGGTAAATTATTAATATTTCCTCATAGTTGTGAAGCAACTGTGAGGAAATATTATGAAGCAGTTGTGAAGCAATGTGTTTTACTTTTATTTTTTATTTGTAGGGATCGCCAAAATTAGCTTTTTCTTTGAAATTGTTTGCATCAACGGGCACTTTTAAATGAATATAAAATAGTGTTTTCAACCAATTATAATGGAATTTGTTTTTTCAGTACTGATTTATGAAACATTTATTTTTAAGATGTAATATTTTTTAAATAAAATTCCCGCCCGATATTAAAATTATATTGAATCCTTGCTTTCTTCAAACACAGAAAATTTATTCACATATTTAATAACATGGTGTTTTAATAATTTTGTAAATATTTATAAATTTATAAATAAAAAAAATTGTTCTTAGTTATTTCTTTATAGATTTTTAAATGGTAAATATTAACATTGCGTTACAATAACAAGTATGCTGTAAATATAAAATTATTTTTGTAAATAAACAAAAAATATTCTTTAAATTTTTGTTGTAAATTATCAAGAACAAAAAGTGTATAAATTCACTGTCATCATATGTTTTAGGTATACAATTCTAATCATCGCAACACCAAGTGCACCTAATGACTATATGATTTGCGGAGGGTTCTTGACTATTAGCTAAAGGTCAGTCAGTTAATTGCCATACGTGATACACGCTTGGGCGATCATGTCTCGAAAGAGACATGACTGACTAGGCAGAAGACTATCCCGCAGTAGGTTGCCATTGCTTTCTGCGGTAGACTGGTTGCCGACCAAGGCTATAGAACCCAATCTGTCCTGCTATTTAACCCATAACTGGAAGGAAGAGACGGATTAATACGTTTCCCAAAGTATTAATTTCCGTAAGTGAATGCAATGAATTCAACTGGAATTCGAACTCGGCTCCACGATTTCTCGTTCCGAGCCGATATCCACTGGTCCACAACGCACAGCTAAAGGTAGATAACCCAATATTGTTATCTGAATGTGGAGAATTCGCTGATAAAAAAGAAATAAAAACTATAAAAAACTAAACTGAACAACCCCCACCATAAACACAGAGATCTAAAAATGACAATATATTTAATCATAAATTAGTTTAGAGGAAAATGTTATGTTTTATTCTTAAATATTTTCCAAAGAACATCGTATTTGAACTATTTAACAGAATTTTTACTCTCAATTTTTAACTGCACGTTAATTTACACATTTCTCGACAGAGTAACACTAATACAAGGGAGGTAACTTACTAATTTTTCTTTCAGGATTAATGTTTGGATGTTTTCTTTATCACTATAATCGATAGCTCAAAAAACTAAAAAAAAAATAAAAATAAAAATAAAAAATAAAACAAAAAACCTATCCTGCAGATTCTTTTTGTAGTTTTCATTTGAAGTCATCTGATTGAATCAAATAGCTTATATTTTTCAATAACCAAAATACTTTGCTGTATTTCAAACCGAATATAAATTGATTCGAATAATTCTTTATTATTAGCAAAATCTATAAAAACCCTCCATGTTCAGAAATCTGTCAACACAACAGAATTTATTAAAAAAATCTTTCAGATATAAAATATACTTTTCTTAAACGTCATTTGAGAAAATTTAGATGTTTTAAATTGAATTAACATTAATGGTAACCTGAATGTTTTCTGAGATACAACGAAAAGTTGTATTTCAGACAACATTTTTAAAAAGGATGTTTTTATAAGGTCTTAACAGATCAATCGATTAATTAATATTTTGAAAATTTAAGCAAGGAGATAAGTGTAATAAAATAACTTATATATATATATATATATATATATATATATATATATATATATATAGTTTATATATATATATATATATATATATATATAGTTTATATATATATATATATATATACTATATATATATATATAAACTATATATATATATAAACTATCCAGTAACCTAAAAATATATATATTTTATGCATTTTGATATGCGAGAGGGCCTGTGTCGTCAGAAAGTGACGGCAAAATATTTATATCCATATGGCGTCTAAAATGACGGCAACATATATATTGATGTACCTATTAATGAGTATCTACACATTAAGACATATGAAAAAATACAAAACAAAAAACAAACAAACCACTGAGTGTGAGAAAAGGGATATATATATATATATATATATATATATATATATATATATATATAAGAAAGTGAAAGAACAGATAGATTAAAACCCACTGTTCATGCTTTTCCTTTTAGAAACAGTGCTCAATACAGAGTAGAGTTTAATATAGTAATTTTCTCATTACAATTGTTTATAAAAGCATTATATCACTACATATAAATTTTCATATTTCGGAACAATACTGTTTTTCTTCAGTTGATATTTTAAAAGAAATGGCGAAAATGATTTATTTAGAAAATATAAGATGAATACATGGTTATTTAAAAAATTAAGTAGTAGTAGCTGGAGAGAATTAGACATTAAATATTCTTGCAGGTGTGTCAATATTGTTCAATCAAAAGTGAGAATTAGTTTGAATTATGAATTTGAAATTTTGGATCGCGACAGCGAACAAAGTAGAATAATATAAAAACACAACAATTTAATTTTGTCAGGGTAAGACTGGGACCATACATTATTTAATGAGAATTTTTAACAGCAGGTTAGATTTTTAGTTTTTTTTTTTTTTAATTTCACTGCATCACATCATCCGCCAAAAGCGCTAGATAGATCTATCTATGGCCCGGTTCACACTCCACCCTCATCTATTGAACAGGTGAAGAGGCTCATCCCTTGTTCCCTGTTTAGGATGTGGTTTCCGGCTTTCTCTTTTCCAAACTTTTCACTCTTTTCTTTTTTATTTTTTTCAGTTGGAGTAGATAGACTAAACTATCGCCCGGTTCACACTCCACCCTCATCTATTGAACAGGTAAAGAGGCTCATCCCTTGTTCCCTGTTTAGGATGTGGTTTCCGGCTTTCTCTTTTCCAATATTTTCACTATTACGTAGCCCCCTGCACATCAGTGGCGTTACCGCATGGCTCGGGGTGATACGATTAAAAAAAAATCTTATCAAAATCAGAGACTAATTAGTTTCATAAATTTTGGAAGCATATAAAAGGCTAGGGGGCAACCGAGAGGTGAGCCAAAATTCTGGTGAGGCCTTTATTTCCGTCTCTAGAATTGAAACTAAAAAAGAAAATAATTAATTTTAGTATATCTCGGACTAAAATTCAATAAATTAATTATATTTAAAAATTAAATTAAAGATATTTATTGAAAAAGGACGTAGAAACATAAAACTTTTGGATATCCGGCAGTGATGGTCAAAGTAAATCAAGAAAATTTTTCAACACGTGCTCGCGGGACAATTTTTAACAGTAGGCTAGATTGTTATGGATTATCATACGTGAAATTAAATATTTTGGAAATATAGCATAGTTATAATCGTGTTTGGTCTTTTTCTGTTGTACATTTCAATAGTCTTTTTGCTAATCCTATCAATGAAATTATAAATTATAAATTTTTTCTTTCGTAGGACGGTAAATCGCCTGAAGATACCAAAAGGTTGAAAAAACTCATTTCTAAATTAAAAATACTTAAAAATTACGCAATATAATTGCATTGAAGGCTTTTTAAATACAACTGAAGAAGATTAAGTTCCACTTCTAGAAAGTTGGACCGTAGAACACTTACATTGGTGTAGGAGATACACTGGGGACTACTTTTTCAGTTTAAAATTTACATATCGAAAATGAGTGGAGGTACCTAAAAATATTTCGTTTGCATGTTTATTGTGACACCAACACGAGATGGGTTGCCTCCAGGCCCTATCCTAACTGGAGAGAAGTGACGGATTAATACCTTTCCCAAGGGTACCAGTGCTGAAGTGAATGCAGGGTACTCAACTAGAATTCGAACGCGGCTCACCGATTTCTCTTTCTAAACCGATATCCACTGCACTACAACGCACGTCCGTCACTTGCATGTTTAAGATATTTATTGAAAAAGGACGTAGAAACATAAAACTTTTGGATATCCGGCAGTGATGGTCAAAGTAAATGAATAAATTTTTTCTACAATTGCTCGTGGGACAATTTTTAACAGCAGGCTAGATTGTTATGGATTATCATACGTGAAATTAAATATTTTGGAAATATAGCATAGTTATAATCGTGTTTGGTCTTTTTCTGTTGTACATTTCAATAGTCTTTTTGCTAATCCTATCAATGAAATTATAAATTATAAATTTTTTCTTTCGTTGAATTCCTACTTAGAATAACTTTTCATAAATTGAGTTATTCGGTTATTTCAATTTCATACATTATTAAATCGGAAAATTATTTTAAAAGCAAGTTTTATATTATAAATTCTTAAAACATGTGGCTTTTTAATTTCATGTATGATAATCCATCTTCTTCTTCTCCTTCTTCTATGTGCCCTGTCCTTTTCATGTCCCCATCCCTGGTGGCTCTTAATATGTTCTCTCCTGTTACTCCACGCAACCCCCGTTCTGGCATCCACCTGATCAGGCCCTTCAAATATGATATCCGCTGCCTTCCTCTGTCTCTTTTTCCCTCTACCTGGCCTGTTAGTATCAGATTCTCTAAGCCGTCCTTCCTCATTGCGTGTCACAGGAACTTCAGTTGTCTCTTCCTGATGCTCACTATTAGTTTTCTTTTCCTTGTCATTCTTTCCAAAACCTCATCATTGCTCATATGTTCGGTCCATGATATCCGCAGCACCCTTCTGTAGAACCACATTTCAGCTGCTTCAAGTTTTTTCCTCATCTTCGATAATATTGTCCAGCATTCATTGTCGTATTGAAGAACTGACATCACATAGCAATCTAGCACTTTCTTCTTTGTTTCTAGGGAAATTTCTATATGTCTTGGTACTTTACTCAGCTTATTTCTAAAAAAAAAAGAAGGCGATTTTATGCACACTCAAAAACAATGTAAAATTCTTTTTTTAGAATAAACGTTTGTCGCATATCATAATAAGATTTCACATTTATGATCTATGATTTAGATAACAGTTCCAAAAATGAACAGCTTGTAACTTAATTTTAAAATATTTAAAAACTTTAAAATATATTGTAATTTAAAATTGTAGAACAATTAAAAAAAAATTAAACAATTAATATAAAATTTAATTTTTCATCTGAAAATTGTTTTGATTTTGAAGTAGGAAGAAGGTTGAATGTTTATTAAATTGGCCTTGTGTCAAACATTACCAAAGTCCCTACAACTTAAGGATTATCAGAAGGTCATCGGAATCATTAGACAGTTGAAGGGCGAAAGTATAAAATAGGTCAGTCAGTTAAATGCCGTACGTGATACACGCTTGGGCGATCATGTCTCGAAAGAGACATGACTGACTAGGCAGAAGATTATCCCGCAGTAGGTTGCCATTACTATCTGCGGTAGACTGGTTGCCGACCAAGGCTATAGAACCCAATCTGTCCTGCTATTTAACCCATAACTGGAAGGAAGAGACGGATTAATACCTTTCCCAAGGGTATTTGCGCGTAAGTGAATACAATGGATTCAGCTGGAATTCGAACTCGGCTCCCCGTTTTCTCGTTCCGAGCCGATATCCACTGTACCACAACGCACATCCTATTTTTTTAGCGATTTAGTGAAGGTACCTATAAAATAGGTACCTTCACTAAATCGCTAAAAAAAATAATTGTTTTCATTTTTTTTTATAATTATAATAATTTATAAAGTTTCAAAAATATTTTATTTTTAAAATATTTCAAAGATTTGTTGGGGTTATTTTAAAAACTTATTAAGCAAAGTAACCGAAAATTAAAAAGTTTAATACAGATTGTTCTGCCTCCATATTTTTAAGTAATTTTTAATTTCTTTTTGTGTATCTGAAGTTTTTTAATGGTAATATCTATGTATAAATTAAAAGATCATGTTATCCAGAGTTTCCCCACTTTAATTTCTTTTTGTGTATCTGAAGTTTTTTAATGGTAATATCTATGTATAAATTAAAAGATCATGTTATTCAGAGTATCCCCACTTTAATTTCTTTTTGTGTATCTGAAGTTTTTTAATGGTAATATCTATGTATAAATTAAAAGATCATGTTATCCAGAGTTTCCCCACTTTAATTTCTTTTTGTGTATCTGAAGTTTTTTAATGGTAATATCTATGTATAAATTAAAAGATCATGTTATCCAGAGTTTCCCCACTTTAATTTCTTTTTGTGTATCTGAAGTTTTTTAATGGTAATATCTATGTATAAATTAAAAGATCATGTTATTCAGAGTATCCCCACTTTAATTTCTTTTTGTGTATCTGAAGTTTTTTAATGGTAATATCTATGTATAAATTAAAAGATCATGTTATCCAGAGTTTCCCCACTTTAATTTCTTTTTGTGTATCTGAAGTTTTTTAATGGTAATATCTATGTATAAATTAAAAGATCATGTTATCCAGAGTTTCCCCACTTTAATTTCTTTTTGTGTATCTGAAGTTTTTTAATGGTAATATCTATGTATAAATTAAAAGATCATGTTATTCAGAGTATCCCCACTTTAATTTCTTTTTGTGTATCTGAAGTTTTTTAATGGTAATATCTATGTATAAATTAAAAGATCATGTTATCCAGAGTTTCCCCACTTTAATTTCTTTTTGTGTATCTGAAGTTTTTTAATGGTAATATCTATGTATAAATTAAAAGATCATGTTATTCAGAGTATCCCCACTTTAATTTCTTTTTGTGTATCTGAAGTTTTTTAATGGTAATATCTATGTATAAATTAAAAGATCATGTTATCCAGAGTTTCCCCACTTTAATTTCTTTTTGTGTATCTGAAGTTTTTTAATGGTAATATCTATGTATAAATTAAAAGATCATGTTATCCAGAGTTTCCCCACTTTAATTTCTTTTTGTGTATCTGAAGTTTTTTAATGGTAATATCTATGTATAAATTAAAAGATCATGTTATTCAGAGTATCCCCACTTTAATTTCTTTTTGTGTATCTGAAGTTTTTTAATGGTAATATCTATGTATAAATTAAAAAGATCATGTTATTCAGAGTTTCCCCACTTACCGAAAAATTGTACAATTACGTCACTTGTGATCGCCATACACTAATCTTATCTCTAATCTGACAACTTGTCAACACATTTGGTCTACGGCGGACAGGTCAAAAAGTTCAACTCTGTGATTAAGAAATCGTTTTATTCTAAATTTCATGTTATAAGTAATACTTGTGTAAATCAGATTAATTTAACATTAAATTTGCTAATTTTCTGAAAATGATGTGTCATAGACGTAGTTTATTTTTGCAAGCTTTTTAAAACCGAGAATTAAATTTTATTTACAAATGTGTCAATCGCTTAAAAATAGCTGAAAAATTCAGAAATAGTAAATTTAATAATTTAACTTTCAATTAAAACTAAAATAAAAGATTCAAGAAAACTTTATAATTTTTAAAAATTCAGTTTAAAATTTACATATCGAAAATGAGTGGAGGTACCTAAAAATATTTCGTTTGCATGTTTATTGTGACACCAACACGAGATGGGTTGCCTCCAGGCCCTATCCTAACTATCATAACTGGGTACCAGTGCTGAAGTGAATGCAGGGTACTCAACTAGAATTCGAACATGGCTCACCGATTTCTCTTTCTAAGCCGATATCCACTGCACCACAACGCACGTCCGTCACTTACATGTTTAAGATATTTATTGAAAAAGGACGTAGAAACATAAAACTTTTGGATATCCGGCAGTGATGGTCAAAGTAAATCAAGAAATTTTTTCAACACGTGCTCGTGGGACAATTTTTAACAGCAGGCTAGATTGTTATGGATTATCATACGTGAAATTAAATATTTTGGAAATATAGCATAGTTATAATCGTGTTTGGTCTTTTTCTGTTGTACATTTCAATAGCCTTTTTGCTAATCCTATCAATGAAATTATAAATTATAAATTTTTTCTTTCGTAGGACGGTAAATCGCCCGAAGATACCGAAAGGTTGAAAAATAGATCGCGGAAAAAAACTCATTTCTAAATTAAAAATACTTAAAAATTACGCAATATAATTGCATTGAAGGCTTTTTAAATACAACTGAAGAAGATTAAGTTCCACTTCTAGAAAGTTGGACCGTAGAACACTTACATTGGTGTAGGAGATACACTGGGGACTACTTTTTTAAAAATAAAATTATAAGAAGTAAAATGATATTTACTTTTAAAATTTTAATTTTTATTTTACTTTTAAAATTTTTTTTTAAAATCTAATTTTAATTTTTTAACTTCATTTAGATTTTGTTTATTTAAATTTTACTCGTGTTATTGAAAAGCAGTAACATAATTGTGTAAGATTTAACTCCCATGAACATCGAGTGAACTTAAATTAAAACCTCTTAAATTGTCAGTTAGTAATATGCACCTGTTGATTGCATAGAGTATAAAGCTTTGAGTTGTACCATCGACGTAGGATAATATGTATATTAATTAATATATTGTGTGTATTTTGGCAGCATTTTTTCATTAATGCAGGTTTCATTGAATAATATAGACAAGTTTTGTCTATTAATTTTGTGTAGGATCCGTTCATACCGTCTGATATACTTGATGGTGATGTCGTTAAAAGACAACAAAAAATCACAGTATTTGTTGAATTTTTTATCAGGTCTAAGCTTTCGGCTCACATAAGCCATTATCAAAGAGTAAATAATAACACACAGTAAACTGTGTGTTATTATTTACTCTTTGATAATGGCTTATGTGAGCCGAAAGCTTAGACCTGATAAAAAATTCAACAAATACTGTGATTTTTTGTTGTCTTTTAACGACATCACCATCAAGTATATCAGACGGTATGAACGGATCCTACACAAAATTAATAGACAAAACTTGTCTATATTATTCAATGAAACCTGCATTAATTAATATATATATATATATATATATATATAGTGATGATCATCCACGTATACTGTCTTAATATGTATAGGAAAGAATATTAATAAAAAGTTTTGAATTTAAAAATGTACTTTTTTTGAACAGTATTTGTTTATTTTTATTATATTTTATATTTCAGACCGCCCTCGGTCCTTCATCAGAAACAACTGATATTCCAAGAAATTTTTATCTAAAACAAACAGAGTTTCTCTACGGACGTGCCGCATGTTGTGAACAAACACACCACGTGATGTAAACAAAAAAATATTCGAACGCTATCGTGAAATACGTTTCTAATTCAAATTTAAAAATCACTTGTTTCTGATGAAGGACCGAGGGCGGTCTGAAATATAAAATATAATAAAAATAAACAAATACTGTTAAAAAAAAGTACATTTTTAAATTCAAAACTTTTTATTAATATTCTTTCCTATATATATATATATATATATATATATATGTATATATATATATATATATATATATATATATATATAATAGCTCTGTTTATACTACAATGAGGACTGTTTTATTAACACCTGAACAGTAATATAATATGTGTATGTATCCTCATATATATATATATTAATTTCACGTAATTACACACACACACACACACACACACACACACACACACACACACACACACATATATATATATATATATGTATATATACATACATAAATACACATGTTTGCGTCGAAGCAATGCTAAAGTTACAAATATAAAAAAATAAAATTGAGAATATGAAGATTAAAATACATAAAATAAGAAAAAAGTAACCAGCTAAAAAATAAAATGAAATGAAAAAAAACAAAACAAAAAAAAAAACATACATTATGACCGGATAGACAGATTGATACAGAGAAGTATGTAGACAGGTAGACAGATATAACTACGTAGATAGGTAGATAGTTGTAGGTAAGTACCTAGGTAGACAGATAGAGATATAGTTAGGTAGGTAGTAGGTTGTGGTAGGTAAAGGTAACTAGGTATGTAGATAGTTAGGTAGCTAGATTGCCAGATTGATGCAAATAGGTAGGTAGATAGACAGATACGGGTAGGTAGGTAGGTAGGCAGGTAGGTAGGTGGACTGATTGATGCAAATAGGTAGGTAGATAGACAGATACGGATAGATAGGTAAGTAGGTAGGTAGATGGACAGATTGATACAAATAGGTAGGTAGATAGACAGATACGGGTAGGTAGGTAGGTAGGCAGGTAGGTAGGTGGACTGATTGATGCAAATAGGTAGGTAGATAGACAGATACGGATAGATAGGTAAGTAGGTAGGTAGATGGACAGATTCATATAAATAGGTAGGTAGATAGACAGATACAGGTAGGTGGGCTGATAGATAGTGACAATTAGGTGGGTACGTTGGTTAGTAGGTAGACAGACGGACTGATAGAAATATGTACTTAGGTTGAATGACAGAGATAGACAAAGGCAGGTAGAGATAGCTAGGTAGTGGTAACTAGGTAGTAGCAATTTGGTAGATAAATAGATACAGTTAGGTCAGTAGACAGATTTATACAAATAGATAGACAGATACCGAAAATAATATTGTTAAAATTAGGTCGGTAAGTAAGAAGTATTAGGTAGGTAGATAGACAAATACAAGTAGGTAGGTAGAAAGATTGATACATATAGATAGGTAGATAAAGATAAATGATACATCACTCAAAAAATCCTGGGCTTAACTCATAAAAAAACAACAACTTTTAGGCAAAATTCGACTTTATTCATCAACATAGTCTCCTTCTAGGGTGATACACTGATTTCAGTGGTTCTCTAAGACAATTTGTCTTTGGCTTCAAAATACGACTCATTATCCGATATCACTTTTTCATTAGAGCCAAATCTTTTTCCTGGGGAATTCTTTTGAGGTCTGCAAACAGCCAGTAGCCACTGGAGGCCAGATCTGGAGAATAGGGTAGATGCGGAAGCAATTCGAAGAGCAATTCATGTAGTTTT
>JBBBDQ010000163.1:1230000-1247500 GCA_037127315.1 Ascarosepion bandense | reverse complement strand
CTGGATGTGGCAGAACTTCAACGCCGTCCAGCTTTTCAAGCTTGTCTTTGGTCTTCCTGGCTGTGTGTGGCCTGGCATTGTCCTGCTACATCAAAGCGCGCTTTCGGTTTATCAGAACTGGCTACTTTTGCTTCAACTTTTCGTAGACCCGTTCAAGTTGCTGACAGTAAAGTTCGGCACTGATAGCACGACCATTCGGAACCAATACAAAATGCACGATTCCTTCAAAGTCCCACCAAACTCACGACAGGACTTTCTTGCCGAATCGATCTTGTTTTGGAACCGACGGTGTCTCTTGCCCTTTATGAACCCATCGCTTGTTTCGATTGGGTTGGACCAGATAGACCCATTTCTCGTCGGATGTCACAATGCGCTTCCAAAAACGCTCGTCCAATGGATTGTTGAGCAATTGACGGCAAATTTCAACTAGTCTGTTGGCTTGTGCTTCGGTGAGTTCGCGCTGATCAAGTTGCTTCAAATGTCGGTGAATTGTCGATTTGCTAACTCCAAGCTCATCAGCCAATTCTCGAGTGCTCGATGAAGGCGCAATATCTAACCCGGTTTGCAAGTTTCCATCATCCAACTTTAACGGCCGTTCCGAACGAGGCTTATCTTCAAGACACATGTCGCCAGAATCGAAACGCTTATATCACTTTGAGATCGTCGCATATGCAATTGTTCCTTCACCTTCGGCAGCACTAATCTCTTCTGTAGCTTTTCTGGTTGAAAGACATCGCTTCCAGCAGTAACGAATCAAATTTCGCAGCTCAAGTTTATCAATTGCCATCTGAAATACAAAGGTGAAGATCACTATAACAATATAAATGCAAAATTGCATAAAAATTCAATTTTTCGCAAGTGTTTACGAACATTTGGGACAACCTAATATATAAATCTTCAGCCCTCAATAAGGAACAAACTCATGTAACTTGTTCCTCTTTAGGTAAAGGAGAAAATTACTGTGACGTTTTAATTATTAAACTGTGAGAACAAACCTACCTGACTTGAAACTAATTTTAACACATTACGCATTATTTCCATTTCACGTTCTTCATTGGCGCCATATTGTTTTGTTTATATTCTAATAGTATGAACTTAAATGAATAATGTTGTTGTATGCTCGACTGCAAAGGAAAAATAAAAACAGCAATAATAAAAACATCCATTATACGTAGAATATATACATCCGCTCATTTTTGATACCTAACTTTTAAATTGAATTTTTAAAAAATAAAAAAGAGTTGTCTTCAAACTTTTAGTTTATTTTTTATTGAAAGCTAAATGATTAAATTTACTATTTCCATTAAGCAAAATACTTTGGTGTTATTCAAACAGAAATTATATTGATTGGAATCTAAAATTTTGAAATTTCATTCAATTTTGCGGACGTTTTTGAGTGGTCGACATGTTTGTAAACAAATGTTAATTCTCGGATTTAAAATCTTGCAAAAATAAAATCTACACCTCTGACGCATTATTTTTAAAAAAATTAGCAAATTAAAACTTAAATTATTCTGATTTACACAAATATTACAAGTATTAGTTATTTACAGCTTGAAATTTAGAATAAAAATTTTTCTTAAACACAGTGTTGATCTTTCTGACCTTTTTATGTTGATGAAAGCTTATCAAATTAAATAATGTCAATATTGTTCCATTTTTTATTTTACTATTGGAAGCAGATTTTCGGAAAGACCAAATGTTTGAAAAAAGAATAAATAATTTACATTCTCCAATGAATCCTGAGTTTAACTAATAAAACCATTTTTACCAACAAAATTGAATTTCTTAAAATTTCATGAATTTACGTAGAGTGGGAGTAACAGATGTAAAAAAAAAAATTAACAAGATTTTTAAAGATAATAATTTTAAAAATAATTAAATTCATTTGTGAATAAGTCCTGAAAGAATTACCAAATTAATGTTTTTCATCGGAAGAAATGAGTTACGTAATATTACATGATCCTCTGGTAACGATTTGGTTACCCACTAACGAAAATCAAAACAAGATTTTAACTAAAATTTCGAACATATTAGAAATGATTTATGTATTTTTTGTAATAATAAATACTTTGATATTTTTTCTTAATAAAAAACGTTTTGATGGAAAAAAGTTCATTTTTATTAAGTTTTGGGCCTTTTTTCTTAATACCTTGCTGATTTTTTTTTTCAGAGATTTATTGGACGTAGCTAACGTAGAATATTAAACAGCAAGATAAAAAACAAATATTTATACTGAATTCAGAACCTTATGTTTTCCATCCATTTTCTTTAGCGTTCTGGTGTTCACACTTCTATATGTAACTCATATACAGTGGCAATAAGTTTTTTATATCTCAGATGAATCGATGTTTGGGATATAACAAAACTGAAATTTGAAACATCACTGCTGACCGATCATTTGAATATATATATATATATATATATATATATATATATATATATAAACAGGCTCTCCACTAAAATTCGAGGATCCAATAAAAAATAATAATGTTAGATGTGGCCTGATGATTGCGCTTAGCATGAAACAGTCTGTCGCTCCTGAGTGTTGACTTCAATGTTCACTCTTTTATATTTACATATGCTCTATCACTGATATTGAGCACTTTATCATATAAATATAACTCACCTTAAAACTATATTTATTCATATATCTTCGGACAGGAATCGAAACTGCAAACTTCCACACGGGAGAGATGCCGTCTTTAGACCAGACGTGTCTTTACCAATCTGCCCACAGAAAATTTTCGAAGATAGATTTTAACATATTTGTCTAGCTGGAGGGAGAAAAGTCGGAGCTGGAGGGAGAAAAGTCCTTTCCGAAGGATATTTGCGGGTAAGTGAATGACAAGAATTCAACTGGAATTCAGATTTCGATCTTCGATTTCGCGTTCTGAGCCGATAAGCCCTACATAACAACACACAACCACAACGAATGACCTAAAAATGAGTCCATAACCTACATGAGGACATTAACCCCAGACCCTCATATCAAATGTCTGATATACCATGCCTTAATATTATATTTGTATCATCACACACACACACACACACACACACACACACACACACACACACACACACACAGTGCATGGGCAGGTATTTGAAGGCTATCACAATGCGTTTAGTATAATAAAGGAAGGTAAATAAGGTGTTAGGTATTACCTATTATTCATTAATATTTCGAGATCAGAATCTCATCTTCAGAATGATAGGAGAGTTTGATTTCACGTATGGTCATTTAAAGGCACGGTCTACCAGCAAACGGACGTAAAATCAAGCTCTCCTATCATTCTGAAGATGAAATTCTAATTTTGAAACGTATTGTGATAGCTTTCAAATACATACCCATACACCTTATATACACAATGCTTCAAGAAAATTACAAAACTCTCATACTTCTATCTATCTATCTATCTATCTATCTATCTATCTATCTATCTATCTTTTTTGTTTTTTAATCATATCACCCCGAGCAAGGCAGTAATGCCACTGATGCGCAGGGGGCTACGTAAGAGTGATTGGAAAAGAGAAAGCTGGAAACCACATCCTAACGAGGGAACAAGTGATGACCCACTTCACCTGTTCAATAGACGTGGGTGGAGTGGGAACCGGGCGATAGTTCAGTCTATTTACTCCAATTGAAGAAAAAAAAAAAAAAAGTAAAGTGAAAAGATTGGAAAAGAGAAAGCCGGAAACCACATCCTAAACAGGGAAAAAGGGATGAGCCACTTTACCTGTTCAATAGACGTGGGTGGATTGTAAACCGGGCGATAGTTTAGTCTATCTACTCCAATTGAAAAAAAAAAAGATGGGAAAAGAGTAAAAGATTGGAAAAGAGAAAACCGGAAACCACATCCTAAACAGGGAACAAGGGATGAGCCTCTTCACCTGTTCAATAGAAGTGGGAGGAGTGTGAACCTGGCGATAGTTTAGTCTATCTGCTCCAATTAAACCTTGTAATATATATATATATATATATATATATATATATATATATATATATATATATATAATTGTTGTCATCAAGTGAAAGGTTTAAGAAATAACAAAACATGTGTTATAGAAATATTGTATAACAGTAAATACAACAGAAGAGTTTTACACGACTAGTGCGTGTGTCGGTTCTCCAGCGTTCAATCAATTCGACTGTTTCCCCAAGGCCTTCTCTCCTACTAATCTTTTAGTAGGCGAAATAGTCCAACATAGACTCTTTAGAGGGATGACATCACAACAATAATATATGTAATAAAATACATATAATATATATTATGTAATATATATTATATATATATATATATATATACTACCAGCCATAATTATTAGGCCACCCCAGTGTTTTAAAAAATTATGTATTTCATACTATTTTTAGTATTTATTGCCAAGTGAATAACTGGATCCTAGGATGGTGCAGTGGATATTGGCTTGGAATGACAAACCGGGGTCCGTGTTCGAATTCCAGTTGAATTCTATCCATTCATTTATGCACAAATACCCTTGGGAAAGGTATTAATCCGTATCTTCCCTTCAGTTATAGGTTAAATAAGAGGACAGATGGGGTTCTATAGCCTTGGCTGGCAGCCAGTCTACAGCAGAAATCAATGGCAACCTACTGCGGGATAATCTTCTGCCCAGTCAGCCATGTTTCTTTCGAGACATGATCGCCCAAAGCTTGTATCACGTATGGCACTGAACTGATTGACTGAATAATTGTAAATGAAAATATAATGGTTCTTTTGTTAATACTGCACAATAACGTGTGCATCAAATGAACTTAGAAATATTTAATAATTACCTATATTACAATTTCATCAATGAAAGAATGAAGAAAATTTAGGGTGATTCGGGCGAGTTTATTTTAGCTTCCCTACTTTTAAATTAGAAGTTTTAGAAGGTAATGTCTCGAGAAAAAAGAAATGTAAATGAAAATAAAGTTCTATCATTCATTTTGAAAATCAATGACATTAAAGATTTTAGACAAATGATTCAGCTAAATTTACTAGCATTTTCATAAATCAATATCAAGAAAAATAGATTTATTCTTCTATGTAGTTTTTATCCCCCCCCCCCCCCCGCCATCGCTCCTGGTGGAGAATAGGCCATTAAAAAGGGGGTCGTCGATGTTTCTGTTACATGTCTTTTTACAGGTAGGGATCTTGACCATACGCAAACCCATTTATTCCCCAAGTAATGTAAACTAGTTGCCAACAAAGCTATAGAACCCAATCCGTTCTGCTGTTTATCCCATAGCTGAAGGGAGCAAGGATGGATTAATACCGTTACTAACGGTTCTTGCGTGTAAGTGAATGCAATAAACTTATCTAGAATTCGAACTCAGTTCTCCGATTTCTCATTCCAAGCCGATATCCATTTCCACACAACGCACTTCTTTCTATTTTGTTTGAATTCAAGCAAAAAGTCAAGGGCTGAAGTCACCTGGCATTTCTTTAAATGTCCCTGGATGATTTTTCACTATACCCCCATCAATGAAAATAAATCAAGATAGAGATTTACTGAATGAAGTTGTTTTATGAATACGATTAGATTTGAAAATTATGATACGTAGGGTAGACAATGGTTGACCCTGGACTTGAAGAAGTTGAAAGTAACTTTTTTGCATGTTTCTTTCACAAATCAGCGGCTCTTGGGAAGATATTTGAAAGGATTTTCCAACTTATCAGTGGATTACGAAAGAAACAAGGATGATGTACTCAGCCTGGCGGGTTTTATGGAAAAGTCCGAGTTGTAGCTTTGGACATCTTGAAAGCTGCCGACAGTGTTTGGCATACAAATCTTCTCTACAGATCGAAGAGGTACGGTGTCTTCGAACATATTTTTAAACTGACCCAATCTTTGAATGCAGCGAATTCAACTGGAATTCGAACTCGGCTCTTCGATTTCTCGCCAATAACCACTGCACCACAACACACATCCATAGAATTAGGTACCAACTTAATAACAATTAACCAGGGTGAGAATGAGATATCTTCAAAAGTATCTTTTCATCATCATGTCGCTGATATATTTATTTTTAATTCAAACAAATCTTTCAATCATTCATAAAATTCTTGAGAGCAGCAATAATAGTGTCTGATATTCTGAACATCTGGCAAGTTTCCAAGATCATGAAAGAGTTACCATATGAGAGAACTTTTGGAATTGAAGCCATACACAGAATTGGTTTAATATCTCTTCCAATACGTCAGGATCAGCAACCAACATATGATACTTAGTATCTTGTCAGCCCTTGCGATAACCTTTCTGCTCAAATAAATCCGGTTATTTTCATGGAGTAACTGATATGTTTTCTCAGCGAACATTACTGTCAGCAATTTCCTAAGTGAATTAACGCATGGTGTCTCCGGCCAAATTTTCCAAGTGTTCCCATCTTTCTTATCAAATTGTCAAATGAAATTATCCTGAAAGGCGACACTTGTAGATCTATTTGCACTAATGCAGGTCTCCCCTGGGGCTATACTCTTGGTCCTACTTTTTTCTTTCATTTCTATTTAAAACCTTCCCGATGACATTAGCTCTCAACTTGGTATCTATGATGATGACACAGCCATTTACATCTGAATTGATACTAAAACTGATCGGTCCGATACAGTCAAATTGGCGGCTGGTGTCAAAAATTACCTTAATTCTGTTGTTAACTAGGGCAAAGGATGGCTTGTTAATTTGAGCACCTCCAAAACTAGACAACTTTCTATTAATCATCTGAGTGGTCCCTTTTTGCTACCCATTCACATGGCTGATGCTTGTCTCCTGCTAAAGGACTCGTTGCGAGTTATTGGGTTAACGTTCTCGGCTGACATGAAGTGAAATGACTATATTGAATCCATTGCTAGTTTAGCTGCTAGGAAATTTGCTTTGCTGTGTTTTGCTAGACAATTTTCGCAAACAAACAATATGGCTTTCGTTTCTCCAGGTCAACTGCTGATGTGGTGACGATATTTGTGGAAAGAATCTATTATGCTCTAGATAAAAACGGTGAAGCTTGGGCTATAGCATTAGACATCTTTGACACGGTATGACATTCAGGCCTTTTCCATAAGCTGAAAAAAGCACATTTTTTGGCTGGTCCAGTCTTTCAAATCGTGAAATGAAAGTTATCCTGAATGGCCACTTGTCTAGATGATTTCATGCTAAGGCAGATGTTCCCAAAGGTTCCATCCTTAATCCTACTTTGTTTTTTAATTTTCATTAATGACCTTCCCCGACGGAATCAGCTCTCAAGTTGGTATCTACGCAAATAAAACAATATTTACTCCTATCTCGATGTTTGAAAGAATCTCTAAGGGTATAGCACCGGTCTTGAACTCCCCTCCACCCTCTCAGCCTAGATGTCGAGGCATGCGCTGTAGTCCATTCTCTCTCTCTCTCTCTCTCTCTCTCTCTCTCTCTCTCACTCACTCGCTCTTCTGATTTCAACTAGCCAAAAGACGCTGAATATATCTAGGAAACTTAAAAAACGGCATCCCATCAAATGAGGACGTCTAAAATATCGCCCGGTTCATACTCCACCCACGTCTATTGAACAAGTGAAGAGGCTCATCCCTTGTTCCCTGTTCAGGATATGGTTTCCGGCTTTTTCCCTTCCAATCTTTTCACTCTGTTCTTTTTTTATTTTTTTCAATTGGAGTAGATAGTCTAAACTATCGCCCGGTTCATACACCACCCACGTCTATTGAACAGATGAAGAGGCTCATCCCTTGTCCCCTGTTCAGGATATGGTTTCCAGCTTTCTCCCTTCCAATCTTTTCACTCTTTTCTTTTTTCTTTTTTTCAATTGGAGTAGATAGTCTAAACTATTGCCCGGTTCATACTCCACCCACGTGTATTATACAGGTGAAGAGGCTCATCCCTTGTTCCCTGTTCAGGATATGGTTTCCGGCTTTCTCTTTTCCAATCTTTTCACTCTTACGTAGCCCCCTGCGCACTAGTGGCGTTACCGCCTTGCTCGGGGTGATATGATTAAAAAGAAAATATCTTAACAAGGACAAAATAGTCGAAAAAGACCTTCAGTCTGCTGATAATTGGGGAAAATATAACTTTTTAATTTTAACGCCTCTAAAATTAAACTACTCTACATTAATCTTTTGAAAGACTCTTCTCTACCTTCCATCAGCATGGCTGATGTCAATCGCCAGGTAAATGACTCCTTGCGCCTTCTCAGGCTTACGTTCTCGGCTGACATGAGGTGGAAAGACTATATTGATGCCATTGCACGGTTAGCTGCTTGGAAAGTTAGTTTTCTTTGTCGTGCTAGACAATTTTCTTCTCCAGTATCTATCCTACATATCTATAAGTCTACCATTCAGCCACACTTAAAATATTACAGCAACATATTACTTGCTGCTACTGCTATTTACCTTGAGCTCATTGATAAAATCCAAAGAAGAATCAGCAATATTATTGGTCATGATATGGCGTATCGGCTTCAGTCACTTACCCAGCAGCGTAAAGTTGCCTCACTGTGACATTCTTTTATAAATATATTCCTGGTAACTGATGCATTCCCGTTAAATCTCCGCCATGGGAGCAAGGCCTTTTGAATTTAAGCGCAGTACTAGACTAGCGTTGAGACACCATCATTTTACAAGTCAGCTGAACAGATGTAACCGTAAATTCTATGCTAACAATTCTCGCTTGTAAAACTTATTACCCGCGCCATGCTTACCAGCCAATTGTATTTTTCAAAAATTTAAATACAATGGCAATCGCTCTCTAATGTATAACTTTCTTTGTTTTCGGTCATTAATAATGTTTCACCTTTTATAATTCTCTCACACCCAGTACCTCTTTGTGTCTTAATGGCTTTACTACCTTGCATGATTCAGTTCATTTTTCAGTCTGTTTTTCTGTAATTTTTGGAATTTATTATTTTTTTTTCATTTTTTGTTCGTCTTTGATTTTTTTTTGTCACTTAGTTTGTGTAAATTATTTTGCAATTCAAGGTTATTTTTGACTTAGATAAATAGTGTCACGGTTCAATTATTTCCATTAGTTTTGTCTTGTAGAAGAGTTAAATTTCTGTCTTCGAGACATTCAATTCGTAACGGTTGGCCAGCGAACGCATGCTGCTTAACTCGTCTATATTCTGTAAAAAATGGTTTAATTTCTATTTTTGTCTTCAGAAATTTAATTAAATCAACTTTTCAGTGTTAGCTGCTTGTGGTAAGTCAACCGGGATTCAGTCCATTTTTCAGTCTATTTTTCTGTAATTTTTGGAATTTATTTTTTTTTTTTCGTTTTTTGTTCGTCTTTGATTTTTTTTGTCACTTAGTTTGTGTAAATTATTTTGCAATTCAAGGTTATTTTTGACTTATACTAAGTTAAAACTTTGTAAACCTCAGTCACTTTTTTTTTCTTTCTTTTTTTTAAATTGGAGTAGATAGTTCCTACTATCGCCCGGTCTCACACTCCACCCCTTCTTTTGAATGAGTTTAAAGGTGATCGCCTTGTTTCTTGTTTAGGAAGGGGTTCCCGGTTCGTCCCCCTTCTCCGGTCTTAGTGTTAGTTCAGCTAGAAGCTCTTTGCAGTTACGGAGTATGGTGGCAACGTCTTTACATTCTGAGGGTACCGGGTTGGCAGTTTCCTGGTTGCTGCTTCCGACTGATAGTAAGGAGCCCGAACTCTTGCGTAGCGTCTTGAGAGGCTGCTCTGATCAACAGTTGAATAATACCGGGGTTCTTGTAGTGCCATATCGCGCATGGACGGGCGTCCCTGCATGAACGTTCGGTTGGCAACCCCGAGGCCACATTATATTGTAGGCCGCGCCAGTCTCCATCCTTCACAAGTTGCAAACGATTGACCGACTGATTCTATTCTAAGACCTCTCCTTAACTGAATCACTATGGAAAAAAGCAAACGTAATAGCAAAACTAAACCAGCTCATTTGAAAACGCCCAAACCTGTCTGCATCTCTTTCACTAACATACGCGGCATCCGCACCAACTTCCCCAGCGTAGATTCATTCCTCCATAATAACTCACCTGATATATTAGCCCTATGTGAAACTAATCTTAACCCTTCTATCCCCTCATCTGAGTTCTACGTTCCTGGCTACCTTCCCCTCTTCAGAAAGGACTCCAATGTTCATATGCATGGGCTTGGTGTCTATGTCAGCGAACACCTTCCCTTAGCTAGGGTGTCATCTTTTGAATCCCCAGATCATTCTTTCATGTGCTTCCGCCTCTCACTTCTCAGCTCGATTAGCTATCTCTTCTTTCTCTATCGCTCTCCTTCCTCCCCTGACTGTTCGTTACTTGACAACATTTCTGACAATATCGACAAAGCCATTTCTTCCCATCCCTCTGCCCATGTATTCGTGTTTGGTGACTTTAACGCCCACCACACCAAGTGGCTGAAGAACGCTGTCACCGACACTGCTGGTGTCCACACAAACAACTTTTCAATCACCCAATCCCTTACGCAAGTAGTGGACTTCCCCACGCGTTTCTCCGACAACCCTAACGGAAGGGACTCACTTCTAGACCTCTGCTTCACTTCCATCCCAGACTCTTGCACTACCAGACAACTCTGTCCACTCGGAAACTCTGACCACACTGTAGTGTCCGTCAATATTTCACTCCACTCCCGCCCGGCCCATGAAACCCAGACAAGCAGAATATCCTACTGCTATCAAAGAGCAGACTGGGATTCGTTCCGAGACTTCCTCTGTGACATCCCTTGGAACGACGTTTTTAGTCTTCCCATCGAAGAATGTGCATCCGAGGTCTCCTCCTGGGTTAAGGCTGGCATCGATGCCTTCATCCCTGCTAGGAAATTCCAACTTAAATCTCATTCGTCTCCATGGTTCTCACCCGCTTGCTCGGCTGCCATTTCCCACCGGAATCATTTCTTCCGACTCTATCGTAACTGCGCGTCGGACCAAAACAGGCGCCTTTTCATTTCAGCTCGTAATAAGTGTAAAAGGATACTTAATGAAGCTAAGATGTTGTTTGCTGCCAGAATGAAGCAACGCATAGCATGCTCTAAATTCGGCGCTAAAGACTACTGGCGACTCTGTAAAAGAGTACTTAACAAGAGCAAGTCCACAATAACCCCGCTAATCAACAAATTTGAGGTCCTCACCTCCCCAGCAGATAAGGCTGAATGCTTTGCCCGCAGATTCTCGAACAATTCGAGTCTAGACTCATCTGGAGTTTTTACACCCGACTTCTCACCTAGAACCGAGGCACAACTGAAGGATGTCCACATTACACCTTCGCTTGTCTCTAAGATAATCTTAAAACTTGATCCTCACAAAGCGAGCGGTGGTGACGGAATTCCAACCATAGTCTTAAAGAAATGTGCCCCTGAAATCTCTGTCCTTTCTAAGCTCTACAACCTCTGCCTATCTGCTTCCTGCTTTCCTGCCTGTTGGAAATCTTCCTCTGTAGTTCCTATATTTAAAAGCACTGGAGAACCCTCTGACCCTGCAAATTACCGCCCTATCAACCTTCTTCCGATCTTTGGCAAAGTGTTCGAAGCCATTATCAACGCCGAGGTGGTTCAGCATCTCACAGCACACAGGCACCTCTCGGACAAGCAATATGGTTTCCGCTTCACCAGGTCTACTGCTGATATGCTAACGACCATCACCCAGTACCTATACCAGGCACTCGACAGGAATGGCGAAGCCCGAACTGTTGCATTGGATATATCTAAGGCGTTCGACAGAGTTTGGCATGCTGGCCTTCTATGTAAACTGCGGAGCTATGGTATAACTAGACATTAGTTTCAACTAATCCTGTCATTCCTCTCTAACCGCACAATGAAGGTGGTATTAAACGGACATGCCTCCCAGAACTACCATACAAACGCAGGTGTCCCCCAAGGCTCCATCTTAGGTCCTACACTCTTCCTGATATACATTAATGATCTCCCTGATTCCATAAGAACCCAAGTAGTTTTGTACGCCGATGATACCACAGTTTACTCTCGCCTCCTACAAAAATCTGGTGTAGGCGTCAAAGCTAACCTCGCAGCCGAGATTGAAAAAGACCTCCAATCCATATTGAGAAATGTAAGAAATGGCTAGTAAATTTTAATGCTTCTAAAACGAAGCTACTCTCAATTAACCATCATCGACAATCTCACCTCCCTCCCATTAGCATGGACCAGGCTTGCCTCCCAGAGAATAAAACACTACGCCTCCTTGGTCTCACACTTTCAGTGGACCTCAAATGGAATGATTATATCGAATCCATTGCTAAATCCGCTGCTATGAAAGTCGGTTCTCTGTATAGGGCCCGGAAGTTTTTTCCGTCTAAATCTATCCTGCACATATATAAATCTACCATCCGCCCGTGCATTGAATACTGCTGCCATATCTAGTCGGGTGCCCCTGCTATTCTCCTCGGGCTTCTCGATAAGGTTCAGAGGAGGGTCTGTAATGTGATAGATACCGACTTGGCAGACCGCCTGCAGTCTCTCTCCCACTGGCGCGACGTGGCTTCCCTGTGTCTCTTCTATAAATACTTTCACGGCTTCTGCTCCGATGAACTTAGATCACTGGTGCCCCCTAAATACGAATTTGCACGAGATACTAGATTAGCAACTAGATCCCACCCTTTTACAGTGAAACCGATAAAATGCAGCCGTAACTTCTACTCCAACAGTTTCTTTCCTCGCACTCCCCGACTGTGGAATTCCCTTCCACACGATTGCTTCCCCGACGGCTACAATCTCCAGGAGTTTAAATGTAAGGTCAGTAGACACCTCCTAACACACTAACCTGCTCCCATTCTATCAAATACTCTTCCCATCTGCCCAACCCTCATCTTCGGTATCCTTACTCATCTGTCACCTTCTTCCTGATATTTCCTATGTCTAACCACTCCTTCTCTTTACCTTCCCCTATGTAGCCCCATGCGCAATAGTGGCAGTGGAATGCCTTGCTTGGGGTGAGATGATAAAAAAAATGGTTGAAAATAGCTTTTCTGAAATGACAAAACAAATTATCTTAAAGTTAAAAATGTGAAAAATCTTCCCGTCATACATTGATAGATCTTCCATTGGATCTTTGGGACTGCAACAATACAATTAGAATGTTTTTTTTTACGCCTGAATCTATCTTGCACATATACAAATCAACCATCCGTCCGTGCATAGAATACTGTTGTCATATCTGGTCAGGCGCCGCTGCCGTTCATCTCAGTGTTCTTGACAGGCTCTAAAGGAGAATCAGTAATGTGATAGGTACCGACTTGGTGGCTCGACTCCAGCCACTTTCCCACCGATGGGATGTGGCTTCCCTCTATCTTTTCTATAAATACTTTCATGGCTTCTGCTCCAACGAACTTAAGTCACTGGTGCTCCCTCCACTAGAATTTACTCGTGCAACCAGACTGGCAACAAGGTCCCACCCACTTACAGTTAGATCAACCAAATGCAGCCCTCAATTCTACTCCATCATCTTCTTTTCTCGCACTTCCCGCCTGTGGAACTCCCTTCCGTATACTTGCTTTCTTGACGACTACAACCACCAGGAATTTAAATGCAGTCTCTTATCTACTTGACTCCCGTTCTTTCTACATCACCCTGTATATCTTGTTCTTTTCCTTTCTCTCAACCTTCGCACCTGTGTTTCCATCCTTCTCTTTCTCTTTCTCTGTCACCCCCTGTAACTGGTCCGGCTTTTTCTTCACTGATTTCTTGTCTAAACATTTACTCTTACGTAGACCCCTGCGCATCAGTGGCGGTACCGCCTTGCTTGGGTGAAACAATTTAAAAAGAAAATCTGACTAAGAAACCATAACAGAGCTGATGACACTAGAATAAAAAAAATGCATCATGCTTCTGAACAGAAATATGATGAGAACAGAATTTTAATCTTGAAATATCTTAATAAATAAATGTTGTTATTAAATTATCAAAATGGTTTTAATTATTTTTGATATTTTAGAAAGTGATTTGTTTCCATTCCGGATTGAATAAAATATAAGCAGAATAAGTTCCTAAAGAATACTTGTCTTTTTAGAACCTATTCTCAGAAATTTGGAATGCCATTATTGAACATAATCTATCACTCAAATCTGCGTAGATGGTTTTGAAATCTGTCAGAACTGAAAGGTAAAGACTGAGCAATTCAAGTGTAGATATGGAAGCTGTATTCTGTTATTTTGGTCTAATTTGATTAGAAATAGGGCATGCCAGAAGTAATGTATTTTCTGAAGAGATGCATGGAGCCGACCACTTTTCCAGCATTTTTAACGATGGATCGTATATACGAGTTCCATTTAAGATCTTGAGTGAATTTGAGTCCCGACAGACGCAAGGCAAAAAAAAAAAAAAAAAAAAAAAAGAAAGAGAAAAGCAGTGAATAACTTCCTTGAGAAATTTGAGGAAATAGATAGAAAGGAAAAACTACAACAAGGGAAAGATGCGTCGAAAAGAAATAAGTGTTCCTGAGAGCGCCACTCGCAAAAAAAAAAAAAGCAAACAACAACAACAAAAAAAAACAAAAAACAACACGAAGCTCTAGAATGACACGGACCGCCTCCGGCCCGTAAATATATGTCTGTCTGCCAGTCTGTCTGTCTTAATCTCTCTCTCTCTCTCTCTCTCTCTCTCTCTCTCTCTCTCTCTCTCTCTCTCTCTCTCACTCTCTCTCTGTCTCTCTCTCACACACACACACGCACACAGACAGACACACACACACACATAGAGTCTAACACACAGACACACAGACATACACACAGACACAGGCACAAACACAGACACAGACACACACACAAACACACACACAGACACACACATTTTATGTTATAATATTTCTATTCACTTTAGCACAGCGGCTAACATGCAAAACATTTTCTGCATTACAATGTGTCGATCTTTATTTTTAACGTTAAGGTTCACTCTGTACAAGACCCGGAGCTACTCGAGGTAGAAAGGTTACGTTAAGGATTAGTTTATATGGATAGAAGAAAAAGATAACGGTTAAGTCTAGACTTGAACAGATTAAGATTGTAGTGATCAGAGAAATAGCCTCTTAGGAATCGATTGCACAAAGCAGCGGTTCACTGGATGAAGCAGTTTGAGTGGAACTTATTTCTCACCGATAGAACATGGAGGGAATGTTGGTGCTTTTCTACAATATAAGCGGCTGTGAAGGTGTGAACTGGTGGAATCAAAGAGTGTAGTGCGTCAGAACAATCCTGTCTGTAAGAGAGGTTGAAGGGTAAAATATAATTTTTTTCTAACAAGGAGTCGCGGACGCTTTTGAACTCAAGACAGGAAATTGAAGACTGGGCAAATCCTAGATACTCACTTCCTGCTCGCCGGACGTCTGGAAGTAATGACCAGCTTTTGACCAGCTTTGACAACCAATGACCAGCTAAGATCAGCTTTGTACCCAGTTTCGCGTAAGTGGGAGCTGAGTAACCTTTGATCAGTAGTCTGAGCGTACGCACTCAGGTTACCCACGTTAAAAACTGACCTTGTGTCACAACTCGCTCCAAATATAACAACAGTTCTTCAATTTCGTCTAAATATGACATCAGTACTCTAATTTCGTCCAAATATGACAACAGTACTCCAATTTTGTCCAAATAAGATAACAGTTCTCAAATTTTGTCCAAATATGACAACAGTACTCTAATTTCTTCCAAATATGACAACAGTACTCTAATTTCTTCCAAATATGACAACAGTACTCCAATTTTGTCCAAATATGACAACAGTACTCCAATTTTGTCCAAGTAGGCATCTACGCAGATGACACCACAATATGCTCCCGCACCAGTAAGAAACCTGGCATGGCGGAGAGACATAATCTCGCTGCTGTCAACTTCAATACGTCCAAGACCAAGCTGTTGTCTGTCAACCATCACAAGCAACCTCTCCTGCCTCCCATAAGCATGGACCAAGCGATTCTCCCTGAGTGCAATACACTGCGCATCCTCGGCCTTACCCTCTCTTCTGATCTCAAATGGAACCCCTACATCGAATCCATAGCTAAATCTACTGCTAAGAAGGTTGGATCACTGTGTCGATGTTTTTTCCGCCTGAATCCATCCTGCATATATACAAGTCTACCATTCGACCCTGCATGGCGTACTGCTGCCATTTATTTTCTGTTACTTCTTTCTAATTGGTTTGTAATCCTATTCTCTCTCCTCTAATTAATTTTCTTTCAGTTATGTAGCCCCCCCGCACATCAGTGGCATTTACGCCTTGCCCGGGGTGAAATGATTAAAAAAAAAATGACAGCAGTGCTCTACTTTTGTCCAAATATGACAACAGTACTCCAATTTCATCTAAATATGATAACAGTACTCTAATTTCGACCTAACCGAAAGTTAGAAGATAGCATGATGCTAGGTACTTTTTGCAGCGGTACAGGGAGCCGATCGTTTTACCTGCATCTTTAGCGATGGAACGTATATAAGAGTCCCACTTGCGATCAACTGTGAGTTTGTAGGCCCAATATTCTCTCAAGCACGGTGCCTCCTCGAGAAGACACCCGTCTATCGCGAGTGGCGGTTGTTTGGTATATTATCTAATTCCCCTAAGTTGTCATTAAGAGTCGATCTTGCAAAAAGAAGGTAAGAAAGAAGCCAAATAAATTAGGAGTTTTAGCTTGGACAATCACTTGTAAATTGATCCCTAGCATTAAGTACTTGCCCACAAACGAGAAACAATTATTATACCATCAGAAATAATTATCTATTCAGCTTGGCCTTGGATTCTGCCTTGCTGGAAGGAGAAAGAAATGACTTGACCAACGTGGTTAGGATTAGCAGGGAACATGCTATCGGATTACACCGATTTTGCCAGTTACGTCGTAACACGTTCTCATTAAGAAGCAATTTGGCTTTCAACTCTCTCTCTCTCTCTCTCTCTCTCTCTGTGGGCACCTTGACGTGGTTTAATGGTTAGCAAGCTTATCTCACTAGAATCATTACAACTGATTAGTGAGTTCGATCATCACTGGGTGCCCTATACTTTCAGCTTTGTGCCACGTCTAAATTGTTCTTAAAAAATCACCTCTCTCTTTGTCCATCATGGGTACCACGACCTGGTTTAATGGTTAGCAAGCTTGTCTCGCAAGAACTCATTAAAAGTGAGTCCGATCATCGCTGGATTACCCCATAATTTCGTCCTTGAGCCACATCTAAGCGTCTTTCTCTGCCCAGCTCTGCTAATTGCTAATTGATGACTTAAAAGATAAAGAGAATGCGACAACAATGGCAACCTACTGCGGGATAATCTTCTACCCAGTCAGTCATGTCTCTTTCGAGACATGATCGCCCAAGCGTGTATCACGTATGGCACTTAACTGACTGATCACTGATAAAGACTAAAATTATACTTATTGATTGATTGGGTATCATTTTCACTGTTGAACAACCTTTTGAACTGTGAAAAATCTTGTAAATATTAATGATTTACCGATACATATCATCCTATAGTCATTAGCTTGGAGAGGAAGAGGTGGTTTTACACATTTTCTAAGAATATTTGCACGTAAGTAAATGTAACGAAC
>JBBBDQ010000163.1:1180000-1227500 GCA_037127315.1 Ascarosepion bandense | reverse complement strand
TCTTTTTGCTCAATCTCTTGGACAAATATTGGATTTCCCTTCTCGTTTTTTTTATGAATCTGATCAGTACAGTTCTTTTCCTCACGACATCTGGCTCTTATCAAGAGCCACTTAGTATAAGTGTCTTGGCAATTCGGATCACGCAGCAGTCTATTGATATTTCAATTGCATTGTAAATTAGAAACAGCCCATATTCACCAAACCTCTCCCACATTACATCACCTCGAGGTGTTCAAAACCTGTATGAAAAGCAAAGTTCATTATTTATTAAGTATTGGCAGGAGACGTTAAACACTTTTATCTTCCCTTCTTTTGCCCATTTTCTCACTGAAACCAAGTAGCGTCGTTTCCCCTATTTCCATGTTCTCAAAACGGAATAGTCCACTATTTATAAGTAATTAGCAGTGCGTAACGGCCGTTCAAACTAATCAGGGGAGGAACCATCGCAATTATAGAAGGATGTTCGCTGACAAATTCCAGAGTTAAACAGTGGGGAAGCGGTCAGTTATCGCCATGTTAACTCAGGCAAAGGTAGTATGCATCAGGGTTAACTGAATTTTTTATCTGACAAAAGTCTAGTGGATCCCCAATGCAAAATACAACTTATTATGTTTAAAAATTGGCATGCGAAAGGAATTTAACAATCATACTAGCAATAATTGCGTTGGATTTCTTTTCCAAATCTAAACTTGGCCAGGAAGAAAAGCTTCCGAAATATTACACTGAGTGAATTACTAAGCTCTCTATATTCAGGCAGGTTTCGGATGTTTAACATTACGTTTTGAATAGTTTGGCATAAGGCCAGTCGTTTGAGGCATCCATGGAGGAGGGAACTCATTACACTACTGCTTTGGTCTGCGATACGCGTTTGCTAACATTTTTTGCTACAGTAGACCCTCGGAATTAATTGCCGGGTCTAGCACCCTCGTCGATTTAGTTGAATTAGCAAGGTGTAACCTCAAGTTCTAGGGTAACCATTTCTTTTCTCGCTTCCAGCAACATGCTTCCCAACAAAAATTAAGCAATGCCAAAGATCCCTGATCTTAATTGAACAGTTTCTGTAGAAACCAAGAAAAAAAATATATACTAAACGGTTGCGTAATATCAGCCATTTTATACGGCAGTAAATGCTTGAAAATGAAGACGTCCTCGAAAATGAAGAAGAGACTTGAAGTAACAGAAACGCATTTCTATAGTAGAAGTGACCAAGTTTTAAAAAAATATGAAAATAAAAAAGGACACTTAAACTTAACACCAGAAAGAGACAATTGAAATTTACCGGGTATATAATGAGGAAAGAGGGCTTGCGAAATTTGACACTCATATGACAAATTAAATTCAAGAACGACAGAACAAAATACCAAACAAGATTGTGTAAACCTACAAGATTGTAGACAAAAATTATTAAGATCTACAAAGGATAGGAAATTGTGGAGAACCGCGATTGTCTACGTCTTGTATGGACATGGCGCATATAAGTCTTATAAAATATAAAATAATTCAGAGTTTTTACCGATTTAGAAAAGGGTTTCTGTTCATAATATCAAGCGAGAACAAAATCGATCGCAGACTTTACAGAGCTATCTGTGCTTAGTGTTTATTCACAAATTAATTCACGCATTAAAAACTCTTATTTCGTAGATATTAGCATATTTTTTTTTATATTTTTGTTAATTTATGATTAGTTTTGACTAATTTAAATTCTGACGCTACTTTATGAAAGTTTGTTTGTGCTTGGAAAAATTTGATAATCATATCTAAACTTATTTATAAATGGAACTTTTTCTCTGTGTGTGTGTGTGTCTGTGTGTGTGCCCGTTACCTATAGACTCCAAAACGGCTGAACCGATTTTCTTGAAAATTTACACAGTTGTACGTCTGCGAGTATTCTTATCAAGGTTTTGTGTCGAGGTACCCCCGATAAATATCGAAAATCGATAACCAAAAAATTCGGGTTATAGAAGGAGTGGTCCGAGTTTAATCAAATTAGATACACTCATAGACAAAGACATGAGAAATGATATTCCGAAGTATAGTGCAGCACTAAAAATATAATACATTTTTATAGTAAAATTAAAAAATACATTTTATGATCTACAAAACATCTAAAAAATATCTTTACTCTAAAAGTATCAAATTATGTAAAATATATGTAGTTGAAAGCATAAACTTACGTACACAATATTTTGATTTCGGCATTAAATAACCCATTTAGGTTGATATGCCGTCAAACAAAATCAACCAACCAAAAAATTATAGCATACGGATCCTATGTCATCCATCAACTAACTAAAACGTACAAAGTAAAATTGCACACCCGCAAAAGTGGATTCAAACGACTAAAAACATTTTGGAAAAACCCAGGCCAAGAAAACTTCACAAGTCAATGTGAAAAGCAAAATTCTGAATTCTGATTGGATTAGAAATAGAAAATTCATAATATGATGTTTTTTCACACATAGAAGCGAAAATTCTCGTTGGAGCCGTCACATGATCAGATTCTCTACTTAAGGATATTCCGTGACCGGTTAAAGCATTCAGAATGGAAGCGGTATCTGATAGCATCTCACAATATAAAGAAGAAACTTCAAGCTGACTCGGTCACGTCCCGCCGACCTCTTCTTCCAACTTGCTTTTCTTCTTTTTCACTCTACGCCGCCAAAGAGAGCAACAACGACAAAAACAAGACACTCTGTCTGCGATAAGTACTGTTTTTTAATTTTTTCTTTCTCACCTGTCGCCGACCTACCAGAAAGAGGAGGGAACATAAGACTTTACATTCTGCTACTATACAACCATGAAATCTAAACTTGTGGACATTTTAAGTACTTATATTTCTCAATGAACATTTTTCTTTTCACATAGTGTTTAGTTAATAGAATTTCACTTATATTTTTTCTTACACTTTTTTCATTCTGATAATAGATCTTTACTTTAATGTACACACGAAATATTTTCTCTTTTTACATTTCAACATCCAACCTTCAATTTTCTGATATTTAAATTGTGGACACTTTAGATGTGTTTGACACAAGGCCAATTTACCAAGCATCGCCGAGGCTCCTATACAATCAACATAAAAGAACACTTTCATGGCATCAGTCCGTATAATATTCTACAACTTCTTAAAGAAATCAAACTGCCTTCCAAAGTATAATTTCAACAAAACGATAACATAAGACACACATATCACCGCCTCTAGTAATTATCTCTACACAAAAATATATATGCACAAAAAGCTGAGTATCATCTACCATGTACTCAATTGTGAAAGCAGAATAACATATATCGTATTTTTATTACTTTACAGTTCCGAAGAAAATTAAATTTCCTCATTAGCCTTAAATGACCCATAAAAAGTTGATATATCAGTAAACAAACTGATATGTCCCGGAAAGGATATATATATATATATATATATATATATATATATATATATGTAGGCGTAGTCAATAGACGCAGATCAATAGTCGTAGATCTCTAGTCGAAGAACTGTAGACCTCTAACGGTAGATCTCTAGTGGAAGACCTATAGACCTTTGGACGTCCTCGCCTTAGTCTATATTTATGGCTGACACCAGTCAATCACATTCCAGTGAGGGGGAACCAAGGTGTATACATATTCATTACCTATTCATTACATCACAATGAATCTCTTGTACTTTGCTAGCAAATATAAAAATCAATAAAAAGGAATAATAAATAACCTTATCCAAGAAAATCAGGTAACAACCAAGCGATGCCGACAATTGTATAAATATAAAATAAAACAAAAAGCAAATGAAACATAACAATACGAAATTAAAAAAAAAAGAAAGAAATGTGTGAAAATGGTATGAATCAAAGCAAACCGGAAACGGAAAAGCCAATCGGAAGTCAGCCATTTACAGGAAATTCGACGTGTCACGTGGCGTTGTTAGCAGATGCAGACTACCAGTTCATCTGTTTATTTATTAATTCTTTAATTTCAGTTTATAAAGCTATAAACTGTTATTTCTCTGTTGCCTTCAAGCCCAACACTGGCCGCTTTTTGGGTTTCCTTTGCGGCAATTTTTGAATGTTCCTTTCTTTTTTCCTTTCTAGCAAACTTCGTATCATTTCTTGTGAGATTGCACGATTTTGTGCTAATAAATCTCAATAACATGGCCGCACACACGCACACACACGGTCACACACACACGATCACACACACGATCACACACACACACACACACACACACGGTCACACACACACGATCACACACACACACACGCACGCACACAGACACGCACACACACGGTCACACACACACGATCACACACACACACACACACGGTCACACACACACGATCTCTCTCACACACACACACACACAGACACGCACACACACGGTCACACACACACACGATCACACACACACACACACACACACACACACACACACACACACACACACACACGACTTGTTTCCATGACAGTTACCGGCCTCTACTTGGAACTCCGGGAAACTAATTACTTAGAAGGAGGAATAAATTTAAAAAATAAAAAAAAAAACAAATCAATTCACACCCAAAAGGTTAAGCAGGAAAAGAATCAATAAACACAGACTCGCACGTCATTAAATAACTGAATGTGTGAACGCGAGTGTTTGCTGTAGATTGTCCGAATTAAGTGCAGTGACAAAGATTCTGCTGAAAATGAAATATTTCTTCTTGTATCTGTAACAGAATTTTGTACCGCTAAGAATTTCCAAGACTAAGAAAAGGTATTTTTTAATTACATGTTTTACATACAGACTGTCATCATCTTTGATGTTTTCATCACATCGTTTCAGTTGTGCTTTTCGGCATTCATCAGGTGTATCCGGGTAACCTACAGGGAATTCTGAACTGAACGGTTTATTTAATCTACGGGAATATATTCATCTCGTTCGACTGATCAAATGTGGGATATCGCGACTCGTTCTTATTTTAAGTACTGCTCAGTTATTGCTTCCCTGTTTCCACTGATTTCAAGTACATTCTGTCCGACCAATTACTGTGTCACCAAATTCACAAAACAAAGCTTTTAATCTACTATTGTCACGTATTGTGCTGGGTCAGGAAATGTAAATGTGAACACACTGGAAACGGAGCCTGCAACAGCCAACAAAGGCAGAAGTAAGATAGAGATACTTGAGGTAGCGGAAACATGGTTCTACACTGAGAATGCAAAAAATTGAACATGAGCAATGACAATGTTTTAGATTGATTCGTTTTCTAAGGCTTAACATTTTTCAGGTTATTTAAAGCCATAAAAATCTTCAGAATAATTTTTCTTCTTGAGATAATGATTTCATGATACAAGTCTTACTAATTAACCCATAGCTGGGAGGATAAGAAACAGATTCATACCTTTCCCTAGGGTATACAAGTGAATATAATGAACTCAAATGGAATTCGAACTCAGCTATCCGATTAACAATTCAGAGTTATTATCCATTATATCACGGTGCATCCAAGCTTACAGCACCTGGTGACTGCATGCAGTGACCCATCTATGTACTGATCATTTTCATTGTTGCTTAACTTTGGTGATCGTACAGGAAACGGTTTTCAGACAAATTGGAAAAAGGGTAATTAGCACCAGAAACAGACAACTGGAATTTATGGAGCACATAATGAGGAAAGACGGATTGGAAAAATTGATACTCACAGAGCATATTGAAAGCAAGAGGGACGGAGATTGAAATCATAATTACTATCATTGACTTTACGAACCAACAAAAAATTAAAAACATCTAAGCCTTAGTGTATTGTTTGCGTTGTTTTTAATTCGAACACCTGGTTATTCATTTAGTTAAACACACACACGCACATAATAATATGCAAAACATATAACTTCCACAATAACCAAATCTTGAAGAGGTTTAGTGAATCCAGTACATAAAATAGGATTATACCCACTGAAATTGTAGATCTAGAGAAAACTGTCCGGTTGAAGATAAATGTAGATCTGAAAATATGATCTATCAAGCTACCATCTACCCCAAGGAAAATAAAAAGAAATATAACGTTTATATCGGAATTTCGGTGGGAATTTGGAAACCAAGGCTTTATACACACAGGCACCCCTTACTAAGGTATCAAACAGCCATTTCCTGAAAATCCTGGGAATTGAAAAATAACCTAAATTTACAAATAAAGTTGAAGCTGATAGACAAGGCACGCACTTATAATTGCTGAAGAGATAGATGTAATCTAAAATAAAAAAAGATTTTGAAATTTCAATATCAAAATGTACTTTTCAATAAACGTAGAGAAATCATTAGTATGTTTCGTCACAGGAATAATTTAAATTGCAATTATTATCTCCTTCTTCCATTTAGTCATAATAGAATGTTTTTAAAATTTGGCGAAGCAGTAATCTTTTCCCTCCAACCTACCACCACTGACCTAATAGTCAATTCCTCCCACTACGATAAGAGAAATTACTACTAAGATTCCTCTAGCTTAACCCTATAATAGCCAACATTCCTCCAATCCTTAATCATCTTAGATGAGCGCACACAGGCACATGCACACTTGTTTCTATGCTTCGTTATTAATAATCTTGCGCTTAAAAGGTAAAGTTTTTTTTTAGAGTATATATATATATATATATATATATATATTATTAGTTATTACGTTTCTAACATGTTTCATGTTAGAACATAAAAAACAACAAGCTACTGCAAAATTGTACATTTTTTCGACACTGAAAGAACCTTGTGTAGTAAAAAAAATGATGATGAGGTGCATCAAAAAGTGCAGTGCGACGCTCACCAGCCGGCCAGCTGCTCTTTTTTTCTTTCTTTCTTTCTTTGGTCGCCTCAAGAGAAATGGATTTCAGCTTTCCCTCGGCCGTTACACAGGGCAGTTGTGAAACAAACACCAACTAAGCCGCTCCTACTTCCCCTTTGTCAGTCTGACTGTCAATCCGCGACTTCGACACACGCAATCCGCCGAAAAACACTTATATCCACCCGAGCTCTTGGCACCAAGCATTTTATGCCATTACAAGACGGCCAAAATTTGCATGCACGCAAATATTGTCTCGTTTTGGACGAGATACGAACGCATAAATTGTGTCTTCAATCGCGGCCATATTTCTTTTTTATTATCTTGCAGGCCAGGCACTAATTTCGAGGTAAGTCATGTCTTTCGTTACACAATGTCTCATCAGGTAGTTAACAATGATGATACTGAGGAGACATTGTAATTTCAATGTCGAAACAAAATGTACAATTTTGTAATAGATTGTAGTTTTTTACATGTTCTAACGTAATTAATAATAATAAATATTCATTGCACTACTTTTATAATAAACACTGTTTTAAATTAATGTTTTGAACGTTGCAATTATCTTATTCGTTCTTATTCATTTGGATATATATATATATTTGGACAAACATGTCACTTAACTGAGAAGAGTCTTTTGCCGACTTCGAAGTTTCCTGAAGACACCGTTATGATGTCAGGTCTAAATTTTATTCTGGGCAGATTGAAAAATATTCTGACTAGAAAGAAAACTGATATGTCCCGGGAAGATATATATATATATATATATATATATATATATATATATATATATATATATATATCGTTCGAGGTAGTTAAGTGGTTTCGGCAAATGTAACCGGGTAGAACAATATAGTAAGTAGACGTAATAGACGGTACTCGTCGTATGCAGTATCCTGAGACGTAGGCGTAGTCAATAGCCGTAGACCTCTAGTGGCAGACCTCTAGTGGAAGACCATCCTCGTTTTTGTCTGTATTTATGGCTGACACCTGGCAATCACATTACTGTGAGGGAGAACCAAGGTGCATGCATATTCATTACATATTCATTACATCACAAACAAACAAACAAAAATAAACAGAACATACCCACGATTTTATGTAAATAAGAACGTACACCACTCACACTTACTTATGCAATAGCAAAGAAATAATAATGAGTATAACACATTTCTAGGACATGTGATAATGTACATATAATTAGAATTAAACATATATCGAGGATATAAACATTAGGACCTTGAATACGTTCTTGCTGGTTTTTCATGAAAAAAATAGTGTAAATAGTTGCAATACTTCATCTCAGAAATATAGACAGATCATTGTTGGTGTGATTACACAGAGTGCGACATAAAGACCTACCACCTTTTAAAGGTTGACAAAATGACCAAGATAACTGTTCTTAAAACAAATTATTTCACTATTGTTTAAACAAAGGGCTAAAGTGAAACCAACCCCCAAGAGGATGCTTTCGCGATCACTAAAATCTTAACCTGTACAAGTCTAGGGTTAACCTTTTCCGCATATCCCCATACACTCTTATTCTGTAACGCTCTACATCGAGGGGCTCTCAGGCTTTATACAGTGTGAACATCACTGTAAAAAGGGGAAAAAAACATACCTATGATTTTTTGTGAATAAGCACAAACGTCACTCACTTATGCTAACGCAATTCTAAAGTAATAATCTAAGACATAACACATGACATATTTATTTTATAATCTTATCGCCCCAAGCAAGGCAGTCTATTGCTACTGGTGCGCAGGGAGTTACATAAGAGGAAAGTAATGAGAAGGAGTGACAGGTTACAGGGCGTGTCAGGAATTAGGTAAGAGAAGGGTTAAGATACTGAGAGTGGAGTGGACGGAGAAAGGAGCATGAGAGAGAGGATGCAAGTTAGCAAGATAGATGACTATTGACTTTACACTTAAACTCCTGGAGACTGTAGCTCTTTAAATATGATAACATAATTAGGATTAAAAAAATATACGGAAAACATGAGTATAATACATATAATGAAATGATATGAAAATGATGTATATAAAAATAAAAAAATTAAAAAAAAAGAAAAAGTTAAATTAACATCTACCGGCCTAGATAAACGAAAGTTTTATTAAAGAAAATATACCATTCAGCATAAATCGAAATTGCATATTCTCTTTTATTTGAGAATCCAACTGCTACCTTTCTTCTTCTCCTATGTGTCCTGGCCCTTCAGGACGTAGACGATCATGGTTCTCCACGTCCCCCTATCCCTTGTGGCTGTTAGTATGTTTGTTACTGTTACACCTCGCAACCCCCGTTCCGTCATCCACCTGATCAGGCCCTGCAAATATGTTATCCGCTGCTTTCCTCTGTCTTATTTTCCTTCTATCTGGCCTGTCAATATTAGGTTATCCAAGCTCTCCTTCCTTATTGCATGTCCTAGGAACTTCAGTTGTCTCTTCCTGATGCTCAGTATTAATTTCCTTTTTGTTACCATTCTTTCCAACACCTCATCGTTGCTTGCATGCTCAGTCCACGATATCCGCAGCATCATTCTGTAGAACCACATTTCCGCTGCTTCAAGTTTTCAATGATATTGAATAAAAAGAAACTACTACCCTGTTGACTGAGTATAAGGACCTCTGTGGGCGACATATGGTAAAGAACTGTTACCCTAGCGTGTCTTTACTATATGTCGACCGCAGAGGTCCTTACACCCAGTCAAGGCTCGTTATTTCTTTTAAAGAAATATCTATACTCACCCGTATTGGGCTTTTTGGTGTCTATATAGACGTTAATCTTCAGTTTCTAAATAAACGGTGTTGTCTGCTCAAACACCTGTACACGCTAAATATACAGGGTGCGACGAATACCTCCCACTTTTTTTAAGGTTGAGATAAAAAGCAAGGTAAATGTTATTAAATCAAATCCTTTCACTGTTATTTAAACAAAGTGCTAAAGCGAAACCAACTTCCAAGGGCATACTTTCCCGATCACTACAATCTTAAGCTTAAAAAATATAGGGTTAACCATTACCCCACCCCCAAATACCTATAAAATCTTACTCTTTCATTCTTGTTTAAACAAGAGGATGCTTTTTCGTTCACTATCATCTTAGCCTGTTCAATTCTAGGGTTAACCACTGTCATCCCAACAAATCCTCATAAAATCTTACTTTCATCGTTTTTTGAACAAAGGGTTAGAGCGAAATCTACTCCAAAGAGGATGCTTTCCCGATCGCTACAATCTTAACCTGTACAATTCTAAGGTTAGCCATTATTCACAAATACCTATAAAATCTTACTCTTTGATTGTTGTTTAAACAAAGGGGCTACAGTGGCATCAAGTTCCAAGAGGATGCTTTTCCGATCACTATCATTTTAACCTGTTCAATTCTAGGATTAAATCCCTATAAAATCTTTCTGTCTGGTGTGGCCAATCAGAAAACATCTCGGTGAATAAAAGCCGTTGTTTTTGCTTACTGGGAGAGAAGTTTTAAAGCTTTAAGAGAGGCAGTACGATTTTTGAGCGTCGCAAGTGGGAAAGTTTGATTGCTGATCCCGTTTGTATTACTACGTTATCTGCTGGACTTTTCACACCAGATTTACCATTGACCTTAGTGTTGGGACACGGATTTTTAAAAATTCTATTACACAAATCTTTTCTGAACATGACTAATTACAATGATTTTTATTATGACTAAGGTTCATGTTTGCAATATCTTTTCAGCAGTCAGGCTTATGTTTTTTTCAGCAAATTTTTTTAATCAAGAAAGCATTTTTGTGTGGGCATAACTTAGTATTTGAGTTTAAACTACCGTGATATTTGTCGAAAATGAAATACATTGGCGTTCATTTGTTTTACCATTTTCTTCTGGTAATATTTTACCCAGAGCCATGTTAATAATAATTACAAAAGTGATATTCTTCTTATGAGCAATATCCCTTCAGAACGTAAGCGATCATGACTCCACAACTTCCCGTTCTTTGCAGTTCCTAATAAATTCTGTCTTTGTGTTATTTCTCTTAAACCACCATCCATTTACTCTAAGTCAGCATTCCCAATCTATGAATCGCGACCCACTAGTGGGTCGCAAACGGTATGTTAGCGAGTCCTAAAAAGTTATACTAGAATTATGCATTAGCTTCGAGTATTGTTTTGAAACATTTCAAAGTTACGTAATGAAGAATGAAGCAGAAGTTGATGACGATATGACCATTGAGATATCTGGACATTTGAATAAGCTGAAAGAGAGATTTTATTTCCTCGAGAAAATGAAAAGTATCCCCACCTAAAAATATTGATTATGAACCACTTTCATGCAGAAAATTGATACACTTCTGAGTGTCTGTTCAAAAATCGTATCCAATTCACTGAAACTTTGAAAGTACGTCTCCCTTTCTCATTTTCATGTCATTGTGAAGTTAAATTTTCAGCAATGGTAGGAACCAAAAACAAATTCCGAAATAAACCACAACTGTCAAATTTCTTACGCCTCAAACTAACCCACATTGATGTTGATGTCAATGCCATTCTTGACGGTAACAAGAAACAAGAAGATACATTACATCCTCATTATTAATTAATTAGATAGCATTTATAAGTTCTGGAAATGTTATTGAAAATACGTGAGTAATTTTAAATCTAATTGAAATATGCGAATATGAATAAACAATGTTTTTATATTCTTTCATGTTTTTGACCAGAACATTTAACTGGGTCGTCATAAGCTGTAACCATGAACAGTGGGTTGCGATTTTAAAATGTTTGGGAACCCCTGCACCATATTATTAAATATATTATATTTTGTATTCATTTGTCTCTCTTTCCATCTTGTGAGTACCAGATTTTCCAAGCCCTCCTTCTTCATTATGTACCGGAGAAAATTTAACTGTCTCTTCCTGATGTTAAGTATAAGTTTTCTTTTTGTTTCCATTTTCTCTAAAACCTCATCTTTGCTTACATGTATCCTCGGCATTTCTGTTGCTTGAAGTCACTTCATCTTTGAGGAGACTGGCAAGCGGAATATAGGAGGACAGATGTTACTTTACAGTTCAGCGCCCTGTTTTATTTCGTTAGTAACCGAAAAAAACAATTTTCTTAAAAAAAAATTACTGGCCTTTTTCCTGGTTTGTAATCAGATTTTCGTTTGGCAGATCATAACAAAATTCGTAAATTTGGAAAATAAGTGAAAACATATTCAAAAGAAAATTTTTGAAAAAAAAAAGGAGAATGGTAGCCATTATCTTATGCATTTGGCTGCGAAAAAACTTATTCGTGCCTCCAACCCCTACTTTAACGAAGTGAAGTTACCCTAGATTCTATTATCGTTCATTAATAAGGCATTGCTCTCCGCTTGGAACGAGAATCCCAGTTGAATTCCATGCAAATACCCTTAGGAAAAGTTTTAATCCATCTCTTCCCTCCAGTTATGGGTTAAATAACAGATTAGGTTTTATAATCTTGGCTGGCAACCAGTCTACCGCAGAAAGTAATGGCAATCTACAGCGAGATAAACTTCTGCCCAGTCAGTCATATCCTGTTATTTAACCTAGAACTGGAGAGAAGAGACGGATTAATACTTTTTCGAAGGGGATTTGTACGTAAGTGAATGCAAGGAATTCAACTGGAATGCGAACTTAGCTCCCCGATTTCTCGTTCCGAGTCGATATCCACTGCACCACAACGCACATTCGATCGTGTAGAATCGTATTTAAATTAGTACACAAGTTTAAAATATGTCCTTTGCACAATTGTCTTCTATAGTAAAAGTTTTTGTGTAGTTTGTTATTTTTAATGATATACGTCTTCATTAAATAAAATGCTTGTTATTTATTTTTTTTAATCATCTCACCCCAAGCAAGGCATTCCACTGCCACTATTGCGCATGGGGCTACATAGGGGAAGGTAAAGAGAAAGAGTAGTTAGACATAGGGAATGTCAGGAGGAATGAATGTTAGATATAGGGAATGTCAGGAGGAATGGGATCAGGTTAGTGTGTTAGGAGGTGCCTATTGACCTTACATTTAAACTCCTGGAGATTGTATCCGTCGGGGATTGTATCCGTCGGGATTTTATCGGTTTCACTGTAAAAGGCTGGGATCTAGTTGCTAATCTAGTATCTCGTGCAAATTCGTATTTAGGGGGCACCAGTGTTCATCGGAGCAGAAGCCGTGAAAGTATTATGTTACTCTAATCTCATTCTTTTCTTCCTGGTGGGCGTGTTATTCTTTATATTTGAGTTACGTATCATAATAAGTTTTTCTTATTTGTTCTTTATATTTGAGTTACGTACCCTGATAAAAATTTCTTTGTTATGCTTTATATTTGAATTACGTACCCTAATATACATTTCTTTGTTATTCTTTATATTTAACTTACGTAACCTAATAAAAATTTATTTTTATTCATTATATTTCAGTTACATATTATTCTTTATATTTTAGTTACGTACTCTAAAAAATTTTCTTTTTGTTAATTATATTTCAATTACGTATCCTAATAAAAATTTATTTGATATTCTTTATATTTGAGTTACGTACCCTAATGAATTTTTTTATTCATTATATTTCAGTTACGTACCCTAATAAAATTTCCTTTGTTATTCTTTATATTTGAGTTACGTACCCTAACAAAAATTTCTTTTGATGCATTATATTTGAGTTACGTACCTTAATAAATTTTTTTTGTTATTCTTTATATTCGAGTTACGTACCCGAATAAAAATTTTCTTTTTATTCATAATATTTGAATTACGCACCTTAATAAAAATTTCTTTTTTATACTTTATATTCGAGTTACATACCCTAATAAAATTTTCTATGTTAATCTTTAAGTTTTGTACCCTAATGAAAAGTTCTTTGTTATTTATTATATTTAAGTTACGTACCCTAATAATTTTTTTGTTATTTTTTATATTTGAGTTACGTAACCTAATAATTTTTTTTATTTATTATATTTAAGTTACGCACCCTAATAAAAATTTCTTAATTATTATTTATATTTGAGTTACGTACACTAATAAGAATCTCTTTTTATTAATTATATTTGAATTATGTACCCTAATAAAAATGTATTTATTATTTGATATATTTGAGTTACCTACCCTAACAAAAATTTCTTTTTATTCATTATATCTGAGTTACGTACCCTAATAAAAAAATATTTGTTATTCTTAATATTTGAAGTACTTACCTAATAAAAGAATTATTTCATTCATTTTATTTGAGTTACGTACCCTAATAAAAATTTCGTTTTATTCATTTTATTTGAATTACGTACACTAATAAAAATCTCTTTATTATTCTGTATATTTGGGTTACGTACTTTGATAAAAAGTTTTTTGTTATTCTTTATATTTGAGTTTTGTAACCTAATAAATTTTTTTTTGTTAATCTTTATATTTATGTTACGTACCCTAATAAAAATGTATTTGGTTTTCTTTACATTTGAGTTACGTACCCTAATAAAAAAGTTTTTTGTTATTTTTTCTATTAGATTTACGTAATCTATTAAAAATTTTATTATTATTCTTTATATTTGAGTTACGTACCCTAATGAAAATTTCTTTCTTTTTTATTATATTTGAGTTTTTTACCCGAATAAAAATATATTTGCTATTGTTTGTCCTGTTATTGTCAAATTTTCCAGGCTATCTTTCTCATTATGTGTTGCTTAAATTTCGACCGTCTCTTTCTCTTCCTAAGCTCAGATGAACATAATGTTCCCGTTTCCCTTAAAACTTCATCATTGCTCACAGGTTCCGTCCATGGTATTCTCAGCGACCTTTTTGTAGAAACACATCTCTGGTGCCTATACGTTTTGGGGCATGACGATGAACTGCTTTCGGTAGCAAGGTCCCCAATTGGGAAGTTTTTAGGAGCAGTACTCTCTTCTTTGTTTCCAGTGAAAGTTTCCTGTCTCTTAATATTTTACTCAGTTTCTGGAACGCGTCCTTTGCCATGCCAATTCGCCTCCGGTTCTCTGTGCCGCACTTTCCGTCTTCTATTAGAACAGTTCCCAGGTATTTAAATTTTTGTACCTGCTTGATTTTAGTATCTCTCACCTGTATTTGGCATTTTCGCAGGCTCTTTTTGCTGATGACCATGCATTCAGTTTTCTTGCATTTTTTTTTTTTGTAGTCCTTTTTTGTCACTCTCTTCACCTACCTTCCGTAGGAGGTCTTGTAGTTTCCTTACCGTGTCTGCAATCAGCACTGTATCATCTGCGTACATTATGTTGTTCAAATTGTGGCCTCCGATGACGGATCCTGGCACAACATCTAGGGTCCTCAAAATAGTCTCGCTGTACAAGTTAAATAGATTCGGTGAAAAGAGACATCCTTGTCTTACGCCTCTTTCTATCTTTGAATATCTATTGAATTCGTTACCTGTCCGTAGGCAGGTAGTTTGCTGCCAGTAGAGATTCTTGATTACTCTTATGTCTTTCCCAAATATGTCGAGGCTGATGAGCATCTCCATCAATTCTTTGTGGGGTATTTTGTCAAACGGCTTTGCATAATCGATAAAACGTAAGCACACGTCCTTCTTCATTTGTATTGCCCTTTCGGAGAGCATCCTAATCATAAATATGGCGTTCCTTGTTCCAGTGTACTTACAAAAAATACGTATTCTATTCATACGAATCTATCCTAAAAATCATGTCGGCATTAAATAACACATTGAGGTTGATATGAACTAAAACCAAATCTGATGGGTAAAGTCTCTTCTTTATCATTGAGTAAAATTATCCACTATTCACTGCCATATATAAAGATTTACATGACATAACAGTGCAATATTCTTTTCTTTGTTTCTAATGAAATGCAAAAGAAAGACAATAAAAATTCAGAAGGAATAAACAGTTCTTGAGTAAACATTTTATTTTATTTCATTTTATTTTTGACTTTGTTTTCACATCGCCGAGATCGTTTTAACATGCAGCGATCATTAGGTAAACATCGTGGTTGGGTAGCTATTCGTATATTGCAATAGAAATAGGAAGTAAAGACGTGTTAGTGACAATATTTCATTGGGGTAATTTGAACAACTTTTCATATTTAAGATTTCATATTTAATTCAGATACTTTACTCAAAATTAGACCTTTTATAATAACATATATATAATTTCATATTTTATGCACGAAGGGGTAATGGAAATTTATGAGCCCGACCCACTTCCGCCATCTTTATTCAGTTAGCAAACACCAGAATAATAGTTTTTCGAAGTAGACTGGGCCAAGAATATATTTATATCTCTATCTGTATAGGTATATACATAAATGATATATATATATATATATATATATATATATATATAAGCGCGATGTATCGATTTTGGAACACCAAGAGCAATTTTAGGGGGTAAAAAGTATGAGAAAGCGAAAAGTGCAAAGGGCGAAACACGTGACACGAAAACGTCTTTCACTTTGTCATAAATTTCTAACTAATATATATATATATATATATATATATATATATATATTGATAAAAAGAAGGGTAAATATACTTTTAGATTAATGTTTCCGAATATCTCACCTGTTTTAATTTTTTATTCATGTATTGTTTTGTGTGTCTATGTGTATCTTTGCTGTGTGTTTATGTGTCTATGTGTATCTTTGCTGTGTGTTTGTGTGTCTATGTGTCTCTTTGCTGTGTGTTTGTGTGTCTATGTGTATCTTTGCTGTGTGTTTGTGTGTCTATGTGTATCTTTGCTGTGTGTTTGTGTGTCTATGTGTATCTTTGATGTGTGTTTGTGTGTCTATGTGTATCTGCGTGTGTTTTTGTGTTTACACACTTGCCCTTCTCTCTTCTTAAAATTTATTATTTAATATGTTATTCTTGTTTAGTTACTTGTTAAATCTTATGTAAGCTTTATTCTCTTATCTTTTGAAATCAAAGCCTAATCTCTCACTATGTTTTCTTTTGAGTGAAATTGTCCTAAAAACCTTCTATATGAGTAGCCTAGAGTTTTATTGTTTTAATAATGTCTTATGTTGATAATTTATATTACAGTCCGGCTTCACATCCTCTTTAAAATAACAAAGAAAGGTGGTATGCAATACATTGTCTCTTGGTGTGTGTCGTGAGTAAATATATTCATATGATATTTTTTTTAGCTGTGGATGTATTTAGTCTTTTGGTAGGCGTTATTGTGGCTGCTTCATCTCCAATCCATTAGAATAAAATATGACGTCCTTCGTAATCTAAGGGCCTTTTCTGAAAAAATATAAACACAGCATGATGAGAAAACAATAAAAAAGTGTCTTATATATATATATATATATATATATATATATATATATATATATATATATATATATTTGGGGAGCAATCTTTCATTTAAAAACGACTGACAAGGAAGATTTTATTCATTTTCATTTAATTTTTCTAGTATTCTTACATGTTTCATTTTTGCTGGAGATAAGGAATGTAAAAAATGGCCGTATTTTTTGACTTACCAAGCGCTTTCAGCCACTTCACTGGCTATTTTCAAGAACGTTATTTTTCCAATGTTGCTATTATGTACTCATGTTTGACTAATATAATTTCTGTGTCTTTTTTGTTTTTAAAAGGGTAGTTCTTTAAAGCTATTAAAAATTATGGAATATTTGTACACACACACACACACACACACACACACACACACACACACACACACACACACACATATATATATATATATAAGCAAAACAAATTTAATGAATATAAATTTGCATTTAATAACTGAATTCTTTGGAGCCCTTATGTACATTTGTAAAATAACTCATAATAATCCATTTTAACATATATAAGTATCTAATGAATCAAACAATTATGTATTATGAATATATTTAATTATTGTATATAATAATTTATTATAATAAATAATAATCTTTATATATATATATATATATATATATATATATATATATATATATAATCCTTCTTTTATAAACTTTGTTTTCTGCTAGTTTTAGAATTGTTTTTCAATTTTTAAGTTTTTTAATATGGCGTTGATTACTGAAGAGATTCCAATTCTCAGTTGTAACAACCGTTCTGAAATAAAAATTCTCTATGAATCACTGTATCATTATCGTTGTCGACCCCAGTAATGTCACATGGACCCTCGGGAGCCATACAGACCCCGGTTGGGAATTGAAAACCAGGTGAAGAATGATTTATAAAAATTACTTTAAACATAATTTCAAAATGAATAAAAAAAATGAAATATGTCGCTTGGACGTAGTAATTATAAAATATATCACGAAAACTGTGAATGAAATGTTGGTCATGTGACGATGTATTACAATTTGTAAACATGCGAAAAGCATCTGAAATGGTAATGGTGACATTAGACATTTCCATATAAGGAAACAATCGGCATTATTCGATCGAGCAACCAGTACTAATGTCGGCTGAAAAGTCTAAAATCTGTTTTTAAAACAATTCTTTACGGAAAATAGGTTTCTTAAGTCTAGTAGCTCCTGCTAGTATTAATCAGAATTTCCTTCCTACCCATTTATTTGAGGTTGTGTGGAATGTCAACATCTTATGTCATTTTAGCTGTTGAAAGTCCAGAAGTGATGTGCTTTCTATTATTTGTTAGAGTTCTTTGTTTGTGATTATGTAGCGCCAATCTACAAGGTTTCAAAGCTTAAGCATAAGCTTCACTCGCTTAAAGCCATATTTAACCATCGATCTAAAAAAAACGTGGACACAAAGAAATTTAAGAATCTAGAACCGTTTGGAAAGAAAATTATTTCCTTTTTGAAAGACACAAGTATAAAAATCAATAAAAGAATGGATTTATTTTATGAGAATAGGGAATAAGCAGAATTTTCCACACGGCAATGCACACCAAATCACGCAGGAGAAGTAAAAAAAAAAAAAAAAATTAAGAAAAGAATGAAATAACTATAACTTCTTTACTCTAGGCAACAGAACACAGCAAAAGGAAACGGAAGATGGATAGGCAACTCAGATTTGCAACGGGCAATTAACACACTAAATGCGCATGCGTGTTGCCACGGCTTGATGTTCATAGGAAATTTTTCTGCCATAAAGCAGCTTAAGGGAAAGTCTATGAAATTGGTTGCATAAAACTAGTTTAATGTACAATTATTCTTAAATAATGGCGAATGATTAAGGAAGAGAGATTTTAAAACTTTATTTCTCATTGTTGAATGCAGAATATGACAATCTTTTCTTGATATCTAATTCCGTTTGTATAATATGCATTTATGCATTTTAGTAATAATTTTGCCCACAAAAAATCTATTTGGGGAAGCCGATCTATCGGGACAGCGCTATGGGCTAGATTTTTTCCGGTACTGAAGTTTGGAATGAGCTAGAATAAGAAATAGAGAATGAAATGCATAATATTTTGTGAGATTTTCAGATTAAAACATGTCACCAAATCCAGGCCTGAAGATAAGAAGTGGTATTAATTATCACAGATTTCTATGTTCTTACAGACTGGAGAGTAGTTCTGGAAAAAAAAAGCCAAAAAGACTGATAAGTAAACTCCAGGCAAGGCAGTAAAGACACTAAGAAGCAAAATCAATGTGTGTAAAGAAACTATAAAAAAGACTAATGCCAATTAAGAATAAAGATTACACAATTGATTATGGGTTCAAGGGCGTAAGTACTTTTGTCTTATGCTTAACAATAAATTAAAGTTTTTTTTTAAGACATCACTGTGCATTTATTCAAATCTATTTCTGAAAGAATGTACATGAAGTTTCCATAGAAATTTGAGCCATTACAGTTTTATATGTAATTATGGATGGTGGGGGCTAATAATTCTATCCCCAAAAGAATACGTATATATATGCATGCCAGACGGCTGCGTCCTGAAAGACCACCTGTATGGAGAGCTGGATTCTGGAAGAAAGCCAACTGGGCGGCCAGAGCTGCGGTATAAAATGCGACATGAAGACTGTAGGCATCAACACGAGACCATGGGAGAGGATGCAATCAACCGGTCCAAGTGGCGAGAAATCCTGGCCAAACTACTCAAATAAGTGGAAGAGCAGCTGACACAAGCCACTATCGAGAGACGGTTTCGAAGAAAGCGAAGTAACAGCTCCGAGAGACCAGAAGCAGAACATAAATGCAGCCTCTGCAACAGGGACTGTAACTCCAACTAGTATGTTACCAATGGTCAACCCTGACCGACGGAGGCCTACTTATATATATATATATATATATATATATATATATATATATATATATATGAATGTAAATAAGTATATATATATATATATATATATATATATATATATGCGTGTATATATGGATCCTAAAATAATTATATTTATTTCCGCTCACAGTTTTACTTTCTATTCCATTTTTGGCTTTCAGTATAAACCTAACTAAAGAACCGTATTGCAAATTTGCGAACTGCGTTTGTTATTTTTGGTAACTATTGCTGTTGCCTTGCGGAGTTTTATATCAACACAAAATAAAATCGTCGCTGATTTCCGGCCTGATGAGGCGGGTACCAAAAATTTACCCGTCGAAATAAATTATAGTTTATAGACGCCTTAGATGATGCGTTGAATTTCTCTGTACATGAATCTATATATTTAATAATTTTCATTGAAAAATGCTATTTGGATTATCCTCCCTATTAAAGGATTGACATCATTATATATATATATATATATATATATATATATATATATATATATATATATGGCTTATGGAGTAGAGACTCACTCCAACTGACACCAAATCAGTCGAGTTTTGATCCCGGCTGGAAACAAGTGGATGTCTAGCCACATTGATGAACTGTCATACAGCAAAACAGGCTTGTGTGTGGATGACTAATTTATATATATATATATATATATATATATATATAGAGAGAGAGAGAGAGAGAGAGAGAGAAAGAGAGAGAGAGACGGAGAGAGACAGAGAGACATATATATATATATTGCTTGCATCTGGCAGCAAAACCTCTGATCTGCAGATTAGAGGTTTTGTGAAACTTGTAAACACCTCATCAGTACTGTTATTCTCAGATCCACCTTGACCCTGGATGATAGCTATGTTATTGTTCCAACTATGGACAAATAATGAAACCCCAAACAAAAAACAGAACACCATAAAGTATAAAAATACGATTTTATAATAAAATTACAAACAATATCTATTTATTTATTAATTGAGTGCATTTTATAGTAAAATTACCAACAATACATTTCATAGCAAAACAACTGGAAATAAATTTTATACTAAAATTACCAACAATACATATTATAGCATTTATTATAGGCGTTTCTTTCAATTATTTACGAGAAAGTGTTTTTTTGTTATAAAATTCAGGGAAAAAAAAATCTTCAGCTTTTTAACTATTTCTTTTTTTCCTTTTCTTTTTATTATAAAAAACAAATTTTCGTTTACTAAAAAAGAAAAAAAAACATTCGCGATTCTCTTGTAAAGACAATGCCATTTAAGAAATATATATATATAGTTGTCTGTATTTCCGAGAAGAGGTATTGTAATTATTTATATTATTTACATTTTTCGGACTGTTGTCCTCATCTTTATTATCATATTCACGACGTTTCGATAGTTTTACATCCCGATCTTCTTCAGGATATGTCTATATTTGTGAGATGAGGTATTGTAATTATTTACATTGTTCGGACTGTGTTCTCATCTTTCTTATCATATTCACGACGTTTCAACCGTTGTATGCTACGATCTTCTTCAGGATTTGTTTATATTTTTGAGATAAAGTATTGTAATTATTTACCGTACTCGAACTTTTGTCCACATCTTTATTGACTTATTCACAACGTTTCGGCCGTTGTACGCTCCGACCATCTTCAGGTGATTAAAATTTTGAAGTAAAGCTTTTCTTCGATCACTGTTCGCGTTCAGTGAGTCATGCCACATCCGGATATCTTAGTTTTCTCCATTTAACTCAACTCTTTAAGTTTTTGTTCATTATCTTGCGTTTTAATGCGCTGACACATGTCTTTGAGGAAAATAACTGGCTACAGCACTAGTGAACAAAACACTTAAAGTTGAGTTAAATAAAGATAACTAAGACAACTTGAAGTGGCATGATTCATGGAACGAGAACAATTTATCCCACTAATCGAAAAAAAGGGTTGGTTCAAAATTCATGTCACCTGAAGAAGGTCAGAGCGTACAAAGGTCGAAACGGTATGAATATGTCAAACAAAATGAGAACAACAATTCGAACAGTGTAAATAATTAAAAATATATGTTGAAAATAGCTTTACTTCAAGTAATACGCAAATAATAAACGTTTTCTATTCTTTCTCGATTGAAAATTTCTGTGAAATCTCATGATGGTGATTTTGAAAGAGCGATGCCGAATTTTCTGGATTCCTGAATTGTGGATGTTGTCTGCTGCAAACAATTCACAATGTATCCCATTCATAAAGAGGCTTGACACTCGTATTCAAGAATACCTCTCTACTAGGACGGCTAATTAATCCCCATTGCAGAGGCTTGCTTAGGCACATATATATTTGTTCAACACCCTACGAGCCCACCTGTGGTTTATACTGCATCTATGCTGAGCGGACATTAGTTAAAGTTTCTGGGAGCGAGCGCGTTATCTAGCATGAACAATAGTCAAACGCTCAAACCCTCGGTCACGATGACTTGTGACTTCGTGCTAGTACAACCATCGACGGCTCCCAAAGGTTGCGTCTACCCAGTTTCAAGCGAAAGGGTTGGGTATGGTTTTCAGGTAATTTCCGAAGGTGCCGCATGGTGGAATCACCTACTCCAGACCGATGACATCAGGAAGCGGCCTTTCTTACATATCGATCGTGGTGAGTTTCAAACCCAGACCTCAGAAAGCTAACGTTCTAACGACTCGATCACACGCCCATCGAGGATAAAAATGCAGAAAATACATTCAAAAATATGATTTTCTTATTGAGATCAAGAGCTTGCCGTTGTCTGTGCTTATCGAAGAAATTCTCAATGAATTTAGTCTACTATTTTAATTCTTAATCTTACAATTACTTCTCAGAACCTTTTCTGTTTTTTGTTTTTTGTGCAGTGTTCTTTTCTTCTTTCCTGACCTTACTCAGGCTGTTGTTCAGGCTAGATAACGCGCTCTTTCCAGAGTTCTTTTCTTCTGACCAACGACTATTCTCATCTTTATTTGTCACTCAATGTAACAGTTTTAAATAAGACTTGTATTGATAGAAGTTCGAATTCCAGTTGAATACGTTTCATTCACTTACGCGCAAATATCCTTGGGAAAGGTATTTATCAGTCTCTTCCCTTCAGATATGGGTTAAATAACAACAGATTGAGTTCTATAGCCTTGTCTGACAACTTGTCTACCGCAGAAATTAATGGCAACCTACTTCTGGATAATCTTCTTCCCGGTCATTCATGTCTTTTTCGAGACATGATCGCCTAAGCGTGTATCGCGTATGCCACTTAACTGACTGACTGAATGATAGAAGACTTTGTGCAAACCAAATCTCTTTCATTGATTACGATAAGCTAATCCGTCATTTTTTTGAGAGATTAAAATATGCCGTAAAATTGGACAAGAAATTGTCGTAAAACAACTTTATTTATTCTTCTTCTATTTGCTTTGTTCTTTCAGGACGTAGGCGATCATGGTTTTACACGTCTTCCTACCCTTGGTGGCTCTTACCACGATTAGACATTGATAATAAGGGCTATTTTCGAAATCTACTATTAGAATTGCTAACATAGCTAAATTCTTTTTATGTATTGCTAACGACTATTTTCTTTTAAGCTCTGATCTAAATGTTAATGTAGTTACTGTTTTGGAGGCAGAAAATACTATTATTTGAATAAACTATAAAAAAAATCAGTCGCTTAATTTATAACAGATTTGGAATATACTTTTTTAAAAGAGCATAAAGAGCATATAAAATTATTTTTCTCTATCTGGAAAGAGATCCTAAATTTTACAAGATATAAGACATATAGTGGCGGAAATAAATAATGTAACTGGATATTTACTTAATGCCACACTTTTAAATTAATTATTAGGATTTCGAGCGACATACAAAATTGTAACTTGGTAAACACTATTATCCTCTGTATAAAATTTTTTCAAAGGAATTTTTATTTATTGGAGGAGACTTCATCCGCGCAAAATAATTTTTGGATTTTTTTCTAATAATTCAAACTAAATAATGTAAAGTTCAGTTAGTCACTTAAGTGCCATACGTGAGAAACACTTGGGTGATCATGTCTCTTTCGAGACATTACTGATTGGGTAGGAGGTTTTTCTCGCAGTAAGTTGCCATTACTTTCTGCATTATACAGCTCGTGCTGTCCTTCTACTTAACCCATATCTGGAGGGAGAGACAGATTTATATCTTTGCCAAGGTATGAAGCCACTGGAATTCGAACTCGGCTCTCCAATTTCTTGTTCCCAGCCGATATCCACTGCATTACAACGCACATTCTACTTGTAAAGTTACTTATCGCAAATATTAATTCACATCAAGAAATTATAATCTGAAATAAAGTTTGTTCTGATGACACTCTTTGGAATTATATATTTTAAACAAAGAATTGTTTCGCTAGCCTCGCAACAACTCCAACTCTGAGAATGAAAAAATTACCAAAAATCAAGGGGTTATTCAGATTTCCTAAGTTCAGATGATATTCGCGGTACCTAAAAAACAATTTTTGAAACTAAAAAAAAGATCAAAATAAAAAATTGTTTTTGGCTTGTTTGTGCGTTGTGGTGCAGTGGATATCGACTCGGAACGACAAATCAGGGAGCCGAGTTCAAATTCCAGTGGCACTCCTTGCATTAACTTATGCACAAATACCCTTGGGAAAAGTATTAATCCGTCTCTTCCCTCCAGATATGGGTTAAATAATAGAACAGATTGGGTTCTATAGCCTTGGCTGGCAACCAGTCTACCGTAGAAAGCAATGGCAACCTACTGCAGGACAATCTTCTGCACAGTCAGTCATGTCTCTTTCGAGACATGATCACCTAAAGCGTGTATCACGTATGGAACTTAACTGACTGACCCCACACTTAGAAATCTCGCATGCGAATCGCCCACATTTGGGGTGATCTCAAACTAACTGGAGTGCAATGAAAAGAACCTCGCTTTGGTAGAATTTGGTATGACTTTCAGTAAATATGAATTATTTTTATTTTAGGGTGAATTAACAGAAAAGATCCATAATTTTAAATAAATTTCATTGATTGGACAAACCCCTGCATCTGAAAACATTTTTTGATGACTTTCATTCATTAGTCGAGAAGCTGTTGATAATTTTTTACAAGTTCTTTAGATGAGAAGCCTTTAGCTGCTGTAAACACTTTTTATCATTTATTAGAAGAAACGCAATCATACGATGTATACAATTTTTAAAGCCTTTCCTTTATTGGGTGTATGTTATTACCCACTATAAAAAAATTCAGTGAATTATATTTATTAGACTAAAATATATTATCCGTTGTAACAAAAAAAGATCTTAATAAATTTTCTTTACTGTACAAAACACTATTTCTGGTTGTTAAAATTTTTTAAAGTATTTCGTTTATTGGACAAAACTGTTGTCCGCTGAAAACAATTCACAATGTATCCCATTAATTGACAATTTCTGATTAATTTAATTAATAAACGAACATTATTTATTCACTATATATAATTTTTAATAAATTTCGTTTTTAAAGAAAGTTTAATGTAAATTTATTATTATTATATAATTGTGCTTGTCTCTCAATTCGTTAGTTTGCATGACCGTTACGCCTCGTAAATGCCTAATAAATAATAAACAATTCCATTTTGATCAGAATTGTAAAAAGTTGTCAGTTTCAAATCTTTTCATTTAACCCTCTTCTTAAAATAGATGTGCGTTGTTGTGCGGTGGATATCGGCTAGGAATGAGAAATCGGGGAGTCGAGTTCGAATTCCAGTTGAATTCATTGCATTCAGTTACGCACAAATATCCTTGGGAAAGGTACTAATCCGTCTCTTCCTTCCAGTTATGGGTTAAATAATAAGACAGATTGGGTTCTATAGTCTTGGCTTGCAACCAGTCTGCCGCAGAAAGCAATGGCAACCTACTGCAGGGTAATCTTCTGCCCAGTCAGTCATGACTTATTCGAGATATGATCGCTCAAGCGTGTATCACCTATGATTAGGTGACTGACTTCTTAAAATAATTCATATTTATGATTATTACTGCAATATTTTGTTAAAAATGTATAAGTTCAAAGACTCAACAAACTGATTGGGGAATTTCTATGGATATTTTATTGCCGTAGAACTCGCCATGCGTTACTCAAAGTGAGGTATGCCAAGAGATGTTATCACATCATACACGAGGATGCAGGTGCGCGGTTGCCAACGAAAGATATAAGATGATTCTTGGATCTGCATCAAGCTTTTATTTATTTATTTATTTATTTATTTTGGCTAAATGGTAAACAGAATATCCTGATGTCACTGAAATGGCTTTGAGAGCTGTTCTACCAATTCTTTAAGCATACTTCTGCGAGACGTTCTTAGTTCGGCGAGACGGACTAGGTTCTGCGAGAATTTGTCTGGTAGAATGGCAAGAAAAAGAAGTTGAAAATGCAACCGGGGCTCTTTAAGAATATCTATTTATATAACTGTTCCCTGTTCTATGATTTTTAAAAGCAAAATTGTGGTGAAGAAACATGTGATACGCCGTTATATTTCTCGTATCTAACTGGAGTTTGATAATTCTTTCTGTTTTATACAAAAGAAAAGTGGCTCAGATTGCTATCTGTTTAAAATGCAATACGATTGGTTGATCATGATCACGTGATCAGCTATAGACATTTTTACCCCAAAATTACAATGATAAAAATCTTGTGAAAAAATTGGAAGTGTCATCATTCAGTGAGCGTGGCTAATGATAAAATTTAAATAGTTCGAGTGTCAGGGATTATATTTTATTGGACATGAGAGGCTTCAGTCCAGTTTACAAGAATTTTATTTTATTTATTCTTTTGTTTGTTTGTTTGTTTGTTTGTGTGTGTGTGTGGCTGTGTGTGTGTGTGTGTGTGTGTGTGTGTGTGTGTGTGTGTGTGTGTGTGCAGAAATAATTTTAGTTATTTCTATTATGGGGGAATATAAAGAATAAGGTGAGAACATTATTACAATATATTTATATATAGTATCCCTATATATATATTTTCGAGTTATATATATATATATATATATATATAACTCGAAAATCTAAGAGTGAGCCAATAACCTACCATGGTTTGGCTTAGCAGCTCGTCAGGGTTCCCTCACGAGCTGTTAAGCAAAACCGTGGTAGGTTATTGACTCACTCTTAGATTTTCGATTTTGTTTGCTCTACTTTCGCTTTGAGTGTTTTGTGTACTCTGCTTTCGTATTGAGCACTTTACTGTTAAGGTTTTCGTCTTGGGTTTTTTTTCTTTCTTACGAATGCTTGACTTTTTGTTCAGGTATTTCGTTTGCTTCTTTTTTTCTTCCCCTTCTTTTCCCTCCGGGTTAGTTCCCGGTGGGTTTCAAGACGATCTCATTTGTAGTTTAATTACTGCTAGTCTTGACAGAATTAGTTCTGTTGCTATTGGTATTATTACTATAATTGATATTACTATATATATATATATATATATATATATATATATATATATATATATTAATTTTCAGGTATATAAAGATTGGCATGGGTCATAAGAAAGATATAACCCCAAGGGAGAAACAAGATATTCTAAAGTTATTGGGTCATAGGGAAAACGTTGAAAATTTGGGAACGAAAATTCCACCAAAACTGATTAATATCATTTTTTTTAGTAAAAGCAGTGATAAAATAATAAAAATCTGAGTACATACAGATACAACTATAATGAATAATTTTTTTTTGTTTTTTATTTAATCTGAAGTTTAACTAAAAACATTTTCCTAGTTTTAGGAAAGCTAGTTTGTAAATCTCAATTCGAATAATATTACGTGATGCTCCATTTTTTTTTATAGAACCCCATGTCTTTAGGCTGAGATTTTAAATAAAAATGTAAAGATGAAAAACAGCAAAATAGTTTTCTAGACATATTGTATTGAATAAAAAATGACAAAAAAAAAAACTTCACTTTCAAATTTTCCTATATGGAGTCAAGGAAAAATTACTTTTTGATATCTTAGAAAACAACACTTTTTATTTCTTTTTTACTGCTTGTTTTGGCAGAGTTTATGTATTTGCTTTAAGAAAATGCAACAAATATTTTTGTTCGTGTTTTTTACAAATACCAGGAGATTTTCTTAGACATCTCAAGGAATAGCTACATATTTCTTTTGCCAAGAGTTGGTGGAAACATTACTGAATATATATATATATATATATATATATATATATATATATATATATATATATATAATAATGAACATAAGTTAGATGTTTTCATAAACTCATTGGTAATATTATATTTCACAACTCTCAATATAGACCGCTCCTCAGTATATATATATATATATATATATATATATATATATGCGTGTGTATGTATGTATGTATGCATGTGTGCTTAATCATTTAACATTTCGAATATTTATATTATGTATAATTTTTGGGTTTGTGAAAGAGGACATTGTAGGCTGCTAAAATTTTGTAACTGAGAACCTATACTAATTTTCCGTTCTAATTAAATCATTATTCTCTCAAAAGAAGAACAAAGAGAATTTCTTTTAGAATAAATAAGACACCCTGGGTTAGCACGAATGAACTTGGAAAGACGTGTTAAACTCAAGAATAGTTCAGGGTAAGAGTTCCAACATAGCTCAACCTTGTCAGACTTTCTACTTCAGGCGGTGAGGAACACAGAGTTTGATCTGGGGAAAAAACAAGATTGGTTTTGCCTTATGCAAGGTCTACGAGAAATCTTTGCCCAAGCTTAAGGGCTCAGAATTACCACGTTAAAAACCGACCATGTGTCGCATCCGGCCTCACTGGGAGGTTTATAGAAAATATCCAGAGTTCTCAGAATATTTCTAATAGATTTCTGACAGAGTTTCGTTAGAGTGACGTTGGAGTCCCTTGAAACATAATATCATAACCGTTAGTAGCGAGTGATAACAGAATTAAAAGAGGAAAAAAGTAAACGGTGAAGAAGAAGAAGAAGAAGAAGAAGAAGAAGAAGAATATATAGAGGATGAATATGAAAGTGAAGATGAAGTAGAAGAATATGAAGAAGATATAAAGAGAAAATATATAAAACAGATGGCGAAAAAGAAGAGAGTGGTCAATAGGAAGAAAATCAAGAAGACGAAGAAAGCAAATGAATATAAAGAAAGAGGTGAATAAATAAAAAAGAAGAATAGAAAGAAATAGACCAAAACGAAATAAAGATAAAAAGAAGGAATAAAACTAAGACAGAAAAAAACTGGGAAAGAAACAGAAGAGGAGAAAAGGGAGAGGAAAAAAGTAAACTAATCAAAAGAAAAACGCAGAAGTGAGTAAAGAAGAGAATGAAGAAGGAAATAAAGTCACAACTGGCTTACGTCACAACACAATTTGCCTACGTCAAAACTCAGACTAGTTCTTATTTCAGACAGAATTTTCATCTAAATTATGAAGGATTATTCGTCTTTTAAAATTAATCGAGTTAAAATGTATGTTGGTTTTAATAATATCGTTCTGTTCACATCTATCTATCTATCTATCTATCTATCTATCTATCTATCTATCTATCTATTGTAGCACTATATATATATATATATATATATATATATATAAAGATAGAGCGAGAGACAATGAGAGAACGAGAGTGTAGCACGACTGAGTTTCATGTCAATGTAAACTTGACGATATATATATATATATATATATATATACTATTTACGCTCTCACAACCTGACTGATCACTCTGGAAAAATGGTAGACTTTGAAAAACAGTAGCTACTCTAGCATCTACGCATCTTTCATTCAGCAATGAATTAGAACACTCTCAGCTATTGGGCGTGTAAAATGATAATATACACTTTAAAAAGTCTGCCTCCTTCTACCGAGCGCCCATAGCTCAGCGGTAGAATCGCCGAGTGACGCCAATTCGGTCGGGTTTCAATCGGAGTCTAACCGTAGTGATGAGCTGCGAAACAGATCTGTCTGCAGATGACTATATATATTTATATAAAAAGATCAAAAGGAAATGAAGAAAAAGTCTAAACGTGGAATAATGTTTTTATTTTTAAAGCTTTATAGAATATTTTATCACGGAAAAATAAGGATATAAATGTAAATTATATAATTCCAAAATATAAAGCTCAATAAACTTAGTTTGATAAAGTTGGAGTAGATAGACTCAATTGGAGTAGATAGACTTCCAATTGGAGTAGATAGACTAAACTATCGCCCGGTTCACACTCCACCCACGTCTATTGAACAGGTATAGAGGCTCATCCCTTGTTCCCTGTTTAGGATGTGGTTGCCGGCTTTCTCTTTTCCAATCTTCTCATTCTTATATAGCCCCCTGCGCTTCAGTGGCATTACCGCCTTGCTTGGGGTGATATGATTAAAAGAAAAAAAAAAACATTCGAAAAAATAGATGATCAAAAACATCAGAACGATTAAATAAATCCATCAAATTTAATAACTATTTTGCATTATTGAAAATGTTTTAGAATAAGAATATAAAATCAGGTATTTTACTAAATTACTCAGGTTCTTTACTGACTCTTGCATTGTGAACATGGCAAAAATTCTGTGGCGTAATTGGAACTTAGAAAACTGATGGTCAAGTTACGTAATGAAGATAAACTCGCGATTGGAGATATTTCAAAGAGTGTGGGGAAATCTAAAAGTGTTATTCATAGTATTTTAAGAAAACTTGAGGAAACTTGGCCATATGAAGCCAAGAAACCACCTGACAAGCCTAGGAAAACTTCTGCAAGGGAATACATATTTAGGTAAATCGCTCGAAGTTTGCAGAAATAACTCATTTTCAAATGAAAAATATTTTAAAGTTCTGCAATAGAATTGTATTAAACACTTTTTAATACAAATGCTTCCTGGACTAATTTAATTATGACAAAAAACTAACAAATTAATATGTAGATATATGAATGTAAAAATTAAGGCAGACACGTTATTTCATGATAAATCGGAGGTATAGGCCTATTTCAGGCGAACCATCATCAGCTTCCGCCTTTATTGTACAGAAGATTTTACATGAATGAAATTCACAAAGTCCCACCACACACAAAAAAAAAAAACCGGAACAAAAATAAAGATCGCTCCCTTAAAAGAGAAAATTAAAAAAAAAATAACATTAGTTCGGCGAATACACACACATATCCGGACATAACATTAGTTCGGCGAATACACACACATATCCGTACATAAGCATGTATATACGCAACATACAATCAAAGAGCACGCGTAAGAGCGGATGTCAACTTAAACTTAAAGATACCTTATATATATATATATATGTTAAAATGTGAGTAATAAATGTCGAATACTTATCGAATGTCAGCCCGGTTGTTCAAAATATTTGAAGTACTCATGAGGAATCGGCCAGAATTACTGCGTTAAATGCAAAATAAATATATTTCAAATAAACTAGCTTTCTATTGTGATCGCTGCAATCATTATTGCCGAATGTGCTGCTGGGTAATTCAAACATTACGAAACGCTGTGTTGATAGTCGGTACGTAATGAAATGGTTCTGCTTAAAACTTTATAATTATCGTTCTTATATTGAGCATTTTAGTAGCAGAAATCATGTTCAATCGGTTATAATTTTACGTATATTATTTCCTGGTCTTGGTAGATAGCATTTCTATTTTATTTCATTATATATGTTATATATCGACAAACACGCATATATATACAAATATAAGTTGTATTTTTATTAATGACGATGAACCGTGTAGCCTAGGGAACAGAGAGTGAGAGAGCGCGCTTCTAAGGGGTTGACGGTGGGGGGTCGTCGTATTTGTTGCTCCTCTGGTCTGGTCTGGCTCTCTCGTCTGCCTCTGTCTTCGTCTGTCTCTCGTGAAATCCGTGCACCGAGGTCTTTTTATAATCTCCAAACCGGGACTTCCGGCTTTGCCTCGCCCACGCACGCCCACGTAATTCTCAGTGACACCTGTTCTGTTTGCCTCTTGTAGCCATTTCCGCTACTGCCGAAAATAAGGTCAAACAAACATCCGTTCCTTTCAACGACCGAAAACGCCCCCGCTTGCATCAGCCTTTCCTCGGGCGGGGCGAGATTGTTATATTACATTTATATATTTATTTCATTATATATATATATATATATATATATATATATATATAAGCATGAAGGGTTTGTTAATTTAACAAAGCAGATTCATACCGACTTCGATGCTTCGTGAGGACAGCGTTGTGATGTTCTCTTTTTTCTGGGCTGTTTGCAGTCGGCATGAATCTGCTCAGTTAAACAGGCACACTCTTTGTACTTATCAACGTTCTATCTACACCCAGATATCCAGCACTTTACGATAAAAAATCCTACTTGCCAAAATACATTTTATCAATAAAACCACTAAAGAACAACAATCTTGCTGCTAAACATTATCACAACTAAACATCATATATATATATATATATATATATATATATATATATAGTAGGTCTACAATAAATTGGCTAGATCTAACCAATCATGGACATTATTTTCTGGGAATGTGTAAACGATATATATATATTTCATTACTGTATAACTACACTTGCCCCCCTCTTTCTCTCTCTCTCTCTCTCTCTCTATATATATATATATATATATATACTCGCGTGCGAGAGAGAAATATATATATATATATATATATATATATATATAGAGAGAGAGAGAGAGAGAAAGAAAGAGAAGGCGAGATTCAGGTCTATGCAGTATACTTTTCTCTCTTGGATGAACTCCAAGTGTGTGGCTAACCTCACGAAACAAAAAACACAAAAAAACAAAAAACAAAAACGAAAGAAAAAAAATCTTAATACATTATAATATGAAAATAAAGGAAAATGGAAAAGGCGTGAAAAGGAAAGGCAATGAGTGCTGAGTGGGTGTAAACGCAGACATAATCAAACCTGATGAAGGCAAACACGTTAAAAAGAATCCGAAATAATTATCACAGCTTGATTTTCAACAGATCGCCATTTTTTGTGTTTCTGCATATAGTTCTTATGATGCAATTTTAACGTAAATAGACACACAGAAACAGCATTTATATAGAAATAGTGTGTGCGCCGTACGTGTGTTCCTCCAAGTGTTATATTAAAAAAAGCTATCTATGTAGTTAGCTAGATATCGTGACCCATAAGTTAGTTTCTCCTAAGTTTGAATATAAAATAAAACATCAACAAAACTAATTTCATTACTCATCTGAAATACGTAAAAATATGTTTAAAAACTGAGAAATAAATGTAATTTTTTTTACTGCTTTTACAGTATTAATATGGTGAACTCTCTTCTGCTTCTACCATCATATATATATATATATATATATATATATATATATATATATATATATATAATCATTCGCAGACAGATCTGTTTTGTTGTATCACAGCTCATCAGTACGGTTAGACGCTGATTGTTTTTTAACCTAGGGTTGAAACCCGACCGAATTGGCGTCAGTCGGCGATTCTACCTCTGAGCTATGGGCGCTCGGTAGAAGGAGGCAGACTTTTTAGCGTGTATTTTAACATTATACACGCCCAATAGCTGCTGAGAGTGTTCTAATTCATTGCTGAATGAACGATGCGTTTATATATATATATATATATATATATATATATATATATATATAGATAGATAGATAGATAGATAGATAGATAGATAGATAGGAGAGAGATGCTTGAATTCAGATGTTTACATACGCCTTAGAATTTATCTTTTATTTTTAGAATCTGAAATGTCAGAATAATATCACAGGTAATTTTATATTTCCCTTTTATTTCTATCACATTCCCAGTAGGTCAGAGTTTCAAACACATTAACATGAATGACTTGTTAAAAATGTTGGATTATTTCCGACAATGATGTCATTGCTGTACAAACTTCTGCGAGGCTAAATGGCAATATGTAAATCAAGTACAAGTCTACACGTAGATGTATTTGAAGGTCTAGCTTCAAACTCAACGGATTTTGAGACAATCAAGTTAAAGACTGTGGATGTCCCTAACCTGGTTCATTCCTTGAAACTATTTCGAAATTCCAGAAGGTACCGTATTCCGTAGCGTGGATCCGTGATGTTTAGACTAGCACACGATTGTTTGCATTATTTTGTTGTTTATTTCCTATATATTTTAGGAAGATGTGAGACAAAGCGGAAAATTTTTTCGTGTGACGCGTTTTGTTCTTTACGAGTTCATTTGGCTCAATTTATTTTTACGTTGATGCGGCTATCCATGCACATGATTGTTTTAAAAGCTGGAAGTTTAAAATAGTCTTCTTCTTTATGTGCTGTATCCTTTCAAGATGTAGGCGATCATGGACTTCCACTTGGCTCTGTCTCTTGTCGCTCTCAATATTTTTTCTGTTGGTGTCTCTAAGCCCCGCTCCCGCTCTGATCTAACAAGTACGTCTCGCGCTGCTTTCCTCTGTCGCTTCTTCCATTTATCAGCCCTGTAAGGCCCTCCTTCCTCATTACGTTTCCAGGAACCTCATTTGTCTCTTTTTGATATTTAGTATGAGTTTTCTTCTCGTTTGCAACCTTTCCAACCACTCATCGTTGCATACATGCTCAGTCCATGGTATCCTCAGCATCCTTCTGTAAAACCACATTTCTGCTGCCTCAAGTCTCTCCTTCATTCTTGATTAGATCGTCTAACATTCACTTCCATACAGAAGGACAGATAACACATAGCAATCCAGCACTCTTTTCTTTGGTTCTAATGAAATTTTCCTGCCTTTCAGTACTCTGGTTATCTTCTGAAATGCGTCTTTGGCCATTCCGATGCGTCTTTGGATCTCCATCTCACGCTTTCCATCCTCTGTCAAAACACTTCCCAGGTATTTGAATTTTTTTACTTGCTTTATTTTAGATTCTCCGACTTGCAGTTGGCATATAGTTTGCCTCTTTTTGCTGATGACCATACATTCAATTTTCTTGAAGTTTATGCTAAATCCTTTCTTTTCACTTTCTTTTGCATTTCCTTTCTATCAGCACCGTGACATTCACGTATCTGATACTGTTGAGATTGTGGCTGCCAATGTCGAATCCTGGCAAGGCTTTTATTTCTCTCATAATTGCTTCTCTGTACAGGTTGAAAATATCCGGCGAGAAAACACATCCTTGTCTTATGCCCCTTTCTATTTTTGCATACCTGCTGAGTTAAATAGTCTAGCATGACGTAATGTGTTCTTGGGAAGGAGGCTGTACAAAAAATGCGATTTATTGATTTTTTATTATATATATAATTTCACCAGGCCAAGGCGGAACCGCCATTATTGCACAGAGAGTTAGAGTGAGAGAAAGAACTGGGTACGGGGGTGTCGAAGAAACGATAAGGGGTGGATGGGATTCAAGGAAATAGAAGATGACAATTACAGTTCCATTAAATTTTTGAAGATTGTGGCTATCAAGGAGGCAAGTAAGCGAAATGGAATTCCACAGACGGGAAATGTGTGATGAGAAACTGTTAGAGGCGCTTACATTTAACAATTTCACGCTATGTGTGCGTGCGCGCATGCGCGTGTTTGTATGCATAAATTTAATTCGATACAAAAATCTGGGAAAATATATTAACAACTTTCGACATGAACTAAGAATTATAAAGAAAAGATCCAGAATAAATATTGAGGAATTTTTTTGAAGAAGTCACTCATCTTCTTCATTCTATAATCGCGAGAAACGCCATTTTAGATAAAAAAAAGACCGTGATTCATTATTTAAGCAAACACACAACTATACACACAAATTTCTTTCTTTTCGTCTTTAGATCTGGTGAAGCCTTGAAAGGTGAAACGCTTAATCAAATCTAGTTTCAATGAATGTTTTTTCCATTTGACAAATTTCTTAAAATCTTTGTAGGGATTCTATATCCTATTTTAAACACACACACGCACGCATGCACGCACGCACACACATACACAAACACACATGCCCACACTTATATAGATATATCCAAATTGATAAGAACAGAGAAAATAATTGAAATGTTCAAAATATTAATTTAAAACAGTGCTCAATATAAAAATAGAGCATGAATATTTATTTTTAATTATTACTTCAGAACATGTGCAAACTACAAATCCTAGTTTGCACAGATTCTAAAGCAATAATATATATATATATACTAGCAGCATAGCCCGGCGTTTCTCGGATGTAATGAAAGTTTTAAAACTAATCCATTGTCCTGGAGCTCAAACTCTTTGGACGTTGGCACAAAAGACTAAAAAGCAATAGTTGTTTCCAGTTAAAGCGAAACCGTAGACTGAATGAAAAATGAATGGATGTAAATCAAATTTTGGTTTCCTGGTATCGATATCAAATTTTCTGCACTATTGTAAGAATTGCAACCTTGAAACTTCTGAATATCGTTTCTTATGTCTTTATCTATGAGTGTATCATATTTGATTAAAATCGAACCACTCCTTCTATAACCCGATTTTTTTGATTATCGATTTTCGATATTTATTGGTGGTACCTCGACACAAGACCTAGCTATGAACAATCTCAGATGCTTATAGTACAACTGTGTAAATTTTCAAGAAAATTGGTTCAGCCGTTTCGGAGTCTATAGGTAACGGATACACACACACACACACAGACACACACACACAGACAAAGTTCCATTTATAAATAAGTTTATATATATATATATATATATATATATATATATATATATATATATATAGGAAAGAATATTAATAAAAAGTTTTGAATTTAAAAATGTACTTTTTTTGAACAGTATTTGTTTATTTTTATTATATTTTATATTTCAGACCGCCCTCGGCCCTTCATCAGAAACAACTGATTTTTAAATTTGAATTAGAAACGTATTTCACGATAGCGTTCGAATATTTTTTTGTTTACATCACGTGGTCTATACTATCCCAAAACTACACAAACTCCCCAAAATCATTTCAGAAAAACACCCTAACACCTCTTCATCCAACCCACATCAAGCAAATAATGAAGAAATCTACAAAATTTCAAAAGAACTTAAAATCACACCACCTGGCAGACCCATAATATCAGGCATTGGTACCCTCACAGAACTTATATCTGGATACATAGACAATATCCTAAAACCTTTATTACCTGACATACCTAGTTATATTAGAGACACTACTGACTTTCTCAACAAGTTACAAAGCATTAATTTAGTCCTAGGTGATAATATCATAGTAACGATGGATGTTACGTCTCTGTACACGAACATTCCACATGTTGAAGGAGTAGCAGCTTGCCATGAGTTCCTTAAAAACAAATTACCTAACAACCAAATCACAGATTTATGCCAATTAATAAATTTCATCTTAACACACAATAATTTTAAATTCAACAACAAACACTATTTACAGATTAGTGGCACAGCAATGGGCACGAAAATAGCACCTAGTTATGCCAATATCTTTATGCATATTTTAGAAAAAAAGATACTAGACAGTTCACAATACAAACCATCACATTATTTTAGATACATTGATGATATTTTCTTAATATGGACTCATGGATTAGAAAAATTAAAAAACTTCTTCACTTTCTGCAACAACTTCCACAATACAATCAAATTTACCATGGAGTACTCATACACATCCGTCCCTTTCTTAGACTTCATGGTAAAATTAAATAAACATACACTTTCCACCAGTCTATACAACAAACCCACAAACCAACATAAATTCCTACACTTTAACAGTTGCCATCCCCTCAAATTAAAAAAATCTATCGTATACAGCTCATTTATTAGAATAAAACGCATTTGCTCAGAGCATCCAGATTTTCTAAACAACATTAACAACCCAATAAAACAGTTTCTAAAATGTAAATATCCAATAAAAATAATAAAGGAAGCACTACATAAAACCATCCACATAGATCGTAGCACACTTCTCACATACAAAAAACGAAAAGATAACAACCGAATTCCCATGGTTTTTAACCATAATCAATATTCCTACACACTTATCAAAAATTTAAAAAATGATTACAGGAACCTCCAATCAAACAAAAACATCAAAGACATTTTCGATAAACCACCCATAAATGCAAAGAAACAAACACCCAACCTATCAACTATCCTCACTTCTAACAAATATTTAAATAATACAAACCTATCAGGGAATTTAAAATGTGGGAAGCCTCGCTGTTTAATTTGTAAACATTTAATAACAGACAAAACATTCTCTGTACCCAACACCAAAATAAAATTACACCCACCAAACCTTACTTGTGACAGCAAAAACATAATCTACTTTCTCTTCTGCTCAATTTGCCCCAACAGTGGATATATCGGCGAATCCGGTAATAGCTTTAGATTTCGCTTCAATAATCACAAACTAAATATACGACAAAAAAATGTATACTCCCCAATTGCAGTCCATTTTAATCAACCTGATCATACTTTAGAAAATTGCAAATGTTTACTAATAGACTCCAATTTTAGTTCTACATACACACGCAGAAAGAAAGAAACATACTGGATTTTAAAATTAAATACACACAAGCTAGGGTTAAATAGGGACTTAGGTGTGTTGAATCTTTACAAATATTTCAATAGCTAAAAAATTTTTTTCAGATATTCCAAGAAATTTTTATCTAAAACAAACAGACTTTCTCTACGGACGTGCCACATGTTGTGAACAAACACACCACGTGATGTAAACAAAAAAATATTCGAACGCTATCGTGAAATACGTTTCTAATTCAAATTTAAAAATCAGTTGTTTCTGATGAAGGACCGAGGGCGGTCTGAAATATAAAATATAATAAAAATAAACAAATACTGTTCAAAAAAAGTACATTTTTAAATTCAAAACTTTTTATTAATATTCTTTCCTATACATATTAAAACAGTATACGTGGATGATCATCACTATATATATATATATATATATATATATATATATATGTGTGTGTGTGTGTGTGTGTGTGTTAGATTGAATAAAAAAACCAACTTTTTTGACATTGTTTACTGGATGTTGAGGCTAAAATGAATCCATTATGGTCTGTGGTTTTGTTGTCATTTCAACTTTTCTATATAGCTGCGAAATCGGGACTATGTCATCCCGATATCCAAAAATTAAAAACATTTTAAATTAGAATATTTCGTTTAATCTTGAACATCAAATATTAATACTATGTGACAGACAATGTGGAAATTCCGGAAAGGGCCAAAAATCAAAGCCTCGAGTCGTTGATCAAGAAACACCATCTTCGATAGTCAGGACATGACGCAAGAATAAAAGAACCAAGATTTTAACATCAAGACTTATTCAGTGAGTTCACTCACTGGGAAAAGACCACGGGGTTGGCCTCTTTGAAGATATAAGGGCCAAATCAAAATAACGCTGAAAGTCACTGGACTTGAGCCCAAATAGTTTGGAACACAAACCCGAGACCGTACCAACTGGCGATGTTTTATAACTCTTGGAAGCAAGAACTTTGAAGCTACCAGAAGTGAAAAAGAAGTCAAACGACAAGAGAGAAAAAATGGACAAAATAAACCTCGTCCTCCACCAACATTATCATGCAGTCAAATGCCATCGACTCTTCCATGCAAGAATTTAGGCATCAACTTAAGAAGGGTAGTCAGCAAAGAAAGAATTAAATTCGTGGATACGAGATAAAGCTGGCGTCAGACGTGACGTAATGCCCAAAGAGAAGTACTGCTATATTTGTTTAAAAAAAAACAGTTGTCCAGATTATACTGATACAATGACTTGGCTTGTGACTTTAGTCTTTTACAAAGAGCAATTATGACATATCAAACAATTCTTACTTTGAAAGAAGATCCACTCTCAATGAAAAACATTTGAAAGAGACTACTGAATTGGATTCACGCCAAACACCAGAAATTTGATGCAACAACTTCATATATCATTCTCAACTGTCGACAATCATCTAAATAGAATTGGAAAAATTTACAAAGAATGAATTTTGGACCCTCATAAGCTTTCTTTTGGAAACCGAACACAACGTCCCCTTATTTGCAGGAATCTTGATCGGTGTCCGTCTTATTGATACAGATATTTACACCTGTCTTAATGAGAATTCTGATGGGGTCTATAAATTGGCAGCTGATTTAAAAATGACCTACAATTTGTTGTTAACTGGTGTTATATACTGCCGCTATTCTGGATCTTAACGAACAACGATAAAGATTGTCTTGAAATGTAATGACGAAGAAGAACATGTATATATAAAAATATAAACATATTTTTATTCTTCGTCGGTGGCGGTTGTGAGGAGTGAAAAATGTAGCCAAAGAGAACGCGCACACGCAAGAGTTGTTGGGAGTCGCTAACCAGCGTTAACCAGTCGTTAATCTTCTCTTCTCTCTTCTCTGTGTTCTCTCTGCATTCTGTTTTCGTCCAGAAATCCCTCAATTTCCACGCATTTCTTTTGCTTTCTCGGGTTTTCACATAATTGTGTCATCTATGAACAGGCACATCTGTCAATCATCTTCGCTGGTTATTATCTTTCGAACCTGCTGCTTTTGATATCAAACACACTTTTGTTGGCCACTGCTTGTGCTTTCTACCTGTGATGTCAATCATATTTCTGTCGGGTCAATGTAATATATTACACTGACGCAAGCAATGGCTTATTAATTTCAACGTCTCCAAAACGAAAGTGTTTTCTTTTAATCGTCTGAGAGATTGTTTTTGTTTCTATCATCATGTCTGATGCTAACTTCCAGGTAATGAACAACTCATTGTGCCTTTTTGGGCTAATGTTTTCCGCCGATATGAAATGGAAAGATTATACTGAATCAATTACTAGTTCTGCTGCTAAGAATATTGGTTTAATGTGTCGTGATATATTTTTTCTTATTAGTATCTATATTGCATATTTATAAGTTGATCATGCATTCAAGCATTGGATATTGCTACAACAATTGTTCTGGTGCTTCTGTGGAAAGAAAGTACTACAAGAAAACTTTTAATCAGTAAACAAAAGTAGCCCAAAATGCCACCTACACTTTGGGGAAACAAAGAAGAAAGTATTGAAATGTTATGTAATGTCTTTTCTTCAATATGGCACTGAATGTGATCACTCCCGACTTGGCAGCTCAGATACAGTCACTTTCTCACCGGCGTAATGTGGCTTCCCTGTGTCTCTTCTACAAATATTTTCATGACTTCTGCCCAGATGAACTCAGCTCACTGGTGCCCCCCCACATGTATTAATAAATACTTTCTAAATTTCTACCGGCCTGATTATTTACGATAAATTTTGTACGTAAATAATCAGGACGATAGAAATAAATATATAAATGTAATGTTTGATTAAAAACAGAATATCTACTCAAATACGAGTATCGATTAAAAAATGTTCAAACAAATAATTTCAATATGTCGGTTGTTAAAACCATTTCGTTAATATTCTGGATTTTCCGTAACATTATATATATAGACATTACCAGGTTCTTCAAAAGTCTAACGGTCAAAACGAAAGACACATTCCCTTAATTATCAATAACCCCAACCAACCCCACAACAACAATGAACCAAATATAAACAGAAGATGATTCCAAACTCTTACTCTTTCCTTCACCTGATGAGATATTGGAATCCCCAACATTGAAACAAACATATGATTGTAGAGAAGAGGACATATATAGAAAAAATTATGTACATGTTCTAAAACATAATTTATAATAAATATTCACAGCTCTATACATCATATATCGAGCACTGTTTTAACTTAATGTTTTGGACGGGAAAAATTTTTTTTCTTTTCTCTCCTCATTCTATACCCACTCGGATATATATATATATAAAATATATGAATAGAAAAATTATTGAATCAGGTAGGAAAAAGTGTCTTTAATCTAACAGGTTTCACTTGAAGAAGCTTCTTCAGAAATATTTTAACGACAAAAGCTTGTTTGTTAAAAATCGACCTCAAGTGGAATGACGACATTGAATCCATAGCTAGAAAGTTTTTATCGTCTAAATCCATCTGTGCATTGAATACTGCTGTCGCATCTGGTCGGATGCCCCTGCTATTCATTTCAGGCTTCTTGACAAACTTCAACGAAAAACCTGTAATGTAATTGATCCCGACCTGGGAGCTCCAATCACTTTCTCATCCGTACAAATACATTTACGGCTTTTGCTCTGATGAGTTTAGCTCCCTGCATGAATTTACTCGTGTTACTAGAATAGCGGCTAGGTCTCACTCTTTTACAGTTAAACCAATCAAATATAACCGCAACTTCTACTCTGGCAGCTTCTTTGCTCGCACTTCCTTCCGTATACTTGCTTCCCTGAAAGCTACAATCTCCAAGAATTTAAATTCGAAGTCAATTGCCACCACTCATCTTCTTGACTCATCCTTTTCATGAAAAAACTTACAAAATGTTCTTTTCCACTCTACTCTCATGCAGCCCTCTTCACACCTGTATTCTCATCTTTTTATTACTCCTTCTCTGACTTTTCGTTAAATTGTTCCTCTTTTTCATCATTCACCACTTATGTAATTTCCTGCGAACCAGTGGCAGTTCTGCCTTTCTTGGGGGGTCAAATGATTAAAAAAAAAACCAAAAAAAAAAAAACCGAAAAAGGCAAAACATGTTAGATTACAGACACTTTTTTTCTACCTGTTCTTTACTTATTCTATTAATCTTGTCGGATTTGGGTCAATATATTCAACACACACACACACACACACACACACACACACACACACACACACACACACACACACACACACACACACACACACATTAATTAAGTTTGTAACTTAACTGAACAAAGTCATGGAGGTTAGAAGCTTCCTGAAGGCACCATTATGCTGTCTTCACTCCTCAGGGCTTCTGTCTATCTCTAAGCATCATCACAAGAATTCGACACTGTATATATATATATATATATATATATGAGAGAGAGAGAGAGAGAGAGAGAGAGAGAGAGAGGGATGGAGAGAGAAATGATATGATTTTTGTTTTAGCGTATCTCGTGTTCGGGGTGGAATTCTGCCAAAGCTGTGTGACGAAGACGCCATTGTTTAATGGATGGCAAACAGAATCAGTTCATTTCGTCATTGCCATCTCCTTGTTAACAAAACTGTTGCCCATTAATCTATATTGGAATGTGACTGGCTACTCCTGCCTGGCAGGGCGACAACGTCAGTAAACAAATACCAAATTTTATATATAACTTTTAAACTTATTGTGGCACAATCATTTTAAGTAGACGCTTTCTGAAAACCAGCACAAAAAGGAAGAAAATTATTTCAAGTAGTTTGTTGGTATTTAAAGTTAAATTATTTTTCTATAAATAAATGTATCATTTTATATAGCGTATTTATTTGAATAAAGAATGCATTTTATGATAATTTTTTCGAAAAAAATAGGGGTCGCGCTATACACACGTAGCATGTGGATGATGTTATTATTTATGTATTATCAACGAGGATATCACGAACGATAGTAGTAGTCGTCTATTTTGTTTGTATGGAAGATTTTTAAAACAATGGTGAACACATACGTGCGTGGTGGAAGCGAAATTTGCACTACAGCTTGTGTCGTCACACATGACCACGCAGATCTTCCATACAAACAAAATAGACTACTACTACCATTCTTCGTCTTCGAACTGCTTAATACACTCAATACAATTGTCATCTTTGATAATGGCTGATGTAAGCCGAAAGCTCAGGAAGGATTAAATAAAAAACATGTATCAATATTGTGATTTTCTTTCTTTCAACGATAATGCCATTAAGCTTATTACACGATATGAAAAGAATTTACATAAAATAAATCGACAAAACTTGTCTATATTATTTAACGAAACATGCATCAATGAAAAAATGCCGCCTAAATAGACACACAAAAAAATTAATGTAAAAGGAGCCCAATCCGATTTTCATAAAATTAAAATGTAGAGCATTTTAACACATGAAATATTTAGAAAACTAACGTTTGCTATCGCGTTTTAGTATCGACAAGCATTAAAATTGAATGTCCTATCCCAAGACGATCTTATATATTAATTATGTCGCTGGGACAGGAAGGAAAGAGGTAGAGAGGGAGAAAAATTGACACAGTTTATACAAATACCCGCGTTAATAGGAATCTCCTTGTACGCAGCTATGACTGTTCAGTGTACAGCATAATCGCTGATTTTCTCCTCTTAACATTAAAAAGTGCATATACAGTATTCTTGATAGTAATGGTATACAAATTGCTTCTCTAATAGAACTATTGTTTTTTAGCACTCACGCTTGTAATTGGAAGATTTGTGGTACAAAGTGGCATTGAGAAAACGCTATTTTCTTTGCATTTAACCGTTCTGTGGAACAATCTCACTAATCCATAAGGCAATACTTAGATGGTTATAATAATCTCTCAGCTGATTAATCTTATTTTTGTGCAATCAAAATAAACTTTGTATCTAAAAAGATTCGGCAACCAAGAATTGTCTCCAAAAATAAGCATCGTTATCAAACTTCCCCTCTTTCTCTCTGTGTCTCTCTCTCAATGTATATTAATAAATCTATATATTCCTTTATCTATCTATCTATCTATCTATCTATCTATCTATCTATCTATCTATCTATCTATCTATCTCTTTTTTTCTTACGTCTATATCACAACTCGGAGTTTCATGCACTATGCATAGCACCTGATAGCATAGTGTAGGAAACTGCGAGTCGTGCTATAAACGTATGATCATAAGTATATTTATTATACTATATACCTTATAGATGTTATTTTACATCGAACACTGTTTTATTAACACCAGAAATATATTTATATATGTGCGTGTATATCCGTGTGTATATTTATTGATATCCTTATCTTTCTACCTATGGTAGAAAATGGATAGCGTCTCGGATTGAGGAACTGGAGAGCTGAGTTCAAATTCCAGTCGATTTCATTACATTCACTGACATACTAATACCCTTGGGAAAGGTATGAATCCATAACTTCTTACCTAGGATATATATAAAATAACGAGACAGACTGGGTTTATTCCCCTTGGGTGGCAAAGAAAATCTGAATTCAAACCAGCCTGGAGAGGGTTAGATTACGTCAGGCTGTCGGGCCAAGAGAATCATCACTTCTTTTTCGAAGTGGGGCATTCATCAGGTACTATGCATAGTGTTACTGTGCTCCTACGCCTCAAATGAGTTACAGGATATATATATAATTTTTTTTTAATTTATAAATATAAATGTTTATTTATGAAGCAACCTTTCATTAAATACGAAAGATTTAATTTTTTATCAAGTTTTTCCAGCATCCTAACATTTTTCCGTATTGTAGACGTTAAAGGAATATGCGTTGTGGTGCAGTAAATATCGACTCGGAACGACAAATCTGAGAGCCGAGTTCGAATTCCAGTTGAATTCCTTGCATTCGTTTACGCACAAATACCAAGGGGAAAGGTATTAATCCGCCCCTTCCCTCCAGTTATGGGTTAAATAATAGAACAGACTGGGTTCTATAGTCTTGTCTTCCAACCAGTTTACCGCAGAAAGCAATGGCAATCTACTACGGGATAATCTTCTGCCTAGTCAGTCATGTCTCAAAAGAGACATGATCACCCAAAGCGTGTATCCCGTATGGCACTTAACTGACTGACTGAGACGGTAAATAATAAAAAAATGTACATAATTGTTTTTTGTACCAAGTGCTTTTGGCCATTTCTGTTGCATTTTCAAGGGTTTTTTCTCTGGTATTATTTTTTCCTCGTGTTTTGACTGCAAAACTGTAATATATATATATATATATATGTGTGTGTGTGTGTGTGTGTGTGTGTGTGTGTGTGTGTGTGTGTGTGTGCTGGTAAAGCTTTAAATGGTACCTATGAAAGCATCTTAATGCCGAAAAAAATTTTTTTTAATCATTTCACCCCAAGTAAGGCGGTATAGCCACTGATGTGCAGAAGGCTGCATGAGAGCGTTAAGGTTTTAGGCAGGAAGAGAGTGAAGAGAAAAAGAAACCAGCTACAGAGGGTGAACGAGAAAGGGCAAGTGAAGGATGTGAATACAGGAGTGAAGCCAGTTACGAAGACAGAGAGAAAGGAACAGAACAAGATACACGGAGTGATGTAGAAAGGATTAGAGTCAAATGGATAAAAGATTGACATTGAATTTATATTTCTGGAGGTTGTAGCCGTCAAGAAAGCAAGTATATGGAAGGAAGTTCCACAGGCGGGAAGTGCGAGAAAAGAACCTGAGAAGTAGAATTATTGCATTTGGTTGATCTAACTGTAAAAGGGTGGGACCTTGTTGCCAGTCTGGTTGCCCGAGTAAATTGTTGTGGAGGGGTTACCAGTGATCTAAGTTTTTCGGAGCAGAAGCCATGAAAATATTTGTAGAAGAGACAGAGGAAAGCCACACTCAGCCGATGAGAAAGTGGCTAGAGTCGAGCAGCCAGGTCGGGACCAATCACATTGCAGATTATTATTTGGAGCCTGTCGAGAACACTGAGACGAACATCAGGGGCACCTGACCAGATATGACAACAATATTCCATGTACGGCCGGATGGTTGATTTGTATATGTGCAAGATGGCTTCAGTAGGGGAAAACTTTCTGGCCCGACACAGTAACCCAACTTTCCTAAGGTACCATTTGGCTAAATTTGTATAAAAAAAAAAAAAAAAATTGATCATTTACCTGAAGAAGATCCAGAAATTGAAAGAGGAAAGTGATTAGTGTTCACCCAGAAGAAGAAAAGAAGGTCTAAAGTTATTTTGCCTACACAGGGTAGATTTTAGAAGACGTACCCTATATATATATATATATATATATATATATATATATATATATATATATGAAGTTATGTGAATTAATACACTAACAAAGGTCATATGTAATATGTAGAGTACCTCTGCGATGTCGTCTGTTTTCGGATTGGGATTGCTTTCATTAGTGTTTTGATTTGGTCGTCATTAATGACTTTTATTTTCCTATTTTTCTTTTTATTCATTTCTTTATTTATTCTGTCTTTTTTTTCGTTCTGTCTTTTTTTTTCTGTGTCTTTCGTTCTTTCTTTCTTTCTTTTAGTGAAAGCATATATGCATTACTCTTTCTCTCTCTCTCTCTGTCTTTCTTTCTTTCTTTTAGTGAAGACATAAATGCATTATTCTTTCTTTATCTTTTTCTTTCTTTTTGTTTCTTTTCTCTTTCATTCTTCCTTTCTTTCCTTTTTCTTTATTTCGTTCTTTTTTCATTCTTTCTTTTCTTTTCTTTTATTTATTTCCTCATTTTCTTTCTTTCTTTCTTTCTTTCTTTCTTTTCTCCTTATTTATTTCCTTATTTTCTTTCTTTCTTTCTTTCTTTTAGTGAAGACATAAATGCATTATTCTTTTTTGACTTTTTCTTCTTTTTTCTTTCTTTTCTCTTTATTTATTTCCTTCTTTTCTTTCTTTCTTTTTTCTTTCTTTCAATCTTTTTTCTCCTTATTTATTTCTTTATTTTCTTTCTTTCTTTCTCTCTTTCTTTCTTTCTTTCTTTCTTATAGTGAAGGCAGAAATGCATTATTCTTTTTTTTGTCTTTTTCTTTCTTTCTTTTCTCTTTTTTCTCTTTATTTATTTCCTTATTTTCTTTCTTTTCTTTTTATTTCTTTCTTTCTTTTTCC
>JBBBDQ010000163.1:1165000-1175000 GCA_037127315.1 Ascarosepion bandense | reverse complement strand
AATTTAGCAACAACCACATTTATGCTAGTCGCAAACGTTATGAAGAAAACGGACAAAACAAACGGTCCTGTCTTATTAGATTCATTTAAATAGAGGTTAAAACACGCAGTCATGTCTTATCGCCTACGCAGTTACGGATCTCCTACGAAACAGTCCTGGTATCGTATATGATCTACAGGCATATTTCTGTTTATACCTTGAGATCTACAACAATGTCTGAAGTTTCCATAATGCAAGCTTAGTACTAAGCTGCATTTTCTTTTCTCTCTCTCCTTCGTAGTTCACATTTCAATTAAATTCTCCTTCTTTGAGGATTACCGCCTGCTCACTATAATTTTTAGTAAAAAAAAGGTGGCATCTACATTTCATAAACATTCAAAAGGACATGCAGAGGGCAGATTACTTAGAAAGCAGATGAAAAATTCAGATTTGAATTATAGCCACCTTCTTTAAAGATTACTTCCTGCCTTTGTGTAAAACTACACATTTTTACTCGTAACTCACTCTTCTAATCAGAACTGCACATTAATAACAAAATTTTTTAATGTAGATCACACGCCTATGAGCTGTAGATCACAATGGCGTATAGATCACATAATATACCAGCACCAAAGTTTTAATCACAAGCCTGTCTAGATTTAAGCTGGAGATTGCATACCATACCAGCACCAAATTTTTAATATAGATCACAAGCCTGTCTAGATCTAAGCTAGATTGCAATAGCGTGTAGATCACATACTATAGTGGCACTTATGAAACTACTGAAGCTTATACTTTAGGACTTCTAATTCCACAGACGCCTCTGACGATAGTTTTTAACAAATCGATGTTTTCAAAGTGTTTGTTATTAAAATAAAGTCATTTTATTGATAGAAACATAACCAATGGGTTGAAGTAGTTAATTTTGGCCTTAGAATATGGTCTAATACCCATTACATATGGCTTCAAAATTCTCCTGTAATTGGTTAACTTTCAAAATTTTCTTGAGGGTTTACATTGTCCGAATCCCCAACTGTATGGGCTCGTTGATCTTACTACAATCTGTCCATAGCGTACATGCTGGCAGTTGGGTCCTCGAATCTATTCTTGCTGGCTTCGAAGGTAAGTTCAATTCTGTTCAAGCTTCATAGCCTCAAAAATGTTGGTCAGCTACTGCGCCTACGCATATGCAAATAATGACCGAGGGTAACTATTTTGATTTCGGTAGTTTTGCATTGTAAAGTGCCATAAAAAGCAATGAATGATCAAAATAATTCAGTCAATCTTAACCCTCTAGGGCCATTCGTATCATATTTGATACAGTATTTCCCTATAAGGAAACATTTGGTATTTCCCTATAAGGAAACATTTGGTATTCATTGACTGAGCAGTCAGTACTGCTTTCATTTGAAATTTATAAAATATTTCTCTTAAAAAATTTTCAGGAAAATATTTCTTTCAAGGCTTGTTTTCATACTGTATCAAATATGATACAAATGGCCCTAGAGGGTTAAATAGATAGATAGATAGATAGATAGATAGATAGATAGATAGATAGATAGATAGATAGATAGAAAAGAAAAGAAATTAACCCTCTAGGGCCATTCGTATCATATTTGATACAGTATTTCCCTATAAGAAAACATTTGGTATTTCCCTATAAGGAAACATTTGGTATTCATTGACTGAGCAGTCAGTACTGCTTTCATTTGAAATTTATAAAATATTTCTCTTAAAAAATTTTTCAGGAAAATATTTCTTTCAAGGCTTGTTTTCATACTGTATCAAATATGATACGAATGGCCCTAGAGGGTTAAACAATTCTTTAGTTTAAAAAAATATTTTTGTTTTTATTTATTCATTATTAAAACTATAAGATAAACAGAATTGACACAAAGTTTTGTTTTAATAATCATTTCACCCCAAGCAAGGAGGAACTGCCACCGGTGCGCAAGGGGTTACAGTGAGAGACAAAAACAAGGTACAGTGGGGGGGGGGTCGAAGAAAGACAAGAGATGGATGGGATTCAAGTAGATAGAAGACGGCAATTGACGTTGCATTTAAACCTTTGGAGATTGTAACTATCAGGGAAGCAAGCAAACAGAAAGGAAGTTCCATGAACAGGAAGTGCGAGAAAAGAAACTGTTACAGAAGAAGAGACGGTTACATTTAATTATTTTGACGATAAAAGGGTGGGACGTAAATGCCAATCTCGCAGCACGTGTAAATACATGGGGTCGAGGGAACCAGGAAATAAAAATTTCGCCAGAGCATTTGCCATGGAAATATAAAATAATCTTTTTTTTATAATCATTTCGCCCCAAGCAAGGCATTTTACTGCCACTGGTTTGCAGGGGGTTACATGAGAGGAAAATTATGAGAAAGAGTGACAGGTTATAGTGGGTGTCAGGAAGTGGGTAAGAGAAGGATGAGAATACTGATAAGAGTGGAGTGGACGGAGAACGGAGCTTGAGAAGGAGGATGCAGGTTAGTGAGATGGAAGATGACTATTGACTTTACATTTAAATTCTTGGAGCTTATAGCTGTTGGGAAAGCGAGTTGGGAAGCGAATTCCACAGGCAGGAAGTGCGTGAAAAGAAGCTAATGGAGTAGAATTTGCGTTTACAATTTATTGGTTTTACAGTAAAAGGGTGGGACCCAGCTGCTAATCTTGTGGCTCGAGTAAATTTATATATAGTGGGCACCAGTGAGGTAACTTCATAAAAAAAACTGCAGATAAATAGTAAGTTTTAGTAGATTTTTATAGATTGTGTTTTTATTTTATAGATGCTGTTTTTTATTGTTGCTTTTCTGCCGTATATCGCATATCACAGCGTGTGATCTACATTTGCCATGTAGATCACACGCATTAATAGAGCTGTTCGGCTTAGATTCGGGATTGTAGATCACACACTTTGGTTAATCTGTTTGATTGTAGATCACATTCAGAATGCAGATCACACGCTTTATAAGATCTGTGTTGTTGTGGATCTCATTCGGCATGTGGATCACACCCTTTAATAAATCTGTTGAATTATAAATCTCATTCGGAATGTAGATCACACCCTTTAGTAAATCTGTATTGCTATAAATCACATTCGGCATGTAGATATGTTTTTATTGGGAAACTTGTTTTGTTTTTAGCTCGGCTTGAAAACAAATGCAAGAAAATACCGATGAAGTCATTCGAACAATATCAAAAATTGGTTTATTAGAGGCGACAAGAGTGGAGAATTTGAACACCGACCTTTAGCGCCGATTAGCAACTCATAAATACATGAGCCGCGTGCATCGATGTATGTAAAGAAGCTTCTTTGCCAGCAAGTCGGTTAAGAAATTGAACAGTTTGTCACATCTACTCCGGCGATAAAACCATTAAGCTATCACCAGAAAGAAATTACACAAGAAGCGTTCTCTTTGCCTGACGAACGAAAGTGCTTTGCCGTCCGCTCCATTTATGCTAATGTATGCAGCTTCTTGTATTTGGTTCTGAGTGTCGCCCAGACGAGTTCTTTACTTCGTGAGAACGCGATGAAGACGACGAGGAAAAGATGGCGTCTTATATGAACTTGATTTAGCTGTCTGAAAAGTTATCCTTTCTAAGCCTATTTCTTGAGTCCGTTATCTTTCTTTGCGCTCACAGCCTTTCATTGCTGTCATTCATTCAGTCACTCAACAGTTTCTTTTTTAGAAGAAATCTTGATAAAAATAATTTTATTTTTTAATGTATCTTATTTTCTAGTATTTATGGCGATAGTCTATCTTCTGGACTTTTTTCTTTTAGAAATACCTTTTTTCTACCTTCTATTTTCTATTTTATTTTTCAACATCTTTTTTATTTTAATTACGTTATCGATTTCTTTTTCATTTTCGTTATCACGATCTTTCTCTTTATGGATGTGGCTTTCTTTCTTTTCTTTTATTCTGTAAACCATTTTTTTTTTTTTATCGCTGTCCCAATTTTTATTTCCTTCATAATCATTTTCATTGATTTTTTTATCGTTTTTTTTACTTTCTTTCTTTTTTTCTGGCTTCTTATTCAATATTATTTTGTTAATATTTTCTTAGTTATCTATCTATCTATCTATCTATCTATCTATCTATCTATCTATCTATCTATCTATCACTCTGTTCATATCTATCTATCTATCTATCTATCTATCTATCTATCTTCACTCTGTTCATATCTATCTATCTATCTATCTATCTATCTATCTATCTATCTATCTCTATTCATTTCTATCTATCTATCTATCTATCTATCTATCTATCTATCTATCTCATTCATTTCTATCTATCTATCTATCTATCTCACTCTGTTCATATCTATCTATCTATCTATCTATCTATCTATCTATCTATCTATCTATCTATCTTCACTCTCTGTTCATATCTATCTATCTATCTATCTATCTATCTATCTATCTATCTATCTATCTCTTATTTTCTCTCTTTTTAGCTGTCACTTTCTTGCTGTTTCAGCGTCAATTGATTTTCCTTTCTTTTATTTCTTTTGTATCATTTCCTTTCCGGTATTTTTCATTTTTAATCTAGTTTTTTTCTCTTTTCTAATTTCTTTATCACTTAGTTTTTGTTAATTCTCGACTTCTCTTTTCTTATACTCTTTTGTCATCACTTTCTTTTCCAATTCTTTTTTTATTTAATTTGCGCTTTCTTTCTTTTTTTTCTCTTTCTTTACCACTTTCTTTTCGCATTCTTGATATTTTAATTTCATTTTTTTCTTTCTTTTTCTGCTTTTCTTATCAATTTCTTTTCCCATTTTTTCTTTTTAATTTTCGCTCTTTTCATTTATCTTCATTTTCGCTATCATTTTTGACACCTCTTATCTTTATTAATTTTCTCTTTTCCTTTCTTTTAAACTTTCATTACTACTTTCTTTTTCGCATTGTTTATTTTATAATTTTCGCTCTTTTCATTTCTTTTTCTCTTTCATTACTCCTTTCATTTCCCATTCTTTTCTTTCCAAAAATTTTCTATCTTTTCCTTTCCTTTATCTTTAGTTTTGCATCTTTTATTTTTTTTTATTTTCGCTCTTTTCTTTTCATTTTCGTTATAGATTTCTTTTACCACTTTTATATTCATTCTCTCTTTTTTTCTTATTTTTTTATATTTATTTTCTATCTCATTCTTACTTTTCCATTTTCATTATCCTTTTCATTGTGCATCTTTTAATTTTTGATTTTCCCCCTTTTAATTTCTTTTTCTCTTTTCTTATCACTTTCATTTCCCACACTTTTCTTTTTTTAATTTTCTATCTTTCTTTTCTGTTTCTCTTTCGTTATCATTTTATTTTTCGTATCCTTTATTTTTTTTATTTTCACTCTTTTTTTCTTTCTTTATCACTTTTCTCACTGTTCTTTCATTTTCAAATTTCAACCTTTTTCTTTATTTTTCTCTTTCTTTATCTCTTTCATTTCTCACTTATTTGTTTTTTTTAAAATCTCGCTCATTTCCTTTCTTTTTTCTCTTATGCTATCACTTTTTTTCTTATTAATTTTTTTTAAATTGGTTTCTCCAGTAGATTTTTAATTTTTTTTCTTTTTTTTTTTTTTGGCTTCTTTACGCCATTCCTTTCCATTTTTCATGACCCTTTTTCTTTTACTTTTTCTTTAAAAATAAATGTTTTTCTCTTTTCTTTTCGTTAAAGTTTTGTTTTCTGTTCCTTTTCTTTTTATTTACGAAACGTATTTAGCTTCTTATAAGGCCAAATTGTGATTAATCAAACCGGAAAAATTGTGTTGCGCTATTTCTCCCAGTAGGGATATATTTATTTTTGAAATCAATAAAAACCTTATACCTGCATTCGAATACCTATCACTGGCACCCATTAAAAATATTTAATCAGCGAAGCAAAAAGATTGATTTTTTTTCTTTATCGTATTTAATTGATAACATTTTTACAACTATCTTCTTTATCTGTATCTTAACCTAAGTCTGGCGCAAGGCAACAATTTTAATGCAGAAAACGCGACATTTCCCTCATGGTTTACTTGATCAAATATGGCTGACATACCCCGCTATCGCGTTTATGTCACTAAGCACGATGAATTGATGCTCCCCCAGGAAGGCCCCGTGACTGAAGCGTTTCTTCTTCTTTTATGTGCCATGCCCTTTCAGGACGTAGACGATCATGGCCTTCCACGTTTCCCTATCCCTGGTGGCTCTTAGCACGCTTTTCTATTACCCCACCCAATCCTCGGTCTGTCATCCACCTGCTCAGGCCCGTTATTATGTTATCCGCTGCTTTTCCCTGTCTGTCTTTCCCTTTATCTGGCCTGTGAATATCAGATTCTCCAGGCCCTCTTTCCTCATTACCTCATTCCTAGTAACTTTAGCTGTGTCTTCCTGATGCTCAGTATTAATTTTCTTTTCGTTTCTAGCCTTTACAAAACCTAACGTACTCTATTCATAATACGCGCAGTATCCTTCTGTAGAGCCACATTTCAGTTGCTTCAAGTTTTCCATAATCTTTGATGAGATTGTCCAGCATTCACTTCTGTATTGAAGAACTGACATCATATAGCAATTTAGTATTCTTTTCTTTGTTTCTAGCGAAATTTTCCTGTCTCTTAATTCTTTTTTTTTTCAATCACATCACCCCAAGCAAGGCGGTAAGGCCACTGGTGTGCAGGGGGCTACGTAAGAGTGAATAGATTGGAAGGAGAAAGCCGGAAACCACATCCTAAACAGGGAACAAGGGATAAGCCTCTACACCTGTTCAATAGACGTGGGTGGTGTGTGAACCGGGCGATAGATCAGTCTATCTACTCCAATTAAAAAAAAAAAAATAAGAAAAGTGAAAAGATGGAAAAGAGAAAGCCGGAAACCACATCCTAAACAGGAAGCAAGGGATGACCCTCTACACCTTTTCAATCGACGTGGGTGGAGTGGGAACCGGGCGATAGTTCAGTCTATCTACTCAAATTGGAAAAAAAAATTAAAAAGAAAAGTGAAAAGATTGGAAAAGAGAAAGCCGGAAACCACATCCTAAACAGGGAGCAAGGGATGAGCCTCTACACCTGTTCAATAGACGTGGGTGGAGTGTGAACCGGGCGATAGTTCAGACTATCTACTCCAATTGAAAAAAAAAATGAAAAAGAACAGAAAAGTGAAAAGATTGGAAAAGAGAAAGCCGAAAACAACATCCTAAACAGGGAACAAGGGATGAGCCTCTTAACCTGTTCAATAGACGTGGGTGGAGTGCGAACCGGGCGTAATCAGTTTTTGGAATGCATCCTTCGCCATTCCAATTCGCCCTCGAATCTCTGTGCCGCACTTTCTGTCTTCTGCTAGAAGATTTCCCAGGTACATAAATTTTTGTACCTGCTTGATTTTAGTATCTCCCACCTGTAGTTGGCATTTTGGGCTTTTCTTTTTGTTGATAGCCATGCATTCGGTTTTCTTGTAGTTTATTTGTTGTCCTTTCTTTTAATTTTCTTCACCTACCTTCTGTAGGAGGTCGTTTCCTTTCTGTGTCTGCTATCAGCACTGTATTTAGCCTTAAACTCAACCCAGACTTCAAATGGAGCGATTCATAGCAAAAGTGCTCGAAAAATGGTAAGTTCCCTGTACCCCTGCAGCCACTAACTGACTCCTCGTGCTATCATCTACCTTTACAAGAACCAGATCAGGCCTAAAATATAAGACTGCTGTTATATATGGGCAGCAGCTGCCTAGTCTTCAGTTTCCAGTCTCGATAGAATTCAAAAGCGTCTCCATCAGGGTGACAAATTATTTCAACGCCTTTCTCACAGACAAAATGTCGCAAGCCTCTCACTTCTCTGTCGCGAGTTTTATAGAAAGTGCTCAGATGAGCTATATTCCCTTAGTTCCGCCAATTCTAACCTTTACGGCTAAGACCCACCATACTTTAGTGAACCATTCTCATCCTCTTCGCATTACACTGGTGAGATATAAGTGCCATTCAAGCAGTTTCTTCCAATGAACCGCTACTCTGTGAAACCTACTCCCAAGAAGATACTTCAAGAATAACATTTTAACCTGTTTGTCTCGTGTTCACCGTTATATTCCATACATACCCGGAAAAAAAAAACTGGGCTTCCTACTCTGTAGTCCTCTATATTGAGTAGCTCACGGGGTTTTTACCTCGGGAACATCATTGTAAAAATACCTACAACTAGTGAGAAGGCTGGAAATGAGAACTGATCAACACATACCAGCTAAGAAGGCAGTAAGACGCCCTTGTAGATAATGAAATATTTTTCACCCTACAAGCACGTTCCTAGAGACGAAATATTGTAAGCTTCTCTCTGTTCAATCGTTATTTCCTTGGGAAATGTTCAGACGAACTAGATTCTTTTAGTTCTGTCAGTTCTAACCTTCACGGCCGAGACCCTCCATGCGACGCACATTGTAGCAAACCACCCTCCTTCCTTTCGTATTCCACTGGTGAGATGTAAGTTCCACTCGAGTAATTTCTTTCCATGATCGATGGTTTGTGGAACCGATTCCCAGGAGAATATTTCCCGTATAAAACCGTAACCTGTTGAAGACTTGTGTTCACCGTTATCTTCCCCACGTATCCGCATAAACTGGGCTTCTTACCCTGTAACCTCCTGCCTCGAGTGATTCTTGGGTTTTGTACAGGGTGAACATCATTGTAATATACCGGGTGATTGAAAAATTAATCCTAATCTTAAAATGGTGATAATTTATTTGTAAACTATAATTTTTAAAGAAATAGATATGAGAGAAAAGCGTTTGGCGTGGGGTTTTATTTAAAATTTGATATGGGCACCAGATTTCGTGACCAGCTTCTTGAGCTGCCAGGGAATCACGTCATCTAATTTTACTTGAGCGATTCCTTGGGTCGCTCGAAAAACCGGTATAAGAGGTTATGTTTTACAGGGGAAAAACGAGTAACCTACTTAACGCGCTTGGATGGTGGAACAGAGTTTTAAAGAGATGAAAAAAAAAACCACATGGAACTACAAAAGACAGTGAATAGTGAAGAGGTTCATAATCGCCAAAGTCCTAAAGGAACAAAGAAAAAAAGAGGAGGAGAAGAAATGGAAATAAATGGATGACAGAACTATTCAAAATGTAGACTATGAATAGATTGTGGCGAGCTTCAGTCAATCAGTTAAGTTTCATACGTGATCGCTTGGGCGATCATTTTTTAATCGTTTCTTCCGCTTTGCCAGGCCGTAGGTTAACGACCATCATGGAGTACATATACCAGACCCTCGATAAGTCCGGCGAGGCCCGTGCTGTTGTCCTCGATATCTCCAAGGCTTTTGATAAGGTTTGGCACGCTGGCCTTCTGCACAAGTTACAGGGTTATGGTATCACTGGACGCTTGCTTGATCCGATCCAATCTTTCCTATCAAACCACATAATGAAAGTCGTCTTGAATGGGCATGCCTCCACGTCCTACCACACGAACGCTGGTGTCCCCCAGACATTTATCCCAGGCCCGGAGCTTCATAAATTATCTCTCAGACGTGATTAAATCTCACTCGGCATCTACGCAGATGACGCCACCATTTACTCCCGAGTCAGAAATATGGCGAGGCGGACAAACATAACCTCACTGCTGATCTTGAGAAAGACCACCACTCAGTGGTGGACTGGGGTAAGAAGTGACTTGTAAATTTCAATGCTTCTAAAACGAAACTGATATTTGTCAACCATCACAGGCGGTCTCTCATGCCCCGCATAAGCATGGATCAAGCGAGTCTCCCTGAAAGTATTGCTTTCAGGGAGACTCGCTTGATCCATACCTCTTCTTCCTTACCCTATCTTCCGATCTCAAGTGGAATCATATCTCTTTCTAGACATGACTGACTGGGAAGACGATTTTCCCGTAGTAAGTTGCCATTAGTTTTCTACGGTAGACTGGTTACCAACCAAGGCTATAAAATCAAATCTGTCCTGCTATTGAATCCATAGCTGGAGGGAGGAGCAACGGATTAATACCTTTCCGTTTGGTATTTGCGCGTAAGAGAATGCAACGAATTTGATTGGAATTCGAATTCGG
>JBBBDQ010000163.1:1112500-1162500 GCA_037127315.1 Ascarosepion bandense | reverse complement strand
AAAGAACTCATTAAGGTTTTTATTAATGTGATCCAAAGATTGAAAATTTTTATCACTGAGATTATTTTGCAAGGATCTGAATAAATGATATTCCGAAGGAGCAATATCTGATGAATATGGCAGAAACAATGTTTGCCTGCTCGCCAAAGAAAAGTGAGGTCTGACGGAAAGCAGCACCGTTCCTGCTTGCCAATTCTGGGCATTTTTCTTGAGTTGCTGACTTTAACTCGTTCTGTTGCTTTAGGAGTACTTTTCAGAATCAATTAACTGGTTAATTGGTAGAAGCTCATAGTACAAGATTTCTTTTGGAGTGGCTTTGGCTTTGGCTCATGTTACATACCCCAGGATCTTTTTGGCTTAATACTGTTGTAAACCATCTATTTCTCATCACTTACTACAATTTGCTTAAGAAACGGTGTACATTCATTGCGTTTATACAACAATTCACAGATCGAAATGCTATCCAGATAAGTCTTTTTATTCAGATCATGCGGTACCCAAACACTGTAGCGATTTGAGTACCCAAACTTCATTACGCGCTCATGAATAGTGGATTTTAATAAATTTAGTGTTTCTGTTAATTCACGGGTTGTGTAATGCGGGTTATTCTCAATCATTGTCTTGATTCGGACGTCATTTGTATCAAGTGGTGTGTGCCTGAGCGTTTTTCATCAATCAGTGCTACAATCACCAAATCTAAATGAACCTCTTCCATGGATGTTAAATCACCTTCATCGTGTACATCACGTATCTTTTTGTCTGCTCGGTAATAAAAAAAGCATCAAATGTCTAAAATGCACTTTATAATCCTCCATTTTCATAGGGATGCGAAACTGATACGAATTAAGTTATTTTAAACATTTCTTTCAGGTAATAGTTTGAAGTGTGCTCTAATCAGAAATTTAAGTATATTATATGTCGATAAATTCAATGTGTTCTAACGTGTTTGAACATGATCAACTACAAATAGGCATGAACTTTCCGGACAACAGAATATATATATATATATATATATATATATATATATATATATATGTGTGTGTGTGTGTGTGTGTGTGTGTGTGTGTGTGTGTGTGTGTGTGTAGATATAAGTTTGTGTATGTGTGTGTTAATAATACGTATGTGTATCTATTTGTCCCAACACATGAATTACAGATATACATAAATGTTCATACAACAAAAAGACTTTGAGAAAATTTTGTTACTTAAAACGTGTAAACTTAATGAAAATATATATGATCAAATTTAGAAGATCAATAACTAAAACTGAAATAACGCAGCAATATATATATATATATATATATATATATATATATATGTGTGTGTGTGTGTGTGTGTGTGTGTGTGTGTGTGTGCGTATCTATCTATATACACTACAGGCCATAATTATTAGGCCACCCCAGTGTTTTAAAAAATGATGTATTTCAAACAATTTTTTTAGTATTTATTGTGAATAAATGAATAATTGTAAATGAAAATAGAATGGTTCTTTTGTTAATACTGCACAATAACATGTGCATCAAATGAACTTATAAATATTTAATAATTACTTATATTGCAGTTTCATCAATGAAAGAATGAAGAAAATTTAGTTCATATTTTCCTTGCCTTGTAAAATTTTGCAAAGTAATAATTAAAAATGACCATTCTATTTTCATTTAGAATTATTTACTTGGCAATAAATATTAAAAATAGTATGAAATGCATCATTTCTTTTAAAAAAATTGGGGTGTCCTAATAATTATGGCCGGTAGTGTATCTAAATATGGATATCAATAAATATATATATACACGCAAGTACAGGCACGTGTATAAATATTTTACTGGTGTGAAGAAAACAGTGTTCCATGTAGTATAACATGGCTATAAAGTATATATAAATAAATATACATATGAATAAGACGACTCAGAGTTTCATGCACTGTGCAATCACCAGGTGCATATTATGAGCTGACCGTTTCGGGATTTAAATTTTTGGTTCTCGCGTTGTTCATGATAGTTATATATAAATAATGGTGGAATGCTATTTAATAATTGTATTATTTAACTTGGTTTGAACCAGAATTTATACAGAAAATTCTAATGTAAAATCTTACGAGTTTATTTTAAACTAAAATTAATGTATAGAATATATAAGGACAGAGGATATACATGTTATGCCTAAGAGTCAAGGCGGTTTATTTATGTTATTTTAAGGAAATTTAAGGAAATTAATAATAATGAAATTAATATAAAATAGTCTATATAAGATAATCTGTGTTAATCCAGATTAACGTTTTTGAGTAGATATTTATTTCTGTTTTTGCATGTGGTCATTAATTCAGTTCTTCTGTTTAGTAAATTAGGGTTATTTAAGAGTTTTAAGATAACAAGTTTTTTTTCTGAAAGGAATAAATTACATCTATTTCCTGTCCCATTGCATAGTGCACGTAATTCCGAGTCGTGCAATGCACGCTTAATCATCATCATCATCATCATCGTCGTCGTCGTCGTCACTTAATAATCATCATCGTCATCATCATCATCATCATCATCATCATCATCATCATCATCGTCACTTAATAATCATCATCGTCATCATGACTTATTCATCATCATATATATATATATGTAGAATCCTTGGTACTTGGTCAGGTAAATTCCACAGGAGATTAAGTCCAAAGAGAACTCAAAGTTAAAATTTACTGTTAAAATTTAACGGAGTATTATAATCAAGAACAAAAGTTGGATGTTTTTATAAACCCATAAGTAATATGATATTTCGCGCTGTCTTATCACCAAATTCATACAACAATGAATAGATCAATTTTATCCAGAAAGAATCAAGTGAAATAGAAAAAGGACAAAAAGGAAAAAGAGAAAGAAAAAGAGGAAGAAAAGAATAAGGGAAAGGGAGTTTAATTTGACGTATTAAATATTGTGTGTGTTTATATATATTATATATTGGGTTCGTCATTTTTTAGAAAGACTTTATCAATCGATTAATTGATTATCATGTTTGATTAGCTGGTTCGTTCCACAGACAATACACCTCCAGATTTCGTTTTTATTTTTGGTGGGGTAGGGCACCTGAAAAACCTTGTATATCGAGGAGAAGCCTCGTGGCAGGGTTAGGGTTAGGGTTAGGGCTCAACTCACTACAAAGTTTGGCCAAATTGATATCGATCTCCGCCAGCTCAAATGCATTTACGCATTAATCACGAATTGGGGGGGGGATGTGCTTTGAATCTTGCAAGTAAAACAGCTTTTTATAGTTCCTCAAGAATCCCCCCCCCAAAAAAAAACATAGCTAAGCATGTCTTTTCATTGATGCTTATTTTCTTCTACACTGTAATTCAAATGACAAAGAAAGAAATCAACAGACAACAATTGTAATTATCACTGGACGCTACTTTTGAGTTACTGTGTGTGTGTCTGAGAGAGAGAGAGAGAGAGAGAGAGAGAGAGAGAGAGAGAGTTACTATTGTATTTCTAGTGCATGTTCTGTATTTGAAAGAGACGCCCTATTTTTTAAAAAATAGTATTACGTCTACCGGCCTGCGTACACAAAAAACCTTAATAAAGAATACATGCTCTTCAGCACGCGTCCCTCTTTGAAGGAGAAACCAGAGTCCAATCTGGTGTGACTTAGACAGCTTGGCCACAGATAACGTCATACTTCTGCATAAAGTATCTATTAGGTTGTTGAAAAATAATTTCTGTTCCAAGTGTTGTATTTTGAAAAGCCATTTTAACATAGTATTCACGGTAAATATCAGGTGAATTTGGGTATACATAATAATTAATCGTTCTGTTTGATAGTTTTAACTTATTTTTAGACAAATATTCTTAAAACATGGAAATTCTTACTTATGAACATGACAAAACATGATCTTTCATTACTTTTCGTGCATGAATTCAAAGTGCCTCCCAAACTTCTGTCAATATCAACAGAACATGGGGAAATGAGTCTACAAATGATCGGAAAATACAATGGTGGTTCCAGAAGTGCTGTACTGGTGATGGGAGCCTTGAAGGTAGGTGACGATTATGGAGTCATGACAACAAGCAGTTTTTGAGCAAAACCCACGTCAAAATGTCAGAGAAATGCCTCAGACGCTTGGTGTTAGCACTGCAAGAGTTTCATGCTATTTGCAGACTACTGGAGAGGTGAAAAAAGTTGGTAAATGGGTTCCTTATGATTTCAATGACAATCAAAAACTTAGACGTTTTAAAGTGCTCTATGCCCTTTCTGCGTAATACTAATGGTCACTTTCTTTACCAAATATTCAGTCGTGATGAAAAATGAATTTTTTACGATATACGTAAACAATCATATCAATGGCTTGATCGTGATATTGTCCCCTAAACATTTCTCAATTCCAAATTCGTATCAGTGAAAATTATCGTGACTGTCTGGTAATCTGCAACTGGTGTTATCCACTACGGCTTTCTGGAAGCCAATTAGAGCATTAATGCAGAGCTTTAATGCAATCAACTTGCTAAAATGCAGGCACGCCTGCAAAAAATGTGACTTACATTGGTGAACCAACGTTGTCCAATTCTGCTTCACGATAACGCGCGATAATGTTGCAAGAATGACGTTGCGAAACCTCATAGACTTGGGATACAAGAGTTTATCTCATCTTCGATATTCTCCTGATCTTTCACCCATTGTTTATCATTTTTAAGCACATTTTCAAATGGTAAACCTATTAGGTCCAAACCAGAGGTAGAATGAGCATCCAAAGATTCTGTTGCATCACGGCCAATAACTTTTTATCAACGAGGAATAAATAATTTCGTAGATCGATGGCAGAGGTGCATAGATGCTGAAGGCTCGGATTTTGACTAAATTCAACATTTCCACAGTTAACTTTTCAAGAACAAAATTGTTTCTGAAATTGGTCATTATTTTTGTAACAGACTCAGTTAGTTAAGTGCCATACGTGAAACACGCTTTGGCGATCATGTCTCGAAAGAGGCATGACTGACTGGGCAAATGATTATCCGCAGTAGGTTGCCATTGCTTTCTGCGGTAGACTGGTTGCCAGTCAAGGATATAGAACCCAATCTGTCCTGTTATTTAACCCATAACTGGAGGGAAGAGATGGATTAGTACCTTTCCCAAGGGTATTTGCGCGTAAGTGAATGCATTGAATTCAACTGGAATTCGAACTCGGCTTCCCTATTACTCGTTCCGAGCCGATATCCAATGCACCACAACTGCGCGTTTGGCCGAGAGGTCTAGGCCGCAGACATTAGGTTGTAAATATAGCGCGTACGGTTTAGAACTACATCCAGCACACTGTAACAGACTAATATATTTTTAAAGTTTTCATGTATTCACAGGCCGGTGTAGACGTAATACACACGGTTAAAAAAAAATGACGCCTCTATTTCAAACACAACACATGTAGCCACTAAAATGACGTATTAAAAATAATTACATTATTTAGAAATATATATATATATGATAAAGTAATGTATAAAGTAGGAAATGTATCTCAATCTAACATCTTTTACTTTTATTAAAGTAAAAGATCATGGTAAAAATGATAATTTTTATAGACAGACAGTATACTGATATATTGTGATTTGAGATTGATACTTATTGTTTCGTTACGTGTTATGTGTATTAAAGCAATATATAATTACTTTCAATTATTACGTCGACTATATTGTGTGTGTGTCTGTATAGAAACGTTTGTTTGCTTACATGTATAAATGCGTATTAATACGCGTGTTAAGCGTATTAAAACGATGGAAATTTTTAAATATAAGGTGCATGAATGTGTGTGTTTGTCGGTAAGTAACGTTAGTTAATATAAGTGTATATTTATACTTCGATCTCTGATGAATCTGAGATACTTTTCCTATTTTGTTCTTTACTTTATTCTGTCATCTTGTCAGACTCTGATATTCAACTCATATATACATGAAAATCACACACACACACACACACACACACACACACACACACACACACATATATATGTATAGATGAAAATCATTTTTACAACAACGACCGAACATTGCATTGACGACGAGGTAAAAATCTCGAAACACAGAAATTTCCGTGTCGCAATGTAAACTATATTAATTTTAAATAAAAAAACAATGTAGCTGTATATATATATATATATATATATATATATATATATATATATATATATATATATATATATAACATTATAAGGAAATGAAATAATAGATAAATTAAAAACCTGCTGTTTATACATTTACTTTTATAAAAGTGCTCAATACAGAGTAGAGCTTAATATTGTAATTTTTGTTATTACAATGTTTTATAAAACCATTATGTCACTACACAAAATTTTTTCATGTTTCAGAACAATATTGTTCTTGTTTAGGTGATATTTTAAAAAGAAATGTTGAAAATGATTTATTTTAGAAAATATGAGATGAATTCATGATTATTGAGAAAATTAAAGAAAGGTGGTTTGCGGAAGTTAAACAATACAGTGGGTGTCTCGGTGAAAATTAGGTTGAACAACGGAGTTGAACATTTGGGTTGCGAGGAGAACATAGTTGCTTAGTAACAATTGTGACTTAGTGACACTATTTTATTTTGATACATAAGGATAAAATACATATTGGTAACATACTTTATTCAAATGAGTAGACCATGGTTTTAACATTAGACTTGATATTAGGCTTTTTTAAATTTAATTTTATTCTATCTCATCTATTAAAGGGGCTGGATTGTTAAGGTTAAAAGTAGAATTAAGTAATTAAGGTATGCTAAAATAAATTAGAGTTGTGAAATCCAAATAAGTATTGCGTGGGTCATGAATTTTAATAAAATAATTTTTAAGTAATATTAGAGCATAAGTTATACATGGAAATTGTAATTAATTAAATTTTAAAGAGAAATATTTCAGTGTTTACATTATACTGTGAGTTCATTTCTATGGTTTAGTAGTACTTTATTTTTAGAGACTCTTATATTCTGCAGCTTTTCATTCAGGCACAGAACAATATTGTTCTGAAATATGTGATTTTTTGTGTGGTGAAATAATGCATTTATAAACCAGTGTAATAACAAAAGTTACAATATATATATATATGTAATGAAATGAAAGAAATAGATTAATACCCCTGTTCATGCATTTACTTTTATACTATATAAAGTAGAGCTTAAATCATTGTTAACATGGCAGTACTCATTTGTTATATAACATTCTTATTATGCATCAAAATGTTGCTTCTGCAACTGTGTTGCGTTCATGTGTACATGCTATAAATACACGATGTAAAATCCAAATTCACACCACATCACTATTCTAGAATATAAAACATCAGACAAAAACGAACACACAAAACATGCATCAGTGCAAGCCCACATTATTCATGTTCGCTTCTATAAGTATTACTCCAAACTTTATTATTAACAAAACACATCAATTATCCAACTCGTCTAACGTAAACAACGGGCAATAAAAGTTTCTAATACATCTGTTTACTTTATGCTTTTCTCATCAGCCCAAAGTTAAAAAAAAAAGAACCTTGCCTCGTAATTATCTTCTGTAGTTTGGAAGACATATTTTATAAGTATTAAGAATGAGGAATTAGATTTCCCGAAAAAGAGGAGAATAATTCAACGTTGATGCTAACTCAGCTTAGCTTAGTGTGACACAAGGCCAATTGCTTATATATGAAGGATTATATTGCATCAGTCTTACAAAATAGATGGGATTGTCATGAAACACGTGCCCAATCCGAGCTTTTACCTGGACTGAAACAATGCTTAAAGCGTTGGTAAAAAGTATCCAATAATTCAACTTATTAAAAAAGAAGAAAAGGTTGATAGATAGATGTTAACAGAGTTAAGATAGATAGATAGATAGATAGATAGATAGATAGATAGATAGATAGATAGATAGATAGATAGACAGATAGATAGATAGATATGAAGAGAAATAAGATAGATAGATAGATAGATAGATAGATAGATAGATAGATAGATAGAAAGAAATAAGATAGATAGATAGATAGATAGATATGAAAAAATAGATAGATATGAAGAGAAATAAGATAGATAGATAGATAGATAGATATGAAAAAATAGATAGATAGATAGATAGATAGATAGATAGATAGATAGATAGATATGAAGAAATAAGATAGATAGATAGATAGATAGATAGATAGATAGATATGAAGAAATAAGATAGATAGATATATATGAAAAAATAGATAGATAGATAGATAGATATGAAGAGAAATAAGATAGATAGATATATAAATAGATAGATATGAAAAAATAGATAGATAGATAGATAGATAGATAGATAGATAGATAGAAAAATAGATAGATAGATAGATAGATAGATAGATAGATAGATAGATAGATAGATAGATATGAAAAAATAGATAGATAGATAGATAGATAGATAGATAGATAGATATGAAGAGAAATAAGATAGATAGATAGATAGATAGATAGATAGATAGATAGATAGATAGATAGATAGATATGAACAATCTGAGATAGATTAGTATGTATTGTGTGTGTGTAAGTGTGTGTAAGTGTGTGTCTTGTACGTGATTGATGTGTGTATCAAACATAAATGACATCAAAATTCTCCCTTTTGGGCCGTGTTCTTTCAGGATGATGATGGTTGAGGCTCTCTACAAGTTCCACTCACCTGTTGCGCTGAGCATTATTTATCTCTTTATCAAATCTTCTATCGATACCATCGACCAAACATATGAGCAACGAAAAGGTTTTGGAGAGGATGGAAACGAGAAAAACTCTTAATTCTTAACATCAGGCAAAGACAGCTGAAGTTTCTGAAATATGTAATGAGGAAAGATGGCTTGGAGAATCTGATACTCGCAGGCCAGATAGAGAGAATGAAAGAAAGGGGAAAGCGTAACATACTTGATGGGCTTAAGCAAATGTATAGCAGAGCAGGGTTTGCAAGGAGTAACATGAATTAAGTGCTACTAGGTATAGATAGGTGTGGAAAGCAATGATCGCCTACGTCTTGAAGGAGCATAGAAGAAGAAGAATTATATACCTTATGTTAACTTCTGGTTTAAAGAGTAGAGTCCGAAATGTGGTTCTACAGAAGGATGCTACGGATATCGTGGACTGAGCATACAAGCAACGACGAAGTGTTAGAAAGAATGACAACAAAAAGGAAATTGATGCTGAGCATCAGGAAGAGACAACTGAAGTTCCTGGGACATGCAATGAGGAAGGAGAGCCTGGAGAACCTGATACTGACTGGACAGATAGAAGGAAGGAGAGACAGAGGAAGGCAGCGGATAACATATTTGCAGGGTCTGATCAGGTGGATGACGGAACGGGGGTTGCCAGGAGCAACAGGAGCAAACATACTAAGAGCCACAAGGGATAGGGAGACGTGGAGATCCATGATCGCCTACGTCCTGAAGGAACAGGGCACATAGAAGAAGAAGAAGTTATCATCAAAGGTAGAGAAGTAGTGAGTGTTGATAACTTGTCTAGTAAACAATGTGGGTGGGGCTCAATGAAAATATCTATCTTTATCAGTTTATATATCTGTTTGTCTATCTATATAAGGAGATAGATAGATAGATAGATAGATAGATAGATAGATAGATAGATAGATAGATAGATAGATAGATCGATTAGTATGTTTTTCTGAGAGATTTACATGTATATCAAACATTAATGTGAATATCTCTGTCTATCTATATTAAACTCTCTTGTGATCACGAAAATCGCTGGCGTATTATTTTGGGTCTTTCGGGATAATAAGACTCAGTTGGCATTATTTATCTCCTTTACATGTCAAGTACAAGCTGCACTGGTCGACATCGTAACAGTATCCGGTACTAATACCTGATGCAAACTTTTGGGTGTATCTGATTAATGCTTTTATCAACTGCATTGATAACTGACTCAAAATTTGAACTCAGTACGTAATTAAAAATTCATGTATTGTTACGCGTTCAGTCAACTTGCCCATTACACTGTGCAAAGATTTATAAAATGATAAACGTTATGTTACAAAGAGGCGATAACTTTTGCTGAAAACGAGTGCTTGATAGAAAAAAAAACGAATACATATGCGATGAACTGAAACTTTTAAATATTTTATTATTATTTTACTTCGATTATTGAAAATATTGTACTGTTGATTTGTGGCCGATAGCGAGACATGCATTTTACATCCAAGTTACGGTGAAAACTATGCGCATGCGTAATCTTTGTAAAGGCGGGAGACGAAAATTGTGCACCAACAATACAGACATTTCTTGACAATTTAAAAGTAATGGCGAAATTGAAATGTAAATATATTATTATGTAAATTATAGAATAGGTTCCTGTCAATATATATATGTTTTTGTAGTAGTGTTCTTTTTTTATAAAATGTCAGTACCATTCATCATTGTCATTGTCATTGTTTCCTGTATTAAGTCCCAAATAAACCAACGTACATGAATATTGTTAAAGAACAAAAGAAGACATAGAAATATATTTGTGCAGGTTGATGAACACACACACACACACACACACACACACACACACACACACACACACACACACACACACACACACACACACAGAGATAGATATACACACAGTTTGTTTTTGAAGTGTGTGTTGCGCGTGATTGATGTGTGTATCAAGCATAAATGATATTCAAATGACTTCTTCTATGAGCCGAGTCCTTTCAGGATACAGATGATCATGGCTCTCTACGACTTCCTATCCCTTAAAATACTGTTTCTGATTACTTGGATCCGCCATTCATTTACAGAAGCTCACTAGGGAGGTCGCCTGCTGCTTTTCTTTTGCCTTCGATATGAATGAGTGTCAAATTCTCCAAGCCCACTTTCCTTGTTATGTGTCCATGAAACGTTAGCTGTCACTCTTAGATTATCTACATGATAAGCAAATCTTACCTGGCGACTCGTCTGCAGCCACTTTCCCATCGTCGAAATGTGGCCTCCCTCTATCTCTTCTATAAATACTTTCATGGCTTCTGCTCGGATGAGCTTAAGTCACTGATGCCTCCTCAACAGGTGTTTACCCGTGCAACCAGACTGGCAACTGGGTCCCACCCATTCACAGTCAGGTTAGCCAAACGCAGACGACAATTCTACTCCTGCAGCTTCCTCTCTCGCACTTCCCGCCTGTGGAACTCACTCCCGTATTCTTGCTTTCCTGATGGCTACGACCTCCAGAAATTTAAAAGCAAAGTTAATACTCACCTACTAACCACTGGCCTCTAGCTCTCTCTCCCCTCCCCTGTATAACCTTCCCTTTCTCTCCGCCCATGTACCTGTCATTGCACCTGCTTTCTCAGTTTTCTATTGTTCCCTTCTAACTAGCTTGTACTCCTCACTCTTTTCTAATTAATCTTTCTACATTTATGTAACCCCCTGCACATCAGTGGCGTTTCTGCCTTGCTCGGGGTGAAATGATTAAAAAAAAAAAAAAAAAAAAAATATCTCATAAGCAAATCGATTTAAAATCTATCTATCTATCTATCTATCTATCTATCTATCTATCTGTCTGTCTGTCTGTGAAATGATTTGTTTGAGCATTATTTTTGATCGATACTCGTTTTTAAGTAGATATTCTGTTTATAATCAAACAGTGATATATATTCATTTCAACCGGCCTGATTATTTTACGATAAATTTTTATTACCAAAATGTGTGTCATTCGGCAGGATTCGAACCTGCAACCCCTATCCACATAAGGGAAGCCACCAAGTGGTCGAGAGACCTAAGACGCACCAGATCACTTGGTGGCTTCCCTTATGTGGATAGGGGTCGCAGGTTCGAATTTTGCCGAATGACAAGATTATTTTACGACAAAAATTTATCTATGCTGTACAAACCTTAGTTACAGTTTCTGGGGGATATCGCATAATCTCTCCTGAAAAATGCCCAAACGCTTGGTCTCGATGACTTGTGACTTACTGCTAGCAAAACTATCGAGAATATAAATAGTGATTAATATTTTACATATTCACAAGAACAAGAAAGAAATGTATAAATTTAGTTTCATCATATATTTAGATTTTAATATTAATTCTATTTATTGCTTTTTAAAGCAATAAAATAATAGCGGTGTCAATGGAAAAACTGTCCTTTTGACAATCCGTTTGTATTTGCGGTCACGAAGATCTAAATTCACCGAAAACTTAAAACAGATACACTGGCTGCCAGAATTTAGACAAATTTATTTATTTGACAAAAGGTGTATCTGTGAAACTTGAAGTATAACAGATAAGTCTTTTTCAACTTTTCTTGATCTATTAAACACTCTTGTTCTAATGTTTTATATTGAACACTACTCGCCTTTAAACGCATTAAACGCCAGTAATTTGTTGGACTACGTGTTTTTTTCTCTCGATAAATTTTGGTTTCAGGACCTTGAATAAGTTCTCGCTGATTTTTCTTAAAAAGGAATATCTTATTTACAAAAATAAGTAATACGAAAACTAATTGAGGGATGGTGCGGGGAGAGTAAAAAATATTTTCCACAGTTAGGTAATAACTCACCCGAACAAGGCTAATTTATGCTTAAGGCTGGTCTTTTCCTATAAATAATAACAGACTCCAATATATATATATATATATATATATATATATATTTTTAATCATCTCACCCCAAGCAAGGCATTCCACTGCCACTATTGCGCATGGGGCTACATAGGGCAAGGTAAAGAGAAGGAGTGGATAGACATAGGGAAATGTCAGGAGAAAGGTGACAGATGAGTAAGGATAGCGAGGATGAGGGTCGGGCAGATGGGAAGAGTGCTTGATAGAATGGGAGCAGGTTAGTGTGTTAGGAGGTGTGTATTGACCTTACATTTAAACTCCTGGAGATTGTAGCCGTCGGGGAAGCAATCGTTTGGAAGAGAATTCCACAGTCGGGAAGTGCGAGGAAAGAAACTGTTGGAGTAGAAGTTACGGCTGCATTTTATCGGTTTCACTGTAAAAGGGTGGGATCTAGTTGCTAATCTAGTATCTCGTGCAAATTCGTATTTAGGGGGCACCAGTGATCTAAGTTCATCGGAGCAGAAGCCGTGAAAGTATTTATAGAAGAGACACAGGGAAGCCACGTCTCGCCGGTGGGAGAGAGACTGCAGGCGGTCTGCCAAGTCGGTATCTATCACATTACAGACCCTCCTCTGAACCTTATCAAGAAGCCCGAGGAGAACAGCAGGGGCACCCGACCAGATATGGCAGCAGTATTCAATGCACGGGCGGATGGTAGATTTGTAAATGTGCAGGATAGATTTAGACGGAAAAAAATTCCGGGCCCTACACAGAGAACTTAATATTTACGTGTAGTCTGTTCATTGCCCTGTAGAATAGAGAAAAATCTCAGGAGAATAACTGGTCCTGCAAATAACAGAATTTAATAAATGCTCGCCGACAGCGGAGGCATATGTCTTTGAACACTCGGATGTCACCGGCTTATATCTACGCAACTGACCCGGAACATGTTGGGCAATTCTAACCTCCAGCCCGTGGATAGTGTTGTCCACATAGTCGACACTTGTATTGATATATAACTAGATTTCCTTGATAGGTAGGCAAAACATTTTAGTTAAAAAAATGCTCCAGGCCATCACGGTACTAAAACACGATTTAATGGAAATAGAAAACACAGTTTAAAGGAAATAGAAATTTTAGCAGGACCAATCCATGGTAATCTAACATATACAGGACATTTAAATGGCCCATACATCTTAACTTCATCGAACTTTTCGTTCAATGGTAGATGTAATAACACATTTGGGGTAACCATTCATCAAAAATAGTTGTTTAATTTTCTTTAGCTCAACATAGAGTTTGAACTCAGAACATAACATCAAAGCCTGATGAGAAAGACTTTTATTTTTCCTGATTCAGGGAGCAAAGAGAAAGTGGGTTTACGAAAAACACTTGTAAGGAAACACGGAACTCTTCTTTTTACCAGTGCATCCAGGAAAGGCAACAGGTTGTTCTTTCCTACCGCCATAGTATATTTTAACGAAAGATGGAGATTATTCAGATATGAAAAAAAAAAAAACACTTCCGCTTTACTACGAGTAGAAAACTACGTAAACGTGTCAACATAGCGGAAGTAACAATAAGGTAAATCTTTTCCAAAAGCAGTTTTTCATGAAATACAACAAAGCCATCAGAGGAGCCAATGGACTACCCATTGCTACTCGATCTGTTTGTTGATACAAGCAATTATCGAAGCTGAAGAAGACAGACTTAACCACCATCTCCATCAACTCGACAAAGAGGCTCTCAGCAAAAGATAGAGGCTTTGTGGAGTCACGATACAAAAAGTCAGCACATATGTCAATTGTTTCATCAAGTGGGACATTACAGACCCAATTTGTCTTGCTATTTAACACATCAGTTGGAGTAGATAGACTAAACTATCGCCCGGTTTACACTCCACCCTCGTCTATTGAACAGGTGTAGAGGCCCTCATCCCTTGTTCCCTGTTTAGGATGTGGTTTCCGGCCTTCTCTTTTCTAATCTTTTCACTCTTACGTAGCCCCCTGCACATCAGTGGCGTTACCGCCTTGCTCGGGGTGATATGATTTAAAATATATATATATATATATATATATATATATATATATATATATAGAGAGAGAGAGAGAGAGAGAGAGAGAGAAAAGAGATGGATTCATATCTTTTCCAAGGGTATTTTCACGTAAGTAAATTCAACGAATTCAACTAGAATTCGAACCCGGATCTCCGATTTCTCGTTTCGATTCCGATTCACTACATCCATAAAGCACATCAATACGTGCTGTATATCTTCAAAATATGAGGTAATGGATTTAACCTTTTTTTTTTAAAAATTTTTCAAGACATTTGTAGTCGTGTATGTTGGCTTAGGAAAGTAATAATTCTTTCAAGATTGGAAAGAAACAGGGGCGTGTGTGTGTATATATATATATATATATATATATATATATATATATATATATATATATACATTTTTTTATAAGCGTTTCACCACGAGCAAGGCATGTCACTGCCACTACTGCGCATGGGGCTACATAGAGTGGAGAAAGGATGGTTAAATATAGGAGATGTCAGAGGGTGGGTGATAGGCGGGTAAGGATGCCGAGAATGAGGGTTGGGTAGATGAGAGTGTTCTGAGAATGATTAGGAGTTAGTGTGATGGGAGGTGTCTATTGAACCTACATTTAAACACCTGGAGATTGTAGCTGTCGGGAAAGCAGACTTGTGGAAGGGAGTTCCACGGGCGGGAAGCGCGAGAAAAGAAGCAGATGGAGTAGAATTTACGGTTACATCTTATCTGTTTAACTGTAAAAGTGTGGGACCTAGTTGCTAATCTAGTATCTCGTGTAAATTCGTGCTTAGGCGGCACCAGTGATCTAAGTTCATCGGAGCAGAAGCCATGAAAGTACTTGTAGAAGAGGCACAGGGAAGCCACATCACGCCGCTGAGAGAGTGGTTGAAGCCAGTCTGCCAAGTCAGTATCAATCACGTTACAGATCCTCCTTTGTATTTTGTCAAGAAGCCCAAGGAAGAGCAGCAGGGGCACCCGACCAGATATGGCAGCAGTATTCAATACACGGGTGGATGGTAGATTTGTATATGTACAGGATAGATTCAGCTGGGAAAAACTTACGGGCCCTGCACAGAGAGCCGACTTTCATAGCGGCAGATTTGGCAATGGATTGGATATAGTCATTCCATCTGAGGTCCGCCAAAAGTGTAAGGCCAAGGAGGCGTAGTGTTTTATATATTTATATTTTGATAATATTCGATGGCGGCATTCTCGATAATTTTTCTTACATTTTTGATAAGTGTAACGTTTTTAAATTAAAATTGTGGTTGAATGTATTTTTGTATGTCTAGAGCATTTGATGAGGTCCCTTTTGTGTTCATAGATACGTTCTTTTTTAATTTCGGCATGTTTCCTTAATGTATTTTGAGGGACATTATTGACTATTTATTCTAGAAAATACATGTCTAGAAAATCCTACAGTAAACTGTTTTCGCAATTTGAAAAATCACGAAGGTAAATTTTTGATTTGTTCCCCGAAGGCCTTTACCCCTTCAAATCTTTCCAAAACATCCTTATTGCCGTGCAAATGTAAATACTGTCCTCAAATCGATAATTGTTTATTGACGAAACTTACCTTTTTTTCAAGTTTACAACCAGAAAAAATATCGAACTTCTTTTCCGTAACCACGCTTCAAAAGATGTTATTCATTGGAAAATGACTTCACGCGTAGTTTGCTGTTTTTTGGACCAGTTTACTTCCTTTTCGCAATTACTACGTGGATATTGAGTTCTGAAACTAAACAAATCGTGGAGTATTTGTTCAAAGGAAGTAAACAGGCAGAAATAAGTATCCTACGCCTCAAATCATTCAGCGGAGAATCAGATATGAGAACGTTTGTAAGGGGTGAGATATAGTCCGATTTTCTTTCTGGTCGATAACATGAAAAAGTGGTACGTTTCTTCAATAAACAATTATCGATTTGAGTTCAACATCTACATTTGCACGTAATTACGGAAGTTTAGGTAAGTTTTGACGGGATAAAGGCCTTTTGGGAACAAATGAAAAATTTACCATTACGAAAACAAGATTTTCTTTACTTGAAGTGTGTATGTATTTTGTGCATTTGTGTGTGTGTGTGTGTGATCCTATTATTTTTACATCTTTTGTTTTTCATTAATTATGCTTAGTATATTTTAGCATAGAGTTAAATAAGACAATAAAGTTTGTATTGCGTTATTTCTAAAAATGGGAAAAATCTGATTGATCTTGCAAAGCATTAATCGCAATCCTAAATCCTGAGCATAGGCTATAATAAAAGATTCCTATTTCCTATTTCAATCGAATTATTTTAGCCATTCTTTTATCTCATGATTAACTCAGTCAGTTAAGTGCCATTCGTGATACACTCTTTTGCGACCATGAATTTTGAGACATGTATAACTCGGCAGAAGATTTTCCTGTAGTAAGTTGCTATTATGTTTTAGGGTTGACTGGTTGCGAACAAAGAGAATAGAAATCGATTACACCCTGTCACTCCAGTGGGTCTAAAACTGACCACATGTTGAAAGAAAAGAAACTAAAGCAGTGGTTTTAATTAATTTTTCCAAGGGTGCAAATTCTGAAAATAGTTCAGCTTTTCGGATAATAATCAAGAGCTTCAGCATGGAGTGATGGCTAGCGTTGCTTGTCTGCTTTAGCCATCAGAAGTGAGTTCAATTCTTGCTGAGCACCTGTTATGGCGAAACACACCTATTCCTCAGATAATGCACTCTCCCTCCTATATTAATAAGAGTTAACAAGAAGTTAACTCGAGAAGTTCTTGGTAAGTTCTAAGGAGTTCTTAGAAGTTCTAGAGAGTTCTTTAGAGTTCTACTGTAGTTCAGTAGAACTATTAGTTAGTTCCAGTTTGGGCATAGTTGGACTAAGGCAGTTGATATTAGTCGGAAGTTAGCCAAATACTAAGGAGTCAGCTTACAGTTCCTAACATTTAGGATACGTTAAGTAGATTAGCAACCGACATGGCACGATTATAATCTTCAGTGCAACAACTACTCCACAGCAGTACCCAAAATTAAAAATCTAACATTAAATGACCCAGCAATAGATGAAATATGTTATGATCGACTTCTGATAAGACTGAAATATTTTTGTTTTGTGATATTCACGCCTTAATTGTAATATATTTTTTTGAATGTTTGTCATTATTTCTTATATGTTACTTTCTGAAAATAAGAAATATTGCTCTTGAATACTCAGTGTGCGGTAACAAGGTGTTGGGAATAAAACAATAAGAAAATGTTAAAATAATAATTTCGCTCCAAGCAAGGCAGTACTGCTACTAGTGCGCAGGCGGCTACGTGATTGAAGGGTTAAGTAGGAGGAGAGCGAAGAGAAAGAGGAATTGAAGAAGAACTGGTTACAGTGGGTGTCATAGAATGGACAAGAGAAGGATGGGAATACTGGTGTGAAGAGAGCTGTATGAGAGTAGAGTGAAAAGGAGAGAAGAACAAAATTCAGGGGTTGTTGGGGAATAAGATAAGAGAAGGATGGGAGTCAAGGTGACGATAGATGGTGATGGACGTTTCAGTTCAATTCTTGGCGATTGTAGCAATCGGGAAAGCAAGTATACGGAAGTGAGTTTCACTGGCGGGAGATGCCAAAAAAAAAAAAAGAAGCTGATAGAGTAGAAGTGGCGGCTGCATTTGGTTGTTTTGACTGTAAAAGGGTAGGACCTTGTTGCCAGTCAGGTTGTTCTAGTAAATATTTGTAGAGGGGGCACGAGGGAGCTAAGCTCGTCGGAGCAGAAAGCATGATAATATTTGTAGAAGACACAAAAGGAATCACATCCCATCAGTGAGAAAGTGGCTGGAATAGAGCTGCCAGGTCAGGATTGATTACATTGCAGATTCTCATCTGAAGCCTGTCGTGAACCCAGAAATGAATAACAGGGGTACTAGACTAGATATGACTACAGTATTCAATGCACAGGCGGATGTTTGATTGTATATGTGCAAGATAGACTCAAGCGAGAAAAACTACCTGGCCCGATAGTTACCCAACCTTAGCAGTAAATTTAGCTATTGATTCAATGTAGTCGTTCTACTTGAGGTCGGCTGAGAATGTGAGGCCAAGGAGGCGCAGTGCATTGCTTTCGGGGAGATTAGCTATGTTCATGTTAATGGGGGTGCAAGAGGGACTGTCTATGGTGGTTGACGGATAGCAGCTTCGTTTCGGAAGCATTAAAGTTTACGAGCCAATTCTTACCCAGTCCACAGATTGGAGATCCTTCTTAAGATCAGCAGAAACGTTATCATTGTTCCACATTGACAGATTTATTATCGGGGTGGGAGTAAATGGCGGTGTCGTCAGCGTAAATGCCTTCTTGGGATTTAATGACATCAGATCGCTGGTTAAGATCAGAAAGAGCGTCGGGACTAGAATAGAACTGTGGGGGAACACCCGCGTTCGTGTGATAGAATCTGGAGGCGTGCCCGTTCAAGACGACCTTCATTATGCGGTTTGATACAAACGATTGGGTCAAACCAAGCAAGCGTCCAGTGATATCGTAGCCCTATAGCTTGCGCTATCAAATGCTTTGGAGATATCCAGGGCAACCGCTCGATCTTCGCCGTTCCTATCGAATATATATATATATATATATATATATATATATATATATATATATATATATATAGTATATCGAGGCAGCAAGTAATTTTCTAAACATATTCTATTAAATATAAGAGACAATGAATGTCTATTATGTTTAATCATGAGCCGTTCTAAACGTCGTATTTTTGCTTTAATTTCAGTTGAAAATAAAGACAAAAATTCTCCAACATTTGGATAATTATTTATTGGTTTTCTTCTAAGCTTCTTTGACTACATGGTTTTGTTGTCATTTCGCGCTATCCCGCGGTGTGACGTCATAAAACCGCATCGCAAACTTAAGAACTGCGTTTATTATTTTTGGTAACTATTGCCGTTGCCGAGCGGAGTTTTATGTCAACACAAAATAAAATCGTCGGTTATGGTGGATTTTATAATATTTCAGTTTAAACTACCTCTCTGAAGACGGCTCATGTGAGCCGAAAGCTTAGAAGAAAACCAATAAATAATTATCCAAATGTTGGAGAATTTTTGTCTTTATTTTCAACTGAAATTAAAGCAAAAATACGACGTTTAGAACGGCTCATGGTCAAACATAATAGACATTCATTGTCTCTTATATTTAATATATATATATATATATATATATATATAGAGAGAGAGAGAGAGAGAGAGAGAGAGGAGAGAATGAGGGAGAGACTCCTACTTTATATTTTATAGTAAGTGCACGTCGTAGATCAGAAGTTTGAGAAGAGAAAGAGTGAAAAGGAACTGAAATAAACAAATTCACATAATCTTGTGAGATTATTAAAATGGTTATTGTATACATGATCCGTAACTCACCCAGACATCTGTTTGCCAAACAAATGTAAAGAGTAAAACAAAATACAGACATATTATTAATCAAAAAACATATTCTATGAGAACTTAATTAAAATTACGATCAATAAGACTGATGATAATTATCGTCTTCGAATGTTATTTTAATGATTTCTTGTTAATTTGCATAATAAAAGTCATGGCAGATGTTTTTCAATAAGAACATCACTGAGATTGTAAAGGAATGTAACGTGTTTGTTTTCATAATTTATATTAGAAAAGCAATTACTCCAAACAAAACAGTGAACAATAACCAAAGACTTAATAATAACTAAAAGTAACAACTGATAGAGTAAGTTAATGCTTTGATCAGAATAATTAAAACTTGTTAGACTAATATCGATAAGAGAATATTGCTTTAATAAAGATCGATTACATTTTTCGCCATAGTTTACAAAAATGTCGATTCTTTTGAAAAGAGATATAACGTTAAAACGAACAAGAGAAAATTGATAATTCATAAAGAACTTATTTAAAAACATGCAATTCATTTACAGCAAACACTGTTATTTGGAAATAATTATAATAAAATAATAATAATAACTGCTTGTAGTCTGAAAAGTATAAGAAATCAGTCGAATATTTTAGATTCGACATTAATTTTAATAATAACTCGAAAAATTAATATGTGTTTAATCGTCGAGAAAAAAACCGATTTTGCGAGTAGGAAGTGGAGCAATAAAGATCCGATTTAAAGACAAGAATTGAACATATATGGAAATAGAGAACAAAAGAAAATAATAGATATTAAAAAGAAGAAGGAAAGACATTACGGTGAAAATGAAATGATAAGAAACAGATGAAAGGAAAAAGAAAGAAACGATAGGCTTTGTGAAAAGGAATTGAGAAAGAACAAACGAAGAGAGATGAAAGAATATTGCAAGTTATGATAAAATTAGAGGTGAAGGAAAAACACAAACAAATCAGTGAATAATAAAGATATAATAAATATTTTAAGACAAAATTGATAAAGAAGACGAAAAGAAAGAAAACAACAACAGAAAAGAAAGGACATTTTGAGAAAGAAATGCTAAAAATAAATATGACTCCCAAAACTACCTTACGAACGCGGGTTTCATTCAAAGATCTATCCTAGGTTCTACGCTCTTTCTGATCTACATTAATGATCTCCCCGATGCAATAAGATCCCAAGTAGGCATGTACTCCGATGACATCACAGTTTACTCTCGACTCGATCAAAAATCTGGTGTGGGTGACAAAGCGAACCTCGCTGCCGAGCTTGAGACGGACCTCCAATCCATAGTGGACTGGGGTAAGAAATGGCTCGTATATTTTAATGCTTCCAAAACGAAACTACTATCACTTAACCATCATAGACAATCGCTCCTACCTCCCATTAGCATGGAACAGGCTAGCCTCCCAGAGAGTAAAAGACTACGCCTCCTTGGTCTCACACTCTCAGTGGACCTCAAGTGTAATGACTATATCAAATCCATTGCTAAATCCGCTGCTATGAAATTCGGCTCTCTGTGCAGGGCCCGGAAGTTTTTCCCGTCTGAATCTATCCTGCACATATATAAATCTACCATCCGTGTATTGAATACTACTGCCACATCTGGTCAGATACCCCGCTATTCTCCTCGGGGTTCTTGACAAAATACAACGGAGAATCTGTAATGTGATCCATAACGACTTGGCAGATCGGCTGTAGTCACTCTCTCACCGGCGTGACGTGGCTTCCCTGTGCCTCTACTATAAATACTTTCACGGCTTCTGCTTCGATAAACTTAGATCATTGGTGCCCCCTAGGTATGAACTTGCACGAGATACTAGATTAGTTACTAGGTCCCACCCTTTTACAGTGAAACAGATAAGATGTAACCGCAATTTCTACTCCAACAGCTTCTTTGCTCGCACTTCCCGCCTGTGGAATTCCCTTCCATGCACTTGCTTCCCCGATAGCTACAATCTCCAGGCGTTTAAATGTAAGGTCAATAGACACCTCCTAACACACTAACTGGCATCCATTCTCTCAAACACTCTTCTATCTACCCAACCCTCATCCTTGGTATCCTTACCTGTCTATCACCCTCCTTTTGACATTTCCTATATCTAACCACTCTTTCTCATCACGTTCTCCTATGTAACCCCCTGCGCAATAGTGTCAGTGGAATGCCTTGCTTGGGGTGAAATGATTAAAAAAATATATAAACTACCGTGAGAAAATCGTTCGATGGACAAGGTGTGAATGAGACAACATCAGAGAGGAAAACGTTCAAAGAACTGAATGAAAAAAAAAAAGGTGAAGACATAAAGAGAGAAAAAACGATTAAAGAAGGAAAGAGTATAAAAATATTCGAAGAAACTTATTTTTTAAAAAGTGAGAGAAGCTTTATGACTGAAGAAAGAATAATTAAAAAAATTGAATGAAATAGAAAAGAAAAATGATCTAATTCTCGTCATCCATTTAGATCCTAGAGGCACAACACGTGCTGCAGCCGTGGCAGCAATAGTGTGTCCAGAACAAGATAGTCTTATCTTAAGTTGAACCCAGTTACTAACATGGTTCATCTTCGGTGAGTATCTTGTCTACTCATGTCTCTCTATAGATGATATCTCGTTCTAGTAAATGATTCCCAGTTGCGAGAGGCGTCGCCTAGTGGCTATAAGCTTTGGTTAAGTATATCTAGTTTCTTGGCAGTTGTAAGTTCGCGTCTTGGTTTGGGTAATGGGCAAAGTAACGTTTTCTGTTGAAGAGACAAATGACATCATAAGAACGGATTTACTACAAAGAACCAAATCATATGGCAGAAAATAAAATGCATAACACGGAAAAAAGATGAAAAACTGATGAAATAAGTGAAAGGAAATAGAACAGAAAAAATACTGTTGCCATATCTGGGCAGGCGCCCTTACTGTTCATCTCAGGGTTCTCGAAAGGCTCCAAAGGAGAATATGTAATGTGATTGGTCCAGACATGGCAGCTCATCTCCAGCCTCTTTCTCACCGGCGAGGTGTGGCTTCCTTCTGTCTCTTCTACAAATATTTTCATGGATTCTGCTCTGACGAACATAGGTCACTGGTGCCCCGTCCACAATAACTTAAGCAACCAGACAAGCAACAAAGGACAACCATTTTACAGCTAAACCCACCGAATGCAGCCGACAATTTTACTCCATCAGCTTCTTTTCTCGCACTTCCAGCTTGTAGAACTCTCTGCTTCCCTGATGGCGACAATCTCCAAGAATTTAAATGCAATGTCAATTCCCATTTCTTATCCACTTGACTCCAGTTCTTCCCTCGTCCTTTTTACATCTCCCCGTATATTTTGTTCTTCTCCTTTCTCTCTATCTTCGCAAGTGTCTTCACAACTGTGTACCTATCCTTCTCTTGCCTCTTTTCTGACACCCACTACAACTGGTTCTTTCTCTTCACTCCCCTCCTGCCTTTTACTCTTATGCCCCACCCTGCGCATCAATGGCGGTACCGCCTTGCTTGGAGTGAAATGACAAAAAAAAAAACAACCTTAAAACTGCATAAGTTTATCGTTAGAAAGAAATGAATGCAAGCAGTGAAAGAAAGAAAGAAAGAAAGAAAGAAAGAATATATGTTAGAACACAGCGAAAGAAAGTTAAGGCTTGAAGAAAGAAAGAAAGAAAGAAAGAAAGAAAGGATATATGTTAGAACACAGCGAAAGAAGTTAAGGCTTGAAGAAAGAAAGAAAGAAAGAAAGAAAGAAAGAAAGAAAGAGTATATTAAGGAGAATTTGGTACAAGAATAAGTAACAAGTTAGAAAAACAATAAAAATATTGAACGCAGGAAAACAAATAAAATAATAAAAGCAAATAAGATCATCGTCAGAAACAAATGAATGTAGGCATTAAAAGAAAGTCAGACTGAAAGACAGAAAGGAAAAAAGATGTATTGAGAATATTTGGTACAAGAAAACGTAATAACACTTTGAACGAAGGGAAATAGATGAAATCATAAAACTGAATAAATTTATCTTCAGAAAAAAAATGAATGCAGACATTGAAATAAATAAATAAATAAAGAAAGAAAGAAAGAAAGAAAGAAAGAAAGAAAGAAAGAAAGAAAGAAAAAGTATATAGAGAATACTTGGTGCAAAAATACATAATAACATAGAGTAACAATAATAAAAATTGAATAGAGGAAAAACAAATGAAATCATAAAACCAAATAAGTTTATCGTCAGAAAGAAATGAAGGCAGGCAGTGAAATAAATAAATAAATAAACAAACAAATAAATAAATAAAGTCAGCGAGAAGAAAGAAAAAAAAACATATTGAGCAGATTTGGCACAAGAATAAGTAACAAAATGAAACAATCATAAAGAAATATCGAATGAAGAAATAATTACAGAGAAAAAACAAAAGAGATCAATCAACCATTTAGCTTCTTCGTCGTTCATTAATTCTTTCATTTGCTTCAGATACTTGGATTTGTAATTTCATCCGGTTGTTCTATTCTGGGTTCGGATGGTGTCGATTCTGCTGAGGTTTGGCGATTAGGAGGATGACACTACATATCCCGAGAAACTGAGAGAAGAAGAAGTAGATGACGATGATGAGAGGAAAAAAAAGGAAGGAAGGAAGAATAAGAAAGAAAGGAAAAAAGAAAGAACGAATAAACGAAAGAACTAACGCAGGGAAGAATAATAAAGAAAAAACGAAAGAAATATATATCAAAAGAAAGAAAGAAAAAAGAAAGAAAGAAAGAAAGGAAAGAAGAATTAAATTAAAGAAAAGATTAAAGTAAGAAAAAATATGAAAGAAAGGAAGATAAAAAGAATGAAGTAAAAAAGAAAGGAAGAAAGAAAGAATTAAGTAAAAAAGAAAGGAAGAAGGAAAGAATGAAGTAAAAAAAGAAAGGAAGAAGGAAAGAATGAAGTAAAAAAAGAAAGGAAGAAGGAAAGAATGAAGTAAAAAAAGAAAGGAAGAAGGAAAGAATGAAGTAAAAAAAGAAAGGAAGAAAGAAAGAATGAAGTAAAAAAGAAAGGAAGAAAAAAGAATGAACTAAAAAAGAAAGGAAGAAAGAAAGAATGAACTAAATAAGAACTAAATATGGAAGAACAAAAGAAAGAAAGAACAACAAAAAAAAAAAACAGACCAAAAAAATTCAATTAAGAGATAGTAAAAAAGAAAGAAGATATGACAAAGGAAAGAACCAAATAAATAAATAAAGAGAGGAGCGAAATGAGTAAAAAGGGAAAAAGAAAGGCAGAGAAAACACATAAAATAAGAAAAAGCAAAGAGAAATAAATCGAGTGGGGTGATTAAAATATGAAAAGAAGAAAAAAGAAAGAAGTAAAGAAGGCAAAACAAATTGAAAAAAGAGAGTAACTAAAACTTAAAAATAAGAAAAAGAAAGAAAAACGCAGAAAATAAGAAAGAAAACGAGAAAGAAAAAACGTAAATAAAACATCGAAATAAGAAAATTGTTATATATTCTGAATGCTAACAGAATATACTTGAACTTGAAAAAAATTTCTGTCAAAGGCGAAAAAGAACACATGCAAAAACAAAAATAAACAGCGTATTTTGGAAACACGCCGGCTTTCATGGTCACGCCACACAATAGAAATAGTTTAATTAAATTATTCGGTCAGAAGGGAATGTAATTTACATTAAATTATTTAAGGTTATAAAACAATGAATTATATTTTAGAGCCGACGAGAAATTTGGTTTGATTGTCAGAAAAACTCATTCGAGTCAGCGTGTCAAAGTTGGGAAAAAATTGAACAATGAAATAAACAATAACGTTTTTACGTCAAAATGCAACTCGCCAAAAACAACAACTGGTAATTAGGCCACCCCAGGAATTATGTAATTAAGTGAAGCTTATATATAAGACCGTGAACTTATATATAAGACCGTGTTTTACAGAGTCGAGACAGACAGAGGCAGAGAGCAGACAAGGTCGGACGTGAAGAGGACCCAAGGAAAGACTACTCCAGCCGTCATTTCTTCGTATGTGCGTGTACCTCTGAACACACCTCTACGTACAACCGTCACGTTGATTGAAGAGAATACAACGAATATATTTTTATATACACGTTGTCCGTCGTATTTTAAGGCTATCATCATTCTTGGCTTCGGGTATAAAACAAAATAAAATAAAAGGGAAAATAAACTGGGCGGGGCGGAAATAAGGCGTAGAAATAAGAGCAGAGCAGAGAGAGAGAGAGAGAGAGAGAGAGAGAAAACTGAGAGAGAAAGAGAGAGAGAGAGAGTAAAAAAAGAAAATCTTAAAATAATAGAAAGAAAGAAAACCGTAAACAGAGAAAAAGGCAGAAATTAGGAAAATAAAAAAAAATACAAAGATGAGGAAAATTCAGAAGAAAGAAAATACAAACGGGTAAAGAAGTAAAAAGAAAGAGAAACAAAGAAAAAAGTGAATAAATGAATGAAAATCGATTGAAAGAATGAAAATTGTAAGTGCGAAAGAAAGAACAAGAAAATAAAATAAAAAAACGAAAGAAAGAACGAAAGAAAGAAAGAAAGAAAGAAAGAAAGAAAGAACTCGCACTTCCCGCCTATGGAACTCGCTTCTTTATTCTTGCTTTCCTGACAGCTACAACCTCTAGGAATTTAAATGCAAGGTCAATACTCATCTCTTAACTACTTGACCCTAGTTCTTTCTTCACCACCCTGACCCTAGTCCTCTCTTCACCACCCTGTATATCTTTTCCTTTCTCTCCACCTCTGCAACTGTCATCCCTTCCCTTCCTTCTCTTGCTCCTTTCTAACTGGTTCGTCCCTATCTTCACTCTCTTCTATTTAATTGTTTTACTCTTATGTAGCCCCCTGCACATCAGTGGCGCTACCGCCTTGCTCGGGGTGATAAGATTAAAAAAAAAAGAAAGAAAAAAGAAAGGAAGACAAGAAAGAAAGAAGGAAAGAAGGAAGGAAGGAAGGAAGGAAGGAAGGAACAGTGAAAGAAAGGAAGGGTATTTTGAAAAGGCATTTTATGGGCCGTGTCCTTTTGGGACGTAGGCGATCATGGCCTTCTGCGTCTCCCTAACTCTTATAGCTCTTAGCATCCTTTCTTTTGTTACCCCTCCCAAACTCCGCTCTGCCATCGATTTGCTCAAGCCAATCAAGTAAGTCATGCGTTGCTTTCCCCTGTCTCTCTTTCCTATCTGACCTGTAAGTATCAGGTTCTCCAAGTCCTCCTTCCTCATCACATGCCCCAGAAATTTTGGCTGTCTTTTTTCGATGTTAATTTTCTTTTCGTTTCCCTCTTCTCCCAAACCTCATGTTTGGACCATAGTTTCCTTCTGTAGAACCACATTTCAGTTCCTTCAAGTCTTTCTTTCATCTTTGAGAAGATTGCCTAGCATTCGCTGCCATATTTGAAGAACAGATATCACATAACAATCCAGTACTTCCTTCTTTGTTTTCAACTAAATTTTCCTATCTCTCAATGCTCTACTCAGCTTTTGAAATTCATCATTGGCCCTGCCAATACGCCTTCGAATCTCAGTGTCGCACTTACCATCCTCTATTAGATTACATGCAAGGTGTTTAAATTTCTGTATTTGCTTGATATTAGTATCCCCGACATGTAGTTGGCATTTTCGGATCTTGTTTTTCACTGATGGCCATGCATTTAGTTTTCTTGTAGTTTATGTTTAGTCCTTTCTTTCTGCTTTCTTTAACTACTTCCTGTAGGAGTTCTTGAATTTTTCTTTCTGTGTCTGCTATCAGCACTGTATCATCTGCGTATCTTATATTGTTCAGATTGTAGCCACCAATGACGAATCCTGGCAGGACTTCCCTCCGAATTTTCTCGCTGTATAGCTTGACCTCTATTTTTCGTGACATTTTGGTATTGGAGTTAACTTTAGTAATAAAAAATTGTTTGGTTTTGAGTACTTATTCGTATCTAAAATCTTAGATTCTTTTCCTATCGTCGTAACGAAGTTTCCTAGAACCGTTTCTATAAATAATTTCAAGATAACTGTTCTAATGACATTTTTACCAAACAACTGAAATGTGGTTCAACAGAAAAATGCTGAGGATATTATGAACAGAACATGTGAGCTACGACGAGGTTTTAGAGAAAATGAAAACAAAAAGGAAATTTACATTTAACACCAGGAAGATAGTGTCGAGGTCAGACAATGAGGAAGGAAGGCTTGGAAAATCTGTTACTCACAGGACAAATTGAAGGAAAACGAGACAGAAGAAAACAACTCATAACTTATCTTGAGTAAATGGATGGCTAAACAAGATTTAGGAAAAATGACAGAAAGAAAAAAATTTATTAAAAGCTGCGGAAAGAAAGGAAGGCAGTCGTGGATAGCCACGATCGCCTATGTCTGGACAAGACACAGCGCATAAAAATTAGCAGCAAGGTCTTATCATTTTACAGTTGAAATGGCTAGATGTAATCGCCAGTTCTAAGCTTATAGTTTCTTCTATGGCATTTTTCGCTTTTGAAACTCTGTTCCCAATCAACTTTACATCTTCAACGATTTAAATGCAACGCTAATCCTTATCATCTGTTTTTTTTTTTCGAACTTGTTCTTTTATTGTCCTATCTCCTAAATAGTATTTTTTTTCTTATACACTCAGTACCATCTTGTGTCCTAGTAACTTTATTTCCTTGCTTGGGGTGAAATGATTAAAAGAAAAGATTAAGGACACATGGCCCAGTGGATATAGACGTTGGTTAGTTCTTGTGACTTGACCCAAAAGAGTTCAATACCAGGCTACAGAAGTGGTGAACAAGTAACTTGCAAGGTTAGAGGGAGATAACTCATGACTTCCAATCGAGGCATTACTACTACGCAAGAAAGGAGGATGATATACCCAAGTGATTTTAATAAAGGGTTCGGTTCGAAATTCCTAGCACCTGAAGAAGGCCGAAACGTCGTACAAATGTCGTCAAAGATGAGGACAATAATCCGAATAATGTAAATACTGTAAATACTACCCCATTTCAGAAATATAGACAAATAGAAAAGATTAAATGTTAAATGTCTTCCCAACTTCATAAGCTACGAATTAAATATGCCAAAAACACCTGCTGTTCGTATTCAGAGACTGAGTTTTTTAGTAGGGGTTTGTTTAAGGTTGGTTTAAAATTAATCTTGGTTAGTGATGGTTTCTGGATCGCAGCATTATATGATTGTTTGCTACTTAGTTCCTTAGTGTGTTAGCAGGTACGTTACGCTCTACCGTTAAATCAGATAGAACAATGGACCATTATTGTTTGAATCCAAGGATAGATAGAGGAAAATATATATAAAAGGGGCAGATTGATTTTAGGATTGGTTTGATCTTGTTTTACGACATGTAAATCGAAATGTGTTATTTAATGACGACAAGATTTTTAGGATAGGTTCGTAAGAATGTATTCTTTGTAATAAATCAGTTTGTAGATCATGTTTCATTGACGTATTTTTTTGTGAAGGGTGTATTTTTCGAAAGTCAAATGTATTGCTGATAGTATTTTTTTCTTCAAAAATACACTGCTGGTAATTTTACTATAAAATTTATTTTTATACTTTAATTATTTTTTGACCACACGTTGTCGGTTAACTATTTACTCATAATCGGGACTCTAACAGCTTCTACCACCCTGGGTTCGGGTGAGCCTGGGAACAATAAAAAATTAAGAGGTGGTTCGACGCTCCTCTAAACATCTCGATCCTTGCTGCTGGATAGAGTTTATCGTCATACGCGGGAAGATTGATTTTAGGGAAAAAAATGAAAAATAAAAAGAAATGTCAAGAAAAGAAAAGAAAAGAAATGAACATAGAGAAGGCGATAACTTCTCATAAATTTAACATTTGCTTCATAGAAATAGAAAATCTTGTCAATTTTTAATTTTTTTATTTTTGAAATAATGACCCGCTTTCATAGTTATGATTTTTATTGTAATTTTTTTGTTAAAGGTGTTAAGCTCAAATATTTAATGAGGCAATAGGCGTATTCCCATCGTTACTTTATTTTTATATATAGTCGAAGAACTTTTAACGAGATTACTTAATAATTAACTTAAGAATTAGAATTAATTAAGAAATTAAATTTTTGAAAATCGTGAAATTCTCACGGGTATTTCAAGTAAAGAATATCAATGCAATAAATAAGTAAATATACATAGAATAAAATAAAATACATTCATTATACGAGATAGATTTCTTCTTGTGTTTATCGGATTAAAAAACATCGGTTTTTTCTAACGGATAATGCTCCTTGATATCCAGAGGAAAAAATCTTAGTAAAAATTACATATTATCACAAGTCGACAACTGACGTAGCTGTGGCACAAGGCCATATTTATGGGGAATCCAGCGGGGATCGAACTCATCATTCAGTCGTAATAGTTTTGGTGATTTTCTAAGCGCAGCTTAGATGTGGTACAAAGTCGAAAGTATAGGGCTCCCAGTGAGAATCGATCTCACTACTTAGCGCGACAAGCTTGGTAATCATTACACCACATCGAGATGCACAAGAAAGTCTGGATATTAGATGTGGCACAATGCTAGAAGTATGAGGCACCCAGTGAGGATCGGATTCATTACACAATTTTTGTCATTCTAGCAAGACAAGCTTGCTTACTTTACACCACATCGTCGTGGTATAGTCGGTGAATGTCTAAATGTAGCTAAGATGTGACAAAAGGCCGAAAGTACGGGGCACCAGTGTGGCTCGAACTCATTATTCAGTCGAATTGTTCTCGCCAAACAACCTTGCTCACTATTCTTCTTCTTTTATGTGCCCGGTCCTTTCAGGACGTAGGCGATCGTGGCTTTCAATATCTATCTATCCCTGGTGGCTCTTAGCACGCTTTCTCCTGTGGCACCATGCAACCCCCGTTCCATCGTCCATCTGATCAGGTCCTTCAAATATGTTATCCGCTGCTTTCCTCTGTCTCTTTTCCCCTCTATCTGGCTTGTGAGTATCAAGGTCTCCAAGCCCTCCTTCCTCATTGCATATCCCAGGAACTTTAGCTGTCTCTTCTTAATGCTCAGTATTCATTTCTTTTTCGTTTCCATCCTTTCCAAAATCTCATCATTGTTTACATGCTCGGTCTTTAATATCCGCAGCATCCGTCTTTAGAACCACATTTCAGCTGCTTCAAGTTTTTCCTTCATCTTCGAAGATATTGTCCAACATTCACTGCCATATTGAAGTACCGACATCACATAGCAATCCAGTACTCTCCTTTTTGTTTCTAGCGAAATTGTCCTGTTTCTTAATACTTTACTCAACTTCTGAAATGCTTCCTCCCCATGCCAATTCGCCTTTGGATCTCAGTGTCGCACTTTCCGTCATCTGTTAGAACACTCCCCAGGTATTTAATTTTTTGTACCTGCTTGATTTTAGTGTCCATCACCTGTATTTGACATTTTGAGCTGCCCTTTTTGATGATGACCATGCATTCGGTCTTCTTGCAGTTTATTTGTAGTCCTTTCTTGTCACTCTCTTCGGCTACCTTCTGTAGGAGATCTTGCAGTTTCCTTTCTGTGTCTGCTATCAGCACTGTATCATCTGCGTACCTTATATTGTTTAAAATATGGCCTCCGATTACGAATCCTGGCATAACTTCTAGGGTTCTCAGAATAGTCTCGCTGTACAAGTTGAATAGATCCGGTGAAAACACACATTCTTGTCTTACGCCCCTTTCAATCTTTGTATAACTGCTGAATTCGTTACCTGTCCGTATGCAGGCAGTTTGCTGTCAGTAGAGATACTTGATTACTCTTAGGTCTTTCTGAAATATGTTGAGGCTGCCAACCTTAATAAGTCTACGCTTATGATTAGCCCATATGTGCACTTCCGCGTAGTATAATAGTTATCAAGCTTTTTTGTTATATCAATTGCGACTGTGTACTGAGTTCTATCTTCACTGGTTGCTGCAAGTCACGTTTAGTATATAAATCGTTTGACCAAACCACATTGACACAATTGGACAATTTTAGGATATTTTTGAACCGTAAAATAAAGAGGATATTTTGAAAATCGAAAGATATTCCTATTTTTTCCTTTTTATATATCTTGATAAACAAAAACATAAGAGGATAAAAAAAAGATTAATGCTTAAGAATAAAACGTTAAAATTTCGTAGCGGTAAGTTAATTTACATTATTTACATCGTTTGATATATTATCCCCATTTTAGTTGCAATTATTTACAACGTTTTGGCTGTTGTACGCTCCGGCCTTCTTCAGGTGATTAGAATTACGAAATGAAACCTTTACTTTATTCACCGGGGTAGACTGAAATTAAAAACAAAGGGTTCAGTTCGAAATTTTAATGATCTGAAGAAGGTCGGAGCACACAGCAACGGAAACGTCGTGAATATTGCAACAAAAATGAGAACAGAAATCCGAACACAGTAAACAGTGGAAATAATTACAATACTCTATCTCAGAAATATAGACTAAACCTGAAAAGGGCCGGAACGTACAACGGCCGAGACGTCGTGAATATGGCAACAAAGATGAGGGCAACAGTTCGAACAATATATAGTGTAAATAATTACAATACCCCATTTCATAAATGTAAGCTAATCCGGAAGAAGGCCGGAATGTACAGCAGCCGAAACATTGTGAATATGACAAGGAAGATGAGAAAAACAGTCCGAACAATGTAAATAGTGTAAATAATTCAAAACACCATCTCAGAAATATCGACAAATCCTAAAGAGCGCCGAAGCGTTAAAGGCCAAAACGTCGTAAATATGGTAACGCAGATTAAGAAAAAGTCAGAACAGAGTAAAGAGTGTTAATAATTACATTATTCCATCTCAGAAATATAGACAAATATTGCTAAGTTTACATTTTGTTTGATCAAATATTATATCCAGCGTTTCTATTCCGCATCAAACAGTCGATATTGCCTACAAAATACTGAATTTTGATTGGTTGTAATTACTGTTACAAAATTTAAAAAAAATAAGCGTGGAATAAATAAAATATATTTGAGTTTCCATTTGGGAGTGTGACAGATGTATCTTGCTATCTCGTGTCAGACAACGTTTACTGTTATTGTTTTGAAACGCCAACGAGACAAATCTATTTTAATGTGATTTTCTAAATTCGTAATTGTGCTACAGAGACAAGTTTTCTAATTTAAAAAAACACGTTGAAGTACTTTATTTTTTAAGCTGACAGAACAAAACTCCAAAAACGTAATGTAATTTTCTAAGCGCAGCTTACAAGTGGCACAAGTATGTGGCATCTAATGAGGATCAAATTCATTTATTGACTGTCATGTTTCTAGCGAGATGAGCTTGCTAACCATTACACCACGTCGAGGCGCCCAATAGAGATTTTTTAAGCGAAGCTTAGATGCAGCACAAGGCCGAAAGCAATGAATTCTCAATGAGGATCGAACTCACTATTTAGTCGTTATCGTGCTAGCAAGAGAGTCTTGTTAACCATTACGTCAAAATACCCATTTTTTTAAGCTGACAAAATAACACTCCAAAGATATGATTTATATTGCCACCTGTTGTTATATATTCTCTTACTATGGGGTATAATTTCGCCCAGAAATGCATTTCACATTGATGAAATAATTGTTTAATCGAACAATGCAGGGCGGGCGGAATTTAAAAGAGAATATTGTTTTGAAAAGTCAGGAGTACGAAACCTAAGTGACAGGCGAAAATTTGTTTTGATAAAGAGCGTATTCAAAGTCTGGATTTTTAAAAATATGCATAACGGAAGTTGATGAGTCAAACGAATATCGCCTTTAACAAGACTACTGATAGATAGATTAAAACACTACGCCTGTTTGGTTTGACACTCTCAGCGGACCTCAAGTGGAATGACTACGTCGAATCCATTGCGAGGTCCGCTGCTATGAAAGTCGGCTCTCTGTGCAGGGCCCGGAAATTCTTTCCATCTGAATCTATCCTGCACTTATATAAATCTACCATCCGCCCGTGTATTGAGTACTGCTGCCACATCTGGTCGGGTGCCCCTTCTATTCTCCTCGGGGTTCTTGACAAAATACAGCGAAGAATCTATAATGTGATTGATACCGACTTGGCTGACCGCCTACAGTCTCTCTCTCTCACCGGCGTGACGTGGCTTCCCTGTGTCTCTTCTATAAATACTTTCATGGCTTCTGCTCTGACGAACTTAAATCACTGGTGCCCCCTAGATGTGAATTTGCACGAGATACTAGATTGGCAACTAGGTCCCATCCTTTTACAGTGAAACCGATGAAATGTAACCGCAATTTATACTCCAACAGCTTCTTTTCTCGCACTTCCCGCCTGTGGAATTCTCTACCGCATGCTTACTTCCCCGACGGCTACAACCTCCAGGAGTTTAAATGTAAAGTCAATAAACACCTCCTAACACACTAACCCACACCCACTCTCTCCAACTTTCACCCTATGTACATCCTAAGTCGTCTATCACCCTCCTTCTGACATTTCCTATACTCAATCGCTCTATGTAACCCCCTGCGCTATAGTGGCAGTGGAATGCCTTGCTTGGGGTGACACGATTAAAAAAAAAAGATAGATTCGGAGACAGATCGAAAAGCGGAAAGATGAGAGTGGGAAGAGATGGAGAGGAGATTGGATTGAGAAGGAAAGACGAACCTCAGCAGTCAACTCGTATGCGTGTGTGATAGCCCACCGGCCATCCTCTATTACGTCACCGAAGAAAAAAGAATAAAAAAATAAATGTATATTTTATATGTCAGTGTTCGTTGTTCATCGTTGATGTCAAGTCGATCTTCAACATTTTAGGTTGTAAATTATATATATCAGCAGAGTATATAACACTTTTAACTAATTTTCATCATATTTTACTTCTAAAGTGTTGTGGGATCTCCCCTTTTTCTATGATAATGGACTCGACGTGAGTATACATATACTCCTTCCACAGTGAGATACGTCAGCTGCCATTGGGAACAGAGAGAATACTACGTTAGCCGTCATAGTAGCACTGAGCTTCACTTAGCCAGAATATTATTAAACGGGTATACTAATTCTAGCACGGCTTCACTTCAAAGATTATATATATATATATATATATATATATATATATATATATATATATATATATATTCATGACTAATCGTATTTCTGGATTAATAACTTGCATCCAGTTTCTATCTTACGTTCAATATAACCTATTTTTCTATCTCAAATACTTGCTTTGTTGTTCATTATATTTGTGTGGTTCCTCACTCGGAATCCACAACGTAAAGAAATTATGTGGAATACTAAATTTTCTTACTCTTCTTCCTTAGTATCATCCCATGAGTAGACTAGGTCTGTAGCCACGCTACGGTAGGTGATACTGAGGTTTCTGCAGAAGTTAAGTTTGTTTAAACGAGAGGAAGTTGCCATCTTGGTCTTAACCGTCTTTTAATTCAGAATTGTCCATCTCATAGACTAAAGCCAATGCACTTAGTCGTTCCTGATGTTTAACCCATAGCTTTGAAATTGTGTTTTATTCAGTTTAGAGTTGCTTTTTTATACCGTATAGTATCTTAATTACAATTTTTTGGTTAGATCTTCTATGAGAAATGCTCCGCAGGTATTAAAGTAGAAATAAAGATATACTGTAAGAAGGTAGCGTTTTAAATAATGTAGGCAGCATCTTGCACTAGATATTCGTGAACGGATTAGTTATAGAAGATAAGCACACGGAGTATGAGAAACAATTTCGTTCGAAGTCACGTCTTTGTTCCTGGATCGTGCTATTAACTTTAATGGCTTGAGATTATTCGATGAAAAAAAGGAAGGAAAAAGAAAACGATGTAAAAACAAAAAATAAAATAAGATATGGGTAAATAAAAATACAAATATATATTCAATGTAAACACGTCATTTAAACATTTTGCAAAAGAGGAAGGGTGGTAATTCAGACCAGTAAAAGACCGTGTCTGTTTAACAGCACCAGTAACTGGTTGAATGTGAGACACGCTGAAGGAAACGATTTTACAAAGAGGCAACTTTTTTTCCATTACCAGGACGTGATGCAGCCAATTCTGAGATGGCAAACAAAAAAACTATAGTTTTTGGGATGGACCTATTTATCATAATTCTCTTCATATCTATCTATCTATCTATCTATCTATCTATCTATCTATCTATCTATCTATCTATCTATCTATCTATCTGTCTGTCTATCTATCTAACTTATTTCTCTTAAATATCTATCTATCTAACTATCTACCTATCTATCTATCTTATTTCTCTTAAATATCTATCTATCTAACTATCTACGTATCTATCTATCTTATTTCTCTAAATATCTATTTATCTATCTATCTAACTATCTATCTATCTTATTTCTCTTAAATATCTATTTATCTATCTATCAATCTTATTTCTCTGAAATATCTATTTATCTATCTATCTATCTTATTTCTCTGAAATATCTATCTATCTATCTCTCTTATTTCTCTGAAATATCTATCGATCTGTCTATCTTCTTTCTCTGAAATATCTGTCTATCTATCTATCTATCTATCTATCTATCTATCTATCTATCTATCAATCTATTTATCTATATATTTTATTTCTCTTAAATACCTATCTATCTATCTATCTATCTATCTATCTATCTATCTATCTATCTATCTATCTTATGTCTCTTAAATATCTATCTATCTATCTTATGTCTCTTAAATATCTATCTATCTATCTATCTTATGTCTCTTAAATATCTAACTATCTATCTTATGTCTCTTAAATATCTATCTATCTATCTATCTTATGTCTCTTAAATATCTGTCTATCTATCTATCTATCTATCTATCTATCTATCTATCTATCTATCTATCTATCTATCTTATGTCTCTTAAATATCTATCTATCTATATATCTATCTATCTTATGTATCTTAAATATCTATCTATCTATCTATCTATCTATCTATCTATCAAACTATCTATCTTATTTCTCTTAAATATCTATCTATCTATCTATCTTATTTATGTTAAATATCTATCTATTTATCTATCTATCATATTTCTCTTAAATATCTATCTAACTAACTATCTATCCATTTATTTCTCTTAAATATCTATCTATCTATCTATATATCTATATATCTATCTATCTTATTTCTCTTCATATCTATATATCTATCTATCTATCTTATTTCACTTCATATATATCTATCTATCTATCTTATATCTCTTCAAGTTTATCTAACTATCTATCTATCTTATATCTCTTCATGTCTATCTAACTATCTATCTATCTTATTTCTCTTCATGTCTATCTAACTATCTATCTATCTTATTTCTCTTCATGTCTATCTAACTGTCTATCTTATTTCTCTTCATATCTATCTAAGTATCTATCTTATTTCTCTTCATGTCTATCTAAGTATCTATCTTATTTCTCTTCATATCTATCTATCTATCTATCTAACTATCTATCTATCTTATTTCTCTTCATATCTATCTATCTATCTATCTTATTTCTCTTCATATCTATCTATCTATCTGTCTATCTATCTATCTTATTTCTCTTCATATCTATCTATCTATCTTATTTCTCTTCATATCTATCTATCTATCTATCTATCTATCTATCTATCTATCTATCTATCTTATCTATCTATCGATCTATCTATCTTATTTCTCTTCAATATCTATCTATCGATCTATCTATCTAATTTCTATTCTATCTATCTATCTATCTATCTATCTATCTATCTATCTATCTATCTATCTATCTATCTATCTATCTAATTTCTCTCTATCTATCTATCTATCTATCTAATTTCTATCAATATCTAATCTATCTATCTATCTAATCTATCTATCTATCTATCTATCTATCTATCTATCTATCTATCTATCTATCTATCTAATTTCTCTCATATCAATCTATCTATCTATCTATCTATCTATCTATCTATTTCTCTTCTATCTATCTATCTATCTATCTATCTATCTATCTATCTATCATATCTATTTCTATCTATCTATCTATCTATCTATCTATCTATCTATCTTATTTCTATATCTATCTTATTTCTATTCTATCTATCTATCTATCTATCTATCTATCTATCTTATTTCTTTTTCTTCATATCTATCTATCGATCTATCTATCTAATTTCTCTTAATATCTATCTATGTATGTATGTATCTATCTATCTATCTATCTAATTTCTCTTCATATCTATCTATCTATCTATCTAACTATCTATCTAATTTCTCCTCATATCTATCTATCTATCTATCTATCTATCTATCTATCTATCTATCTATCTAATTTCTCCTCCTCATATCAATCTATCTATCTATCTATCTATCTCTATCTAATTTCTCTTCATATCTATCTATCTATCTATCTATCTATCTATCTATCTATCTATCTATCTATCTATTTCTAATTTCTTCTTATATCTATCTATCTATCTATCTATCTATATATGTATCTATCAATCTAATTTCTCTTCATATCTATCTATCTATCTATCTAATTTCTCTTCATATCTATCTATCTATCTATCTATCTATTTTATTTCACTTCATATCTATCTATCTATCTATCTATCTATCTATCTATCTATCTATCTATCTTATCTTATATTTCTATCTATCTATCTATCTATCTATCTATCTATCTATCTATCTTATTTCACTTCATATCTATCTATCTATCTATCTATCTCTCTATCTATCTTATTTCACTTCATATCTATATATCTAACTATCTATCTATCTATATATCTATATATCTATCTTATTTCACTTCATATCTATCTATCTAACTATCTATCTATCTATATATCTATATATCTATCTTATTTCACTTCATATCTATCTATCTATCTATCTATCTATATATCTATATATCTATCATATTTCACTTCATATCTATCTATCTATCTATCTATCTATCTATCTATCTATCTATCTATCTATCTATATATTTCTATTCATATATATCTATCTATTTCTATCTTATTTCTATTCATATCTATCTATCTATCTTATTTCTTATTTCATTCTATCTATCTATCTATCTATCTATCTATCTATCTATCTATCTATCTATCTATTCTATCATTTTATTATCTATCTATCTATCTTATTTCTATTCATATCTATCTATCTATCTATCTATCTATCTATCTTATTTCATTATATCTATCTATCTATCTATCTATCTATCTATCTATCTTATTCTATCATCTATCTATCTATCTATCTATCTATCTATCTATCTATCTATCTATCTATCTATCTATCTATCTATCTTATTTCTATTCATATCTATCTATGTATCTATGTTATTTCACTTCATATCTATCTAAGTATCTATGTTATTTCACTTCATATCTATCTATGTATCTATGTTATTTCATTTCATATCTATCTATCTATCTATGTTATTTCATTTCATATCTATCTATCTATCTATCTATCTATCTATCTATCTATCTAATTTCTCTTCATATCTATCTATCTATCTAATTTCTCTTCATAGCTATCTATCTATTTATCTATCTATCTTATTTCTATTCATATCTATCTATCTATCCTATTTCTATTCATATCTATCTATCTATCTATCTGATTTCTATTCATATCTATCTATCTATCTCATTTCTATTCATGTCTATCTATCTATCTTATTTCTATTCATGTCTATCTATCTATCTATCTATCTATCTATCTATCTATCTCTCATATCAATCTATCTATCTATCTATCTATCTATCTATCTATCTAATTTCTCTTCATATCTATCTATCTATCTATCTATCTATCTATCTATCTATCTATCTATCTATCTTATTTCTCTTCATATCGATCTATCTATCTATCTATCTATCTATCTATCTTATTTCTCTTCATATCTATCTATCGATCTATCTATCTAATTTCTCTTAATATCTATCTATGTATGTATGTATCTATCTATCTATCTATCTATCTAATTTCTCTTCATATCTATCTATCTATCTATCTAACTATCTATCTAATTTCTCCTCATATCTATCTATCTATCTATCTATCTATCTATCTATCTATCTAATTTCTCCTCATATCAATCTATCTATCTATCTATCTATCTATCTCTATCTAATTTCTCTTCATATCTATCTATCTATCTATCTATCTATCTAATTTCTCCTCATATCAATCTATCTATCTATCTATCTATCTATCTCTATCTAATTTCTCTTCATATCTATCTATCTATCTATCTATCTATCTATTTTATTTCACTTCATATCTATCTATCTATCTATCTATCTATCTATCTATCTATCTTATTTCACTTCATATCTATCTATCTATCTATCTATCTCTCTATCTATCTTATTTCACTTCATATCTATCTATCTAACTATCTATCTATCTATATATCTATATATCTATCTTATTTCACTTCATATCTATCTATCTAACTATCTATCTATCTATATATCTATATATCTATCTTATTTCACTTCATATCTATCTATCTATCTATATATCTATATATCTATCATATTTCACTTCATATCTATCTATCTATCTATCTATCTATCTATCTATCTTATTTCTTATTTCATATATATCTATCTATCTATCTTATTTCTATTCATATCTATCTATCTATCTATCTTATTTCTATTCATATCTATCTATCTATCTATCTATCTATCTATCTATCTATCTATCTATCTATCTTATTTCTATTCATATATATCTATCTATCTATCTTATTTCTATTCATATCTATCTATCTATCTATCTATCTATCTATCTATCTATCTATCTATCTATCTTATTTCTATTCATATCTATCTATCTTATTTCTATTCATATCTATCTATCTATCTATCTATCTATCTTATTTCTATTCATATCTATCAATCTATCTATCTATCTATCTATCTATCTATCTATCTATCTATCTTATTTCTATTCATATCTATCTATGTATCTATGTTATTTCACTTCATATCTATCTATGTATCTATGTTATTTCACTTCATATCTATCTATGTATCTATGTTATTTCATTTCATATCTATCTATCTATCTATGTTATTTCATTTCATATCTATCTATCTATCTATCTATCTATCTATCTATCTAATTTCTCTTCATATCTATCTATCTATCTAATTTCTCTTCATAGCTATCTATATATCTCTCTTATTTCTATTCATATCTATCTATCTATTTATCTATCTATCTTATTTCTATTCATATCTATCTATCTATCCTATTTCTATTCATATCTATCTATCTATCTATCTGATTTCTATTCATATCTATCTATCTATCTCATTTCTATTCATGTCTATCTATCTATCTTATTTCTATTCATGTCTATCTATCTATCTATCTATCTATCTATCTATCTATCTTATTTCTATTAATATCTATCTATGTATCTATGTTATTTCACTTCATATCTATCTACGTATCTATCTATCTATCTTATTTCACTTCATATCTATGTATCTATCTATCTTATTTCACTTCATATCTATATCTATCTATCTTATTTCTTATTTATCTATCTATCATATCTATCTATCTATCTATCTATCTATCTATCTATCTATCTATCTCATCTCACTTCATATCTATCTATCTATCTATGTACGTATCTATCTATCTATCTTATTTCACTTCATATCTATCTAACTAGCTATCTATCTATCTATCTTATTTCACTTCATATCTATCTATCTATCTATCTATCTATCTATCTATCTATCTATCTATCTATCTATCTTATTTCACTTCATATCTATCTATCTAACTATTTTATTTCACTACATATCTATCTATCTATCTATCTATCTATCTATCTATCTATCTATCTATCTATCTATCTATCTTTTTTCACTACATATCTATCTATCTATCTATCTATCTATCTATCTATCTATCTATCTTATATCACTTCATATCTATCTATCTATCTATCTATCTATCTATCTATCTATCTATCTATCTTATTTCTATTAATATCTATCTATGTATCTATGTTATTTCACTTCATATCTATCTACGTATCTATCTATCTATCTTATTTCACTTCATATCTATGTATCTATCTATCTTATTTCACTTCATATCTATCTATCTATCTATCTTATTTCACTTCATATCTATCTATCTATCTATCTATCTATCTATCTATCTATCTATCTATCTATCTCATCTCACTTCATATCTATCTATCTATCTATGTACGTATCTATCTATCTATCTTATTTCACTTCATATCTATCTAACTAGCTATCTATCTATCTATCTTATTTCACTTCATATCTATCTATCTATCTATCTATCTATCTATCTATCTATCTATCTATCTATCTTATTTCACTTCATATCTATCTATCTAACTATTTTATTTCACTACATATCTATCTATCTATCTATCTATCTATCTATCTATCTATCTATCTATCTATCTTTTTTCACTACATATCTATCTATCTATCTATCTATCTATCTATCTATCTTATATCACTTCATATCTATCTATCTATCTATCTATCTATCTATCTATCTATCTATCTATCTATCTATCTCTTTAATTTCACTTCATATCTATCTATCTATCTATCTATCTATCTACCTATCTATCTAATTTCACTTTCATATCTTATCTAACTATCTATCTAATCTAATTTCACTTCTATCTATCTATCTATCTATCATATCTATCTATCTATCTATCTATCTATCTATCTATCTATCTTATATCTCTTCAAGTCTATGTTATTTCACTTCATATCTATCTATCTGTCTATCTATCTATCCATCTTATTTCACTTCATATCTATTTATCTATGTATCTATAATATTTCATTTCATATCAATCCATCTATCTATCAATATATAATTTCTGTTCATAGCTGTCTATCTATATATCTATCTAATTTCTGTTCATATCTGCCTATCTATATACCTATCTTATTTCTGTTCATATCTATCTATCTCTATATCTATCTTATTTCTGTTCAAATCTATCTATTTATATATGTATCTTATTTCTCTTCATATCTATCTATCTCTATATCTATCTTATTTCTCTTCATATATATCTAACTATCTATCTATCTTATATCTCTTCAAGTCTATCTAACTATCTATCTATCTTATATCTCTTCATGTCTATCTAACTATCTATCTATCTTATATCTCTTCATGTCTATCTAACTATCTATCTTATTTCTCTTCATGTATATCTAACTATCTATCTATCTTATTTCTCTTCATGTCAATCTAACTGTCTATCTTATTTCTCTTCATATCTATCTAAGTATCTATCTTGTTTCTCTTCATGTCTATCTAAGTATCTATCTTATTTCTCTTCATATCTATCTATCTATCTATCATTTTTCTCTTCATATCTATCTATCTATATATCTATCTTATTTCTCTTCATATCTATCTATCTATCTATCATTTTTCTCTTCATATCTATCTATCTATATATCTATCTTATTTCTCTTCATATCTATCTATCTATCTATCTATCTATCTATCTATCTATCTATCTATCTATCTATATATCTATCTATCTTATTTCTATTCATATCTATCTATCTATCTATCTTATTTCTATTCATATCTATCTATCTATCTATCTATCTATCTATCTATCTATCTATCATATCTATCTATGTATCTATGTTATTTCACTTCATATCTATCTATGTATCTATGTTATTTCACTTCATATCTATCTATGTATCTATGTTATTTCACTTCATATCTATCTATCAATCTATGTTATTTCACTTCATATCTATCTATCAATCTATGTTATTTCACTTCATATCTATCTATCAATCTATGTTATTTCACTTCATATCTATCTATCTATCTATGTTATTTCACTTCATATCTATCTATCTATCTATGTTATTTCACTTCATATCTATCTATCTATCTATCTATCTATCTATCTATCTATCTATCTATCTATGTATCTATCTATCGAATTTCTCTTCATATCTATCTATCTATCTCTCTTATTTCTATTCATATCTATCTATCTATCTATCTATCTATCTATCTATCTTATTTCTATTCATATCTATCTATCTATCTATCTATCTATCTATATCTATCTATCTTATTTCTATTCATATCTATCTATCTATCTATCTATCTATCTATCTATCTATCTATCCTTATTTCTATTCTATATTTCTATTCTATCTATCTATCTATCTATCTATCTATTCTATTTCTATCTATCTATCTTATCTATTCTTATTTCTATTCTATCTATCTATCTATGTATCTTATTTCTATTAATATCTATCTATGTATCTATGTTATTTCACTTCATATCTATCTACGTATCTATCTATCTTATTTCACTTCATATCTATCTATCTATCTATGTATCTATCTATCTATCTATCTATCTTATTTCACTTCATATCTATCTATCGATCTATCTATCGATCTATCTCTCTATCTATCTTATTTCACTACATATCTGTCTATCTATCTATCTATCTATCTATCTATCATTTTTCACTACATATCTATCTATCTATCTATCTATCTATATATCTATCTATCTATCTATCTTATTTCACTTCATATCTATCTATCTATCTATCTATCTATATTTCTATCTATCTATCTATCTATCTAATTTCACTTCATATCTATCTATCTATCTAACTATCTATCTATCTATCTATCTATCTATCTATCTATCTATCTCCATATCTCTTCAAGTCTATCTATGTTATTTCACTTCATATCTATCTGTCTGTCTATCTATCTATAATATTTCATTTCATAGCTATCCATCTATCTATCTATATCTAATTTCTGTTCATAGCTGTCTATCTATATATCTATCTAATTTCTGTTCATATCTGCCTATCTATATATCTATCTTATTTCTGTTCATATCTATCTATCTCTATATCTATCTTATTTCTGTTCAAATCTATCTATCTATATATCTATCTTATTTCTCTTCATATCTATCTATCTCTATATCTATCTTATTTCTCTTCATATATATCTAACTATCTATCTATCTTATATCTCTTCAAGTCTATCTAACTATCTATCTATCTTATATCTCTTCATGTCTATCTAACTATCTATCTATCTTATATCTCTTCATGTCTATCTAACTATCTATCTATCTTATATCTCTTCATGTCTATCTAACTATCTATCTTATTTCTCTTCATGTATATCTAACTATCCATCTATCTTATTTCTCTTCATGTCTATCTAACTGTCTATCTTATTTCTCTTCATATCTATCTAAGTATCTATCTTATTTCTCTTCATGTCTATCTAAGTATCTATCTTATTTCTCTTCATATCTATCTATCTATCTATCTATCTTATTTCTCTTCATATCTATCTATCTATCTGTCTATCTATCTATCTTATTTCTCTTCATATCTATCTATCTATCTATCTATCTATCTATCTATATATCTATCTATCATATTTCTCTTCATATCTATCTATCGATCTATCTATCTAATTTCTCTTAATATCTATCTATGTATGTATCTATCTATCTAATTTCTCTTCATATCTATCTATCTATCTATCTATCTATCTATCTATCTATCTATCTAATTTCTCCTCATATCAATCTAACTATCTATCTATCTATCTATCGATCTAATTTCTCTTCATATCTATCTATCTATATATGTATGTATCTATCAAATTTCTCTTCATATCTATCTATCTATCTATCTAACTATATATGTATCTATCAATCTAATTTCTCTTCATATCTATCTATCTATCTATCTATCTAATTTCTCTTCATATCTATCTATCTATCTGTCTATCTATCTTATTTCTATTCATATCTATCTATCTATCTATCTATCTTATTTCATTCATATCTATCTATCTATCTATATTCATATCTATCTATCTATCTATCTATCTATCTATCTATCTATTTCTATTCTATCTATCTATCTATCTATCTATCTATCTATCTATCTATCTATCTATCTATCTATCTTCTATCATTCTATTCTATCTATCTATCTATCTATCTATCTATCTATCTATCTATCTATCTATCTATCTATGTTACTTCACTTCATATCTATCTATGTATCTATGTTAGTTCACTTCATATCTATCTATGTATCTATGTTATTTCTCTTCATAACTATCTATCTATCTCTCTTATTTCTATTCATATCTATCTATCTATCTATCTATCTATCTATCTATCTATCTATCTTATTTCTATTCATATCTATCGATCTATCTATCTATCTATCTATCTATCTTATTTCTATTCATATCTATCTATCTATCTATCTATCTATCGATCTATCTATCTATCTATCTATCTATCTATCTTATTTCTATTCATATCTATCTACCTATCTATCTATCTAATTTCTATTCATATCTATCTATCAATCTTATTTCTATTCATATCTATCTATCTATCTATCTATGTATCTTATTTCTATTAATATCTATCTATGTATCTATCTTATTTCACTTCATATCTATCTATCTATCTATGTATCTATCTATCTATCTATCTATCTTATTTCACTTCATATCTATCTATCGATCTATGTATCTATCTATCTCTCTATCTATCTTATTTCACTACATATCTGTCTGTCTATCTATCTATCTATTTTCGCTACATATCTATCTATCTATCTATCTATCTATCTATCTATCTTATTTCATTTCATATCTATCTATCTATCTATCTATCTATCTATCTATCTATCTAATTTCTATTTCTTCTATCTATCTATCTATCTATCTATCTATCTATCTATCTATCTATCTATCTATCTATCTGTCTAATTACACTTCATATCTATCTATCTATCTATCTATCTATCTATATATCTATCTATCTATCTATCTATCTATCTTATATCTCTTCAAGTCTATCTATGTTATTTCACTTCATATCTATCTATCTGTCTATCTATCTATATTTCATTTCATAGCTATCCATCTATCTATCTATATCTAATTTCTGTTCATAGCTGTCTATCAATATATCTGTCTAATTTCTGTTCATATCTGCCTATCTATATATCTATCTTATTTCTGTTCATATCTATCTATCTCTATATCTATCTTATTTCTGTTCAAATCTATCTATCTATATATCTATCTTATTTCTCTTCATATCTATCTATCTTTATATCTATCTTATTTCTCTTCATATATATCTAACTATCTATCTATCTTATATCTCTTCAAGTCTATCTAACTATCTATCTATCTTATATCTCTTCATGTCTATCTAACTATCTATCTGTCTTATATCTCTTCATGTCTATCTAACTATCTATCTATCTTATTTCTCTTCATGTCTATCTAACTGTCTATCTTATTTCTCTTCATATCTATCTAAGTATCTATCTTATTTCTCTTCATGTCTATCTAAGTATCTATCTTATTTCTCTTCATATCTATCTATCTATCTTATTTCTCTTCATATCTATCTATCTATCTGTCTATCTATCTATCTTATTTCTCTTCATATCTATCTATCTATCTATCATATTTCTCTTCATATCTATCTATCGATATATCTATCTAATTTCTCTTAATATCTATCTATGTATGTATCTATCTATCTATCTATCTATCTAATTTCTCTTCATATCTATCTATCTATCTATCTATCTATCTATCTATCTATCTATCTATCTATCTATCTATCTATCTAATTTCTCCTCATATCTATCTATATATGTATCTATCTATCTAATTTCTCTTCATATCTATCTATCTATCTATCTATATATGTATCTATCAATCTAATTTTTCTTCATATCTATCTATCTATCTATCTATATATGTATCTATCAATCTAATTTTTCTTCATATCTATCTATCTATCTATCTATATATGTATCTATCTATCTAATTTCTCTTCATATCTATCTATCTATCTATCTATATATGTATCTATCAATCTAATTTCTCTTCATATCTATCTATCTATCTATCTATCTATCTATCTATCTAATTTCTCTTTATATCTATCTATCTATCTATCTATCTATCTAATTTCTCTTTATATCTATCTATCTATCAATCTATCTATCTATCTAATTTCTCTTTATATCTATCTATCTATCTATCTATCTATCTATCTATCTATCTATCTATCTATCTATCTATCTATCTATCTATCTATTCTATTCATATCTATCTATCTATCTATCTATCTATCTATCTATCTATCTATCTATCTATCTATTTATTTCTCTTCATATCTATCTATCTCTATATCTATCTTATTTCTCTTCATATATATCTATCTATCTATCTTATATCTCTTCAAGACTATCTAACTATCTATCTATCTTATATCTCTTCATGTCTATCTAACTATCTATCTATCTTATATCTCTTCATGTCTATCTAACTATCTATCTTATTTCTCTTCATTTATATCTATCTATCTATCTATCTATCTATCAATCTATCTATCTATCTAATTTCTCCTCATATCAATCTAACTATCTATCTATCTATCTAATTTCTCTTCATATCTATCTATCTATATATGTATCTATCTATCTAATTTCTCTTCATCTATCTATCTATCTATCTATCTATCTATCTATATATGTATCTATCAATCTAATTTCTCTTCATATCTATCTATCTATCTATCTATCTATCTATCTATCTATCTATCTAATTTCTCTTCATATCTATCTATCTATCTATCTTATTTCTATTCATATCTATCTATCTATCTATCTATCAATCTATCTTATTTCTATTCATATCTATCTATCTATCTATATTCATATCTATCTATCTATCTATCTATCTATCTATCTATCTATCTTATTTCTATTTCATATCTATCTATCTATCTATCTATCTATCTATCTATCTATCTATCTTATCTTACTTCTATTCATATCTATCTATCTATCTATCTTATTTCTATTCATATCTATCTATGTAGCTATGTTATTTCACTTCATATCTATCTATGTATCTATGTTACTTCACTTCATATCTATCTATGTATCTATGTTATTTCACTTCATATATATCTATGTATCTATGTTATTTCACTTCATATCTATCTATGTATCTATGTTATTTCACTTCATATCTATCTATGTATCTATGTTATTTCTCTTCATATCTATCTATCTATCTCTCGTATTTCTATTCATAACTATCTATCTATCTATCTATCTTATTTCTATTCATATCTATCTATCTATCTATCTATCTATCTATCTATCTATCTATCTATCTATCTTATTTCTATCATATCTATCTATCTATCTATCTATCTATCTATCTATCTATCTATCTATCTATCTATCTATCTTATTTCTTATTTCTATCTATCTATCTATCTATCTCTCTATCTATCTATCTATTTCTATTTCATTCATCTATCTATCAATCTTATTTCTATTCATATCTATCTATCTATGTATCTTATTTCTATTAATATCTATCTATGTATCTATGTTATTTCACTTCATATCTATCTACGTATCTATCAACTTGTTTCACTTCATATCTATCTATCTATCTATGTATCTATCTATCTATCTATCTATCTATCTTATTTCACTTCATATCTATCTATCGATCTATGTATCTATCTCTCTTTCTATCTATCTTATTTCACTACATATCTGTCTGTCTATCTATCTTTTTTCAGTACATATCTATCTATCTATCTATCTATCTATCTATCTATCTATCTATCTATCTATCTATCTATCTTATATCTCTTCAAGTCTATCTATGTTATTTCACTTCATATCTATCTATCTGTCTATCTATCTATAATATTTCATTTCATAGCTATCCATCTATCTATCTATATCTAATTTCTGTTCATAGCTGTCTATCAATATATCTGTCTAATTTCTGTTCATATCTGCCTATCTATATATCTATCTTATTTCTGTTCATATCTATCTATCTCTATATCTATCTTATTTCTGTTCAAATCTATCTATCTATATATCTATCTTATTTCTCTTCATATCTATCTATCTCTATATCTATCTTATTTCTCTTCATATATATCTAACTATCTATCTA
>JBBBDQ010000163.1:1102500-1107500 GCA_037127315.1 Ascarosepion bandense | reverse complement strand
TCTATCTATCTTATTTCTGTTCATATCTATCTATCTATCTATCTATCTATCTATCTATATTATTTCTATTCATATCTATCTATGTATGTATGTTATTTCACTTCATATCTATCTATGTATCTATGTTATTTCACTTCATATCTATCTATGTATCTATGTTATTTCACTTCATATCTATCTATGTATCTATGTTATTTCACTTCATATCTATCTATCTATCTATGTTATTTCACTTCATATCTATCTATCTATCTATCTATCTATCTATCTATCTATCTCTCTAATTTCTCTTCATATCTATCTATCTATCTATCTATCTATCTATCTATCTAATTTCTTCTTCATATCTATCTATCTATCTATCTATCTATCTATCTATCTATCTATCTATCTATCTATATATTTAATTTCTCTTCATAGCTATCTATCTATCTCTCTTATTTCTATTCATATCTATCTATCTATTTATCTATCTCTCTTATTTCTATTCATATCTATCTATCTATCTTATTTCTATTCATATCTATCTATCTATCTTATTTCTATTCATATCTATCTATCTATCATATTTCTATTCATATCTATCTATTTATCTATCTATCTATCTTATTTCTATTCATATCTATCTATCTTATTTCTATTCATATCTATCTATTTATCTATCTATCTATCTATCTTATTTCTATTAATATCTATCTATGTATCTATGTTATTTCACTTCATATCTATCTACGTATCTATCTATCTATCTTATTTCTCTTCATATCTATCTATCTATCTATCTATCTTACTTCTCTTCATATCTATCTATCTATCTATCTATCTATCTATCTATCTATCTATCTTATTTCATTTCTTACTTATATCTATCTCTCTATCTATCTATCTTATTTCACTACATATCTATCTATCTATCTATCTATCTATCTTATTTCACTACATATCTATCTATCTATCTATCTATCTTATTTCTTATTTCATTACATATCTATCTATCTATCTATCTATCTATCTATCTAATTTCATTACATATCTATCTATCTATCTATCTATCTATCTATCTATCTATCTTATTTCACTACATATCTATCTATCTATATATCTATCTATCTATCTATCTATCTATCTATCTATCTTATTTCACTTCATATCTATCTATCTATCTATCTTATTTTACTTCATATCTATCTATCTTATTTTACATCATATATATCTATCTATCTATCTATCTATCTATCTATCTATCTATCTATCTATCTATCTATCTATGTTATTTCACTTCATATCTATCTATCTATATTATTTCATTTCATATCTATCTATCTATATCTAATTTCTGTTCATATCTGTCTATCCATATATCTATCTTATTTTTGTTTATATCTATCTAACTCTATATCTATCTCATTTCTGTTCAAATTTTTCTATATATCTATCTTATTTCTGTTCATATCTATCTATCTATCTATCTTATTTCTGTTCATATCTATCTATCTATCTATCTTATTTCTATTCACATCTATCTATATATCTATCTATCTATCTTATTTCTATTCATATCTATCTATGTATGTATTTTATTTCACTTCATATCTATCTATCTATCTATCTATCTATCTATCTATCTATCAATCTATCTATCTATATTTCTATCTATCTATGTTAGTTCAATTCATATCTATCTATCTATCTATCTATCTAATTTCTCTTCATATCTAACTATCTATCTATATATCTATCTATATATCTAATTTCTCTTCATAGCTATCTATCTATCTCTCTTATTTCTATTCATATCTATCTATCTATTTATCTTATTTCTATTCATATCTATCTATCTATTTATCTATCTCTCTTATTTCTATTCATATCTATTTATCTATCTCTCTTATTTCTATTCATATCTATCTATCTATCTATCTATCTTATTTCTATTCATATCTATCTATCTATCTATCTTATTTCTATTCATATCTATCTATCTATCTATCTTATTTCTATTCATATCTATCTATCTATCTATCATATTTCTATTCATATCTATCTATCTATCTATCTATCTATCTATCATATTTCTATTCATATCTATCTATCTATCTATCTATCTTATTTCTATTCATATCTATCTATCTATCTTATTTCTATTCATATCTATCTATCTATCTATCTATCTATCTATCTATCTATCTATCTTATTTCTATTAATATCTATCTATGTATCTATGTTATTTCACTTCATATCTATCTACGTATCTATCTATCTTATTTCACTTCATATCTATCTATCTATCTATCTATCTTATTTCTCTTCATATCTATCTATCTATCTATCTTATTTCTCTTCATATCTATCTATCTATCTATCTATCTATCTATCTATCTATCTATCTATCTTATTTCACTCCATAACTATCTATCTATCTATCTATCTTATTTCACTACATATCTATCTATCTATGTATCTATCTATCTATCGTATTTCACTACATATCTATCTATCTATCTATCTATCTATCTATCTATCTATCTTATTTCAATATCCTATCTATCATATCTATCTATCTATCTATCTATCTATCTATCTATCTATCTATCTATCTATCTATCAAATTTTACTTCCTATCTATCTATCTATCTATCTATCTTATTTTACTTCATATCTATCTATCTATCTATCTATCTATTTTATTTTACTTCATATCTATCTATCTATCTATCTATCTATCTATATATTTTATTTTACTTCATATCTATCTATCTATCTATCTATCTATCTTATTTTACTTCATATCTATCTATCTATCTATCTTATTTTACTTCATATCTATCTATCTATCTATCTATCTTATTTTACTTCATATCTATCTATCTATCTATCTATCTATCTTATTTTACTTCATATCTATCTATCTATCTATCTATCTATCTTATTTTACTTCATATCTATCTATCTATCTATCTATCTATCTATCTATCTATCTATCTATCTATCTATCTATCTATGTTATTTCACTTCATATCTATCTATCTATATTATTTCATTTCATATCTATCTATCTATCTATCTATCTATCTATCTATCTATATCTAATTTCTGTTCATATCTGTCTATCCATATATCTATCTTATTTTCGTTTATATCTATCTAACTCTATATCTATCTCATTTCTGTTCAAATTTATCTATATATATATCTTATTTCTGTTCATATCTATCTATCTATCTATCTTATTTCTGTTCATATCTATCTATCTATATATCTTATTTCTGTTCATAGCTATCTATCTATCTATCTTATTTCTGTTCATAGCTATCTATCTATCTATCTTATTTCTGTTCATAGCTATATATATCTATCTATCTCTCTTATTTCTGTTCATCATCTATCTTATTTCTGTTCATAGCTATCTATCTATCTATCTTATTTCTGTTCATAGCGATCTATCTATCTATTTATCTTATTTCTGTTCATATCTATCTATCTATCTACCTTATTTCTGTTCATATCTATCTATCTATCTGTCTGCCTTATTTCTGTTCATATCTATCTATCTATCTATCTATCTATCTATCTATCTATCTATCTTCTGTTCATATCTATCTATCTATCTTATTTTATTTCATATCTATCTATCTATCTATCTATCTATCTATCTATCTTATTTCATTCTATCTATCTATCTATCTATCTATCATATTTCTGTTCATATCTATCTATCTATCCATCTTATTTCTGCTCATATCTATCTATCTATCCATCTTATTTACTATCTATCTATCTATCTATCTATCTATCTATCTATCTTATTTCTGTTCATATCTATCTATCTATCTATCTATCTTATTTCTGTTCACATCTATCTATCTATCTCTCTTATTTCTGTTCATATCTATCTATCTATCTATCTATCTATCTATCTATCTATCTATCTATCTATCTATCTATCTATCTTATTTCTGTTCACATCTATCTATCTATCTATCTTATTTCTGTTCACATCTATCTATCTATCTATCTTATTTCTGTTCACATTTATCTATCTATCTATCTTATTTCTGTTCACATCTATCTATCTATCTACTTATTTCTGTTCACATCTATCTATCTATCTATCTTATTTCTGTTCACATCTATCTATCTATCTATCTTATTTCTGTTCACATCTATCTATCTATCTATCTTATTTCTGTTCACATCTATCTATCTATCTATCTTATTTCTGTTCACATCTATCTATCTATCTATCTATCTATCTATCTATCTATCTATCTATCTATCTATCTATCTATCTATCTATCTATCTATCTATATTATTTCTCTTCATATCTATGTATGTATGTATGTATGTATCTATGTATGTATTTCTTCCTCAATCGATATATCTATATATCTCGTTTCTCTTCATATCTAAATATCAATCGAACTATCTATATATCTTGTTTCTCTTCATATCAATCTATCTATTGATCTCTATATATCTTGTTTCTCTTCATATGTATCTATCAATCTAATTTCTATTCATAGTTATCTATCTATCTATCTTATTTCTATTCATATTTATCTATCTATCTATCTTATTTCTATTCATATCTATCTAGCGATCTATCGTATTTCTATTCATATTTATCTATCTATCTATCTCATTTCTATTCATATCTATATATCTATCTATATTATTTCTATTCATATCTATCTATCTATCTTATTTCTATTCATATTTATCTATCTATCTTATTTCTATTCATATCTATCTATCTATCTATCTTATTTCTATTCATATCGATCTATCTATCTATCTTATTTCTATTCATATCGATCTATCTATCTATCTTATTTCTATTCATATCTATCTTATTTCTATTCATATCTATCTATCTATCTATTTATCTATCTATCTATCTATCTATCTTATTTCTATTCATATCTAACTATCTATCTATCTTATTTCTATTCATATCTATCTATCTATCAATCTATCTAACTATCTTATTTCTTTTCA
>JBBBDQ010000163.1:972500-1092500 GCA_037127315.1 Ascarosepion bandense | reverse complement strand
ATCTATCTATCATATTTCTATTCATATCTGTCTATCTATCTTATTTCACTTCATATCTATCTATCTATATTATTTCATTTCATATCTATCTATCTATCTATCTATATCTAATTTCTGTTCATATCTGTCTCTCCATATATCTATCTTATTTCTGTTTATATCTATCTATCTCTATATCTATCTCATTTCTGTTCATATCTATCTATCTATCTATCTCATTTCTGTTCATATCTATCTATCTATCTATCTTATTTCTGTTCATAGCTATCTATCTATCTATCTATCTTATTTCTATTATCATCTATCTATCTATCTATTTCTTATTTCTAATCATAGCTATCTATCTATCTATCTATCTATCTCATTTCTATCAATATCTATCTATGTATCTATGTTATTTCACTTCATATCTATCTACGTATCTATCTATCTTATTTCACTTCATATCTATCTATCTATCTCTGTATCTATCTATCTATCTATCTTATTTCACTTCATATCTATCTATCGATCTATGTATCTATCTATCTCTCTATCTATCTTATTTCACTACATATCTATCTATCTATCTATCTATCTATCTATCTTATTTCACTTCATATCTATCTATCTATCTATCTGTCTATCTATCTATCTATCTATCTATCTATCTGTCTATCTATCTTATTTCACTTCATATCCATCTGTCTATCTATCTATCTTCTACTTCTATATCCATCTGTCTATCTATCTTATTTCACTTCATATCCATCTGTCTATCTATCTTATTTCACTTCATATCCATCTGTCTATCTATCTTATTTCACTTTTTCATATCCATCTGTCTATCTATCTTATTTCACTTCATATCCATCTGTCTATCTATCTTATTTCACTTCATATCCATCTGTCTATCTATCTTATTTCACTCATATCCATCTGTCTATCTATCTTATTTCACTTCATATCCATCTGTCTATCTATCTTATTTCACTTCATATCCATCTGTCTATCTATCTTATTTCACTTCATATCCATCTGTCTATCTATCTTATTTCACTTCATATCCATCTGTTTATCTATCTTATTTCACTTCATATCCATCTGTCTATCTATCTATTTCACTTCATATCCATCTGTCTATCTATCTTATTTCACTTCATATCCATCTGTCTATCTATCTATTTCACTTCATATCCATCTGTCTATCTATCTTATTTCACTTCATATCCATCTGTCTATCTATCTTATTTCACTTCATATCCATCTGTCTATCTATCTTATTTCACTTCATATCCATCTGTCTATCTATCTTATTTCACTTCATATCCATCTGTCTATCTATCTTATTTCACTCTGTATCCATCTGTCTATCTATCTTATTTCACTTCATATCCATCTGTCTATCTATCTTATTTCACTTCATATCCATCTGTCTATCTATCTTATTTCACTATATCCATCTGTCTATCTATCTTATTTCTACCATATCCATCTGTCTATCTATCTTATTTCACTTCATATCCATCTGTCTATCTATCTTATTTCACTTCATATCCATCTGTCTATCTATCTTATTTCACTTCATATCCATCTGTCTATCTATCTTATTTCACTTCATATCCATCTGTCTATCTATCTTATTTCACTTCATATCCATCTGTCTATCTATCTTATTTCACTTCATATCCATCTGTCTATCTATCTTATTTCACTTCATATCCATCTGTCTATCTATCTTATTTCACTTCATATCCATCTGTCTATCTATCTTATTTCACTTCATATCCATCTGTCTATCTATCTTATTTTTCACTTCATATCCATCTGTCTATCTATCTTATTTCACTTCATATCCATCTGTCTATCTATCTTATTTCACTTCATATCCATCTGTCTATCTATCTTATTTCACTTCATATCCATCTGTCTATCTACCTTATTACTCTTCATATCCATCTGTCTATCTACCTTATTACTCTTCATATCCATCTGTCTATCTACCTTATTACTCTTCATATCCATCTGTCTATCTACCTTATTATCATATCCATCTGTCTATCTACCTTATTACTCTTCATATCCATCTGTCTATCTACCTTATTACTCTTCATATCCATCTGTCTATCTACCTTATTACTCTTCATATATCCATCTGTCTATCTACCTTATTACTCTTCATATCCATCTGTCTATCTACCTTATTACTCTTCATATCCATCTGTCTATCTACCTTATTACTCTTTCTATCCATCTGTCTATCTACCTTATTACTCTTTCATATCCATCTGTCTATCTACCTTATTACTCTTCATATCCATCTGTCTATCTACCTTATTACTCTTCATATCCATCTGTCTATCTACCTTATTACTCTTCATATCCATCTGTCTATCTACCTTATTACTCTTCATATCCATCTGTCTATCTACCTTATTACTCTTCATATCCATCTGTCTATCTACCTTATTTACTCTTCATATCCATCTGTCTATCTACCTATTACTCTTCATATCCATCTGTCTATCTACCTTATTACTCTTCATCCATCTGTCTATCTACCTTATTACTCTTCATATCCATCTGTCTATCTACCTTATTACTCTTTCATATCCATCTGTCTATCTACCTTATTACTCTTCATATCCATCTGTCTATCTACCTTATTACTCTTCATATCCATCTGTCTATCTATCTTATTACTCTTCATATCCATCTGTCTATCTACCTTATTACTCTTCATATCCATCTGTCTATCTACCTATTACTCTTCATATCCATCTGTCTATCTACCTTATTACTCTTCATATATCCATCTGTCGTATCTACCTTTATTACTCTTCATATCCATCTGTCTATCTACCTTATTACTTCATATATCCATCTGTCTATCTACCTTATTACTCTTCATATCCATCTGTCTATCTACCTTTATTACTCTTTCATATATCCATCTGTCTATCTACCTTATTACTCTTTCATATCCATCTGTCTATCTACCTTATTACTCTTCATATCCATCTGTCTATCTACCTTATTACTCTTCATATCCATCTGTCTATCTACCTTATTACTCTCCTTCTTCATATCCATCTGTCTATCTACCTTATTACTCTTCATATCCATCTGTCTATCTACCTTTATTACTCCTTCATATCCATCTGTCTATCTACCTTATTACCATATATCCATCTGTCTATCTACCTTTATTACTCTTCATATCCATCTGTCTATCTACCTTATTACTCTTCATATCCATCTGTCTATCTACCTTATTATCTTCATATCCATCTGTCTATCTACCTTATTACTCTTCATATCCATCTGTCTATCTACCTTATTACTTCTTCATCCATCTGTCTATCTACCTTATTACTCTCTATATCCATCTGTCTATCTACTCTGACATTTACATATCCATCTGTCTATCTACCTTATTACTCTTTCATATCCATCTGTCTATCTACCTTATTACTCTTCATATCCATCTGTCTATCTACCTATTACTCTTCATATCCATCTGTCTATCTATCTATTTACTCTCTATATCCATCTATCTATCTACCTTATTACTCTTCATATCCATCTGTCTATCTACCTATTAATTTCTTTCATATCCATCCATCTATCTACCTTATTACTTTCTATATCCATCTGTCTATCTACCTTATTACTCTCTATATCCATCTGTCTATCTACCTTATTACTCTTCATATCCATCTCTGTCTATCTACCTTATTACTCTTACATCCATCTGTCTATCTACCTTATTACTCTTCATATCCATCTATCTATCTACCTTATTACCCCATATCCATCTGTCTATCTACCTTATTACTCTTCCATCCATCTGTCTATCTACCTTATTACTCTTTCATATCCATCTGTCTATCTATCTATTACTCTTCATATCCATCTGTCTATCTACCTTTATTACTTCTCATATCCATCTGTCTATCTACCTTATTATCTTCATATCCATCCGTCTATCTACCTTATTACTCTTCATATCCATCTGTCTATCTACCTTTATTACTCTCTTTCTATATCTCATCTGTCTATCTACCTTTATTTATTCTTCTGTTATCCATCTGTCTATCTACCTTATTACTCTTCATATCCATCTGTCTATCTACCTTATTATTTTTCATATCCACTTGCTTTATCTACCTTATTAGCCTTCATATCCATCTGCCTTATCTACCTATTACTTTCTTCACATCCATCTGTCTATCTACCTGGACATTTTCTCATATCCATCTGTCTATCTACATTTTGAGCATTTCTATATCCATCTGTCTATCTACCTATTACTCTTCATATCCATCTGTCTATCTACCTTATTACTCTTTCATATCCATCTGTCTATCTACCTTATTACTCTTCATATCCATCTCCTGTCTATCTACCCATACCTTCATATCCATCTGTCTATCTACCTTGCTTACCTATATCCATCTGTCTATCTACCTTATTACTCTTCATATCCATCTGTCTATCTACCTAGTTACTCTTCATATCCATCTGTCTATCTACCTTATTACTCTTCATATATCCATCTGTCTATCCACCTTGCTGTATTTTCATCCATCTGTCTATCTACCTATTGGCTCTCTCTATGTATCCATCCGTCTACTCACCTATTACTCTTCATATCCATCTGTCTATCTACCTTATTACTCTTCATCCATCTCTGTCTATCTACCTTATTACTCTTCATATCCATCTGCCTGTCTTACCTTATTACTTTCCTCATGCATCCCACCTGTCTATCTACCTTATTGCCTCTCTTCATATATCCATCCGAGTCTATCTACCTTATTTCCTTCATATCCATCTGTCTATCTACCTTATTACTCTTCATATCCCACCTACTTACCTACCTTATTACTCTTCATATCCATCTGTCTATCTACCTTATTACCTTCATATCCATCTGTCTATCTACCTTATTACTCTTCATATCCATCTGTCTATCTACCTTATTACTCTTCATATCCATCTGTCTATCTACCTTATTATCTTCCTTCATCCATCTACCATCTACCTATTATCTTCAACATCCTATCTGTCTATCTACCTTATTACTCTCTCATCCATCTGTCTATCTATCTATTTACTTACATCCATCTGTCTATCTATCTATTACCTGCTATATCCATCTGTCTATCTACCTTATTACTCTTTCATATCCATCTGTCTATCTACCTTATTACTCTTCATATCCATCTGTCTATTCACCCTTTATTACTCTATATCCATCTGTCTACCACCTTATTACTCTTTCACATATCCATCTGTCTATCTACCTTATTACTCTTCATATCCATCTGTCTATCTACCTTATTACCCTCATATCCATCTGTCTATCTACCTTATTACTCTTCACATCCATCTGTCTATCTACCTTATTACTCTCTATATCCATCTGTCTATCTACCTCTTACTACTTCCTTCATATCTATCTGCCTCATTCACCTTATCTTCATATCCATCTGTCTATCTACCTTATTACTCTTCATATATCCATCTGTCTATCTACCTTATTAATTACATCCATCTGTCTATCTACCTTTATATTACTCTTTCATATCTATCTGTCTATCTATCTATTTATTTCCCTTTCTCTACATCCATCTATTCATTCATTCATTACTCTTCATCCATCTGTCTATCTGTCTTTTATTATTTCTTGATATCCATCTGTCTATCTATCTATTATTTCTATATCCATCTGTCTATCTACCTTATTACTCTTTCATCCACCTGTCTATCTACCTTATTACTCTTCATATCCATCTGTCTATCTACCTTATTACTCCTTCTATATCCATCTGTCTATCTACCTTATTACTCTTCATATCCATCTGTCTATCTACCTTATTACTCTTTCATATCCATCTATCTATCTACCTTATTACTCTCTGTTATCCTATCTGTCTATCTACCTTATTACTCTCTACATCCATCTGCCACCCATCTACCTCTGTTACTCTTCTATATCTCATCTGTCTATCTACCTTAATTACTCTTCATATCCATCTGTCTATCTACCTTACGTATCTTCATATCCATCTGTCTATCTACCTTATTACTCTTCACATCCATCTGTCTATCTACCTACTATCTCTCTTCATCCATCTGTCTATCTACCTTATTACTCTCCTTCTCTGTCTGTCTGCCTATCTACCTTGCCTCTCTGTATCCATCTGTCTATCTACCTTATTAATTCTCTATATCCATCTGTCTATCTACCTTATTACTCTTCATATATCCATCTGTCTATCTACCTTATTATATTTCACATCCATCTGTCTATCTACCTCAATACTTCTTCATATCCATCTGTCTATCTACCTTATTACTCTCTCTATATCCATCTGTCTATCTACCTTATTACTCTCTCTTACATCCATCTGTCTATCTACCTTATTATTTCTTCATATCCATCTGTCTATCTACCTATTACTCTTCATATCCATCTGTCTATCTACCTTATTACTCTTCATATCCATCTGTCTATCTACCTATTACTCTTCATATCCATCTGTCTATCTACCTTATTACTCTTTCATATCCATCTGTCTATCTACCTTATTACTCTTCATATCCATCTGTCTATCTACCTTATTACTCTTCATATCCATCTGTCTATCTACCTTATTACTCTTCATATCCATCTGTCTATCTACCTTATTACTCTTCATATCCATCTGTCTATCTACCTTATTACTCTTCATATCCATCTGTCTATCTACCTTATTACTCTTCATATCCATCTGTCTATCTACCTTATTACTCTTCATATCCATCTGTCTATCTACCTTATTACTCTTCATATCCATCTGTCTATCTACCTATTACTCTTCATATCCATCTGTCTATCTACCTTATTACTCTTCATATCCATCTGTCTATCTACCTATTACTCTTCATATCCATCTGTCTATCTACCTTATTACTCTTCATATCCATCTGTCTATCTACCTTATTACTCTTCATATCCATCTGTCTATCTACCTATTACTCTTCATATCCATCTGTCTATCTACCTTATTACTCTTCATATCCATCTGTCTATCTACCTTATTACTCTTCATATCCATCTGTCTATCTACCTTATTACTCTTCATATCCATCTGTCTATCTACCTTATTATCTTTCATATCCATCTGTCTATCTACCTTATTACTCTTCATATCCATCTGTCTATCTACCTTATTACTCTTTCATGTCCATCTGTCTATCTACCTTATTACTCTTCATATCCATCTGTCTATCTACCTTATTACTCTTCATATCCATCTGTCTATCTACCTTATTACTCTTCATATCCATCTGTCTATCTACCTTATTACTCTTCATATCCATCTGTCTATCTACCTATTACTCTTTCATCCATCTGTCTATCTACCTTATTACTCTTCATATCCATCTGTCTATCTACCTTATTACTCTTTCATATCCATCTGTCTATCTAATTTTATTACTCTTCATATCCATCTGTCTATCTACCTTATTACTCTTCATATCCATCTGTCTATCTACCTATTACTCTTCATATCCATCTGTCTATCTACCTTATTACTCTTCATATCCATCTGTCTATCTACCTTATTACTTCTTCATATCCATCTGTCTATCTACCTTATTACTCTTCATATCCATCTGTCTATCTACCTTTATTACTCTTTCATATATCCATCTGTCTATCTACCTTATTACTCTTCATATCCATCTGTCTATCTACCTTTATTACTCTCATATCCATCTGTCTATCTACCTTATTACTCTTCATATCCATCTGTCTATCTACCTTATTATCTTTCATATCCATCTGTCTATCTACCTTATTACTCTTCATATCCATCTGTCTATCTACCTTATTATCTCTTCATATCCATCTGTCTATCTACCTTATTACTCTTCATATCCATCTGTCTATCTACCTTTATTTATTTCATATATCCATCTGTCTATCTACCTTATTACTCTTCATATCCATCTGTCTATCTACCTTATTACTCTTCATATCCATCTGTCTATCTACCTTATTACTCTTCATATCCATCTGTCTATCTACCTTATTACTCTTCATCCATCTGTCTATCTACCTTATTACTCTTCATATCCATCTGTCTATCTACCTTATTACTCTTCATATCCATCTGTCTATCTACCTTATTACTCTTCATATCCATCTGTCTATCTACCTTATTACTCTTCATATCCATCTGTCTATCTACCTTATTACTCTTCATATCCATCTGTCTATCTACCTTATTACTCTTCATATATCCATCTGTCTATCTACCTTATTACTCTTTCATATCCATCTGTCTATCTACCTTATTTACTCTTCATATCCATCTGTCTATCTACCTTATTACTCTTCATATCCATCTGTCTATCTACCTTATTACTCTTCATATCCATCTGTCTATCTACCTTATTACTCTTCATATCCATCTGTCTATCTACCTTATTACTCTTTCATATCCATCTGTCTATCTACCTTATTACTCTTTCATATCCATCTGTCTATCTACCTTATTATTTTCCTTCATATATCCATCTGTCTATCTACCTTATTACTCTTCATATCCATCTGTCTATCTACCTTATTACTCTTCATATCCATCTGTCTATCTACCTTATTACTCATCCATCTGTCTATCTATGTATACTATATCCATCTGTCTATCTACCTTATTACTCTTCATATCCATCTGTCTATCTACCTTATTACTCTTCATCCATCTGTCTATCTACCTTATTACTCTTCATATCCATCTGTCTATCTACCTTATTACTCTTCATATCCATCTGTCTATCTACCTTATTACTCTTCATATCCATCTGTCTATCTACCTTATTACTCTTCATATCTATCTATCTATCTATCTATCTTATTACTCTTCATATCTATCTATCTATCTATCTTATTACTCTTCATATCTATCTATCTATCTATCTTATTACTCTTCATATCTATCTATCTATCTATCTTATTACTCTTCATATCTATCTATCTATCTTATTACTCTTCATATCTATCTATCTATCTATCTTATTACTCTTCATATCTATCTATCTATCTATCTTATTACTCTTCATATCTATCTATCTATCTATCTTATTACTCTTTCATATCTATCTATCTATCTATCTTATTACTCTTCATATCTATCTATCTATCTATCTTATTACTCTTCATATCTATCTATCTATCTATCTTATTACTCTTCATATCTATCTATCTATCTATCTTATTACTCTTCATATCTATCTATCTATCTATCTTATTACTCTTCATATCTATCTATCTATCTATCTTATTACTCTTCATATCTATCTATCTATCTATCTTATTACTCTTCATATCTATCTATCTATCTATCTATCTATTACTCTTCATATCTATCTATCTATCTATCTTATTACTCTCTCTATATCTATCTATCTATCTATCTCATTACTTCCTCATATCTATCTATCTATCTATCTCATTACTCTTCATATCTATCTATCTATCTATCTCATTACTTCATATCTATCTATCTATCTATCTCATTACCTTTCATATCTATCTATCTATCTATCTCATTACTCTTCATATCTATCTATCTATCTCATTACTCTTCATATCTATCTATCTATCTATCTCATTACTCTTCATATCTATCTATCTATCTATCTCATTACTCTTCATATCTATCTATCTATCTCATTACTCTTCATATCTATCTATCTCATTACTCTTCATATCTATCTATCTCATTACTCTTCATATCTATCTATCTATCTATCTCATTACTTCATATCTATCTATCTATCTATCTCATTACTGCTATCTATCTATCTATCTATCTCATTACCTTCTATATCTATCTATCTATCTATCTTATTACTCTTCATATCTATCTATCTATCTATCTTATTACTCTTCATATCTATCTATCTATCTATCTTATTACTCTTCATATCTATCTATCTATCTATCTTATTACTCTTCATATCTATCTATCTATCTATCTTATTACTCTTTCATATATCTATCTATCTATCTATCTTATTACTCTTCATATCTATCTATCTATCTATCTTATTACTCTTCATATCTATCTATCTATCTATCTTATTACTCTTTCATATCTATCTATCTATCTATCTTATTACTCTTCATATCTATCTATCTATCTATCTTATTACTTCTATATCCATCTATCTATCTATCTAATTACTCTCTCATATCTATCTATCTATCTATCTATCTTATTACTCTTCATATCTATCTATCTATCTATCTATCTATCTATCTTATTACTCTTCATATCTATCTATCTATCTATCTTATTACTCTTCATATCTATCTATCTATCTATCTTATTACTCTTCATATCTATCTATCTATCTATCTATCTTATTACTCTTCATATCTATCTATCTATCTATCTTATTACTCTTCATATCTATCTATCTATCTATCTATCTTATTACTCTTCATATCTATCTATCTATCTATCTTATTACTCTTCATATCTATCTATCTATCTATCTTATTACTCTTCATATCTATCTATCTATCTATCTTATTACTCTTTCATATCTATCTATCTATCTATCTTATTACTCTTCATATCTATCTATCTATCTATCTTATTACTCTTCATATCTATCTATCTATCTATCTATCTTATTACTCTTCATATCTATCTATCTATCTATCTTATTACTCTTCATATCTATCTATCTATCTATCTTATTACTCTTCATATCTATCTATCTATCTATCTATCTATCTATCTATCTATCTATCTTATTACTCTTCATATCTATCTATCTATCTATCTATCTTATTACTCTTTCATATCTATCTATCTATCTATCTATCTTATTACTCTTCATATCTATCTATCTATCTATCTATCTATCTTATTACTCTTCATATCTATCTATCTATCTATCTTATTACTCTTCATATCTATCTATCTATCTATCTTATTACTCTTCATATCTATCTATCTATCTATCTATCTTATTACTCTTCATATCTATCTATCTATCTATCTATCTTATTATTTTTCATATCTATCTATCTATCTATCTATCTTATTACTCTTCATATCTATCTATCTATCTATCTATCTTATTACTCTTCATATCTATCTATCTATCTATCTATCTTATTACTCTTCATATCTATCTATCTATCTATCTATCTTATTACTCTTTCATATCTATCTATCTATCTATCTTATTACTCTCTATATCTATCTATCTATCTATCTTATTACTCTTCATATCTATCTATCTATCTATCTTATTACTCTTCATATCTATCTATCTATCTATCTTATTACTCTTCATATCTATCTATCTATCTATCTTATTACTCTTCATATCTATCTATCTATCTATCTTATTACTCTTTCATATCTATCTATCTATCTATCTTATTACTCTTCATATCTATCTATCTATCTATCTTATTACTCTCTCATATCTATCTATCTATCTATCTTATTACTCTTTCATATCTATCTATCTATCTATCTCATTACTCTTCATATCTATCTATCTATCTATCTCATTACTCTTCATATCTATCTATCTATCTATCTCATTACTCTTCATCTATCTATCTATCTATCTCATTACTCTTCATATCTATCTATCTATCTATCTCATTACTCTTCATATCTATCTATCTATCTATCTATCTCATTACTCTTCATATCTATCTATCTATCTATCTCATTACTCATATCTATCTATCTATCTATCTCATTACTCTTCATATCTATCTATCTCATTACTCTTCATATCTATCTATCTCATTACTCTTCATATCTATCTATCTCATTACTCTTCATATCTATCTATCTATCTATCTCATTACTCTTCATATCTATCTATCTATCTATCTTATTACTCTTCATATCTATCTATCTATCTATCTTATTACTCTTCATATCTATCTATCTATCTATCTTATTACTCTTCATATCTATCTATCTATCTATCTTATTACTCTTCATATCTATCTATCTATCTATCTTATTACTCTTCATATCTATCTATCTATCTATCTTATTACTCTTCATATCTATCTATCCATCTATCTATCTATCTAATTACTCTTCATCTATCTATCTATCTATCTATCTTATTACTCTTCATATCTATCTATCTATCTATCTATCTATCTATCTATCTTATTACTCTTTCTATATCTATCTATCTATCTATCTATCTATCTTATTACTCTTTCATATCTATCTATCTATCTATCTTATTACTCTTCATATCTATCTATCTATCTATCTTATTACTCTTCATATCTATCTATCTATCTATCTATCTTATTACTCTTTCATATCTATCTATCTATCTATCTATCTTATTACTCTTCATATCTATCTATCTATCTATCTTATTACTCTTCATATCTATCTATCTATCTATCTTATTACTCTTCATATCTATCTATCTATCTATCTATCTATCTTATTACTCTTTCATATCTATCTATCTATCTATCTATCTTATTACTCTTCATATCTATCTATCTATCTATCTATCTTATTACTCTTCATATCTATCTATCTATCTATCTATCTTATTACTCTCTATATCTATCTATCTATCTATCTATCTTATTACTCTTCATATCTATCTATCTATCTATCTATCTTATTACTCTTCATATCTATCTATCTATCTTATTACTCTTCATATCTATCTATCTATCTATCTTACTCTTCATATCTATCTATCTATCTATCTTATTACTCTTCATATCTATCTATCTATCTATCTATCTATCTATCTTATTACTCTTCATATCTATCTATCTATCTATCTATCTTATTACTCTTCATATCTATCTATCTATCTATCTATCTTATTACTCTTCATATCTATCTATCTATCTATCTATCTTATTACTCTTCATATCTATCTATCTATCTATCTATCTTATTACTCTTTCATATCTATCTATCTATCTATTACTCTTCATATCTATCTATCTATCTTATTACTCTTCATATCTATCTATCTATCTATCTTATTACTCTCTATATCTATCTATCTATCTATCTATCTTATTACTCTTCATATCTATCTATCTATCTATCTATCTTATTACTCTTCTATATCTATCTATCTATCTATCTATCTTATTACTCTTCATATCTATCTATCTATCTATCTATCTTATTGCTCTTCATATCTATCTATCTATCTATCTATCTTATTACTCTTCATATCTATCTATCTATCTATCTATCTTATTACTCTTCATATCTATCTATCTATCTATCTTATTACCTTCATATCTATCTATCTATCTATCTTATTACTCTTCATATCTATCTATCTATCTATCTTATTACTCTTCATATCTATCTATCTATCTATCTTATTACTCTTCATATCTATCTATCTATCTATCTTATTACTCTTCATATCTATCTATCTATCTATCTTATTACTCTTCATATCTATCTATCTATCTTATTACTCTTCATATCTATCTATCTATCTATCTTATTACTCTTCATATCTATCTATCTATCTATCTTATTACTCTTCATATCTATCTATCTATCTATCTTATTACTCTTCATATCTATCTATCTATCTATCTTATTACTCTTCATATCTATCTATCTATCTATCTCATTACTCTTCATCTATCTATCTATCTATCTATTACTCTTCATATCTATCTATCTATCTATCTTATTACTCTTCATATCTATCTATCTATCTATCTCGTTACTCTTCATATCTATCTATCTATCTATCTCGTTACCTTTCATATCTATCTATCTATCTATCTCGTTACTCTTCATATCTATCTATCTATCTATCTCGTTACTCTTCATCTATCTATCTATCTATCTCGTTACTCTTCATATCTATCTATCTATCTATCTCTGTTACTCTTTCATATCTATCTATCTATCTATCTCATTACTCTTCATATCTATCTATCTATCTATCTCATTACTCTTCATATCTATCTATCTATCTATCAATACTCTTCATATCTATCTATCTATCTATCTTATTATCTCTTCATATCTATCTATCTATCTATCTTATTACTCTTCATATCTATCTATCTATCTATCTTATTACTCTTCATATCTATCTATCTATCTATCTTATTACTCTTCATATCTATCTATCTATCTATCTATTACTCTTCATATCTATCTATCTATCTATCTTATTACACTTCATATCTATCTATCTATCTATCTTATTACTCTTCATATCTATCTATCTATCTATCTTATTACTCTTCATATTCATCTATCCATCTATCTATCTATCTAATTACTCTTCATATCTATCTATCTATCTATCTATCTTATTACTCTTCATATCTATCTATCTATCTATCTTATTACTCTTCATATCTATCTATCTATCTATCTATCTATCTATCTATCTTATTACTCTTCATATCTATCTATCTATCTATCTGCCATTACTCTTCTATATCTATCTATCTATCTATCTTATTACTCTCTATATCTATCTATCTATCTATCTTATTACCTTCATATCTATCTATCTATCTATCTTATTACTCTTCATATCTATCTATCTATCTATCTATCTTATTACCTTCATATCTATCTATCTATCTATCTTATTACTCTTCATATCTATCTATCTATCTATCTATTACTCTTTCATATCTATCTATCTATCTATCTTATTACTCTTCATATCTATCTATCTATCTATCTTATTACTCTTCATATCTATCTATCTATCTATCTTATTACTCATATCTATCTATCTATCTATCTATCTATCTATCTATCTATCTATTACTCTTCATATCTATCTATCTATCTATCTATCTTATTACTCTTTCTATGTATCTATCTATCTATCTATCTATCTTATTACTCTTTCATATCTATCTATCTATCTATCTATCTTATTACTCTATATCTATCTATCTATCTATCTATCTTATTATCATATCTATCTATCTATCTATCTTATTACTCTTCATATCTATCTATCTATCTATCTTATTACCTTCATATCTATCTATCTATCTATCTTATTATCTATCTATCTATCTATCTATCTTATTAACTCTTCATATCTATCTATCTATCTATCTTATTACTCTTCATATCTATCTATCTATCTATCTTATTATCTTTCATATCTATCTATCTATCTATCTGATACTATATCTATCTATCTATCTATCTATTACTCTTCATATCTATCTATCTATCTATCTTATTACTCTTCATATCTATCTATCTATCTATCTTATTACTCATATCTATCTATCTATCTATCTTATTACTCTTCATATCTATCTATCTATCTATCTTATTACTCTCCTTTCATATCTATCTATCTATCTATCTTATTACTCTTCATATCTATCTATCTATCTATCTTATTACTCTTCATATCTATCTATCTATCTATCTTATTACTCTTCATATCTATCTATCTATCTATCTCATTACTCTTCATATCTATATCTATCTATCTATCTCATTACTCTTCATATCTATCTATCTATCTATCTCATTACTCTTCATATCTATCTATCTATCTATCTCCATTACTCTTCATATCTATCTATCTATCTATCTCATTACTCTTCATATCTATCTATCTATCTATCTATCTATCTTATTACTCTTCATATCTATCTATCTATCTATCTTATTACTCTTCATATCTATCTATCTATCTATCTTATTACTCTTCATATCTATCTATCTATCTATCTTATTACTCTTTCATATCTATCTATCTATCTATCTTATTACTCTTCATATCTATCTATCTATCTAATTACTCTTCATATCTATCTATCTATCTATCTTATTATCCTTCATATCTATCTATCTATCTATCTTATTACTCTTTCATATCTATCTATCTATCTATCTTATTGTCTTTCTCTATATCTATCTATCTATCTATCTTATTACTCTTCATATCTATCTATCTATCTATCTTATTACTCTTTCTATATCTATCTATCTATCTATCTTATTACTCTTCATATCTATCTATCTATCTTATTACTCTTCATATCTATCTATCTAACTTATTACTCTTCATATCTATCTATCTATCTATCTTATTATCCTTCATATCTATCTATCTATGTATCTTATTAGTCTTCATATCTATCTATCTATCTATCTATCTTATTACTCTTCATATCTATCTATCTATCTTATTACTCTCTCATATCTATCTATCTATCTATCTTATTACTCTTCATATCTATCTATCTATCTATCTATCTTATTACTCTTCATATCTATCTATCTATCTATCTTATTACTCTCTCTTTCATATCTATCTATCTATCTATCTATATTATTACTCATATCTATCTATATATCTATCTTATTACTCTCTATCTATCTATCTATATATCTATCTTATTACTCTTCATATCTATCTATCTATATATCTATCTTATTACTCTTCATATCTATCTATCTATCTATCTATCTATCTTATTACTCTTCATATCTATCTATCTATATATCTATCTTATTACTCTTCATATCTATCTATCTATCTATCTATCTTATTACTCTTTCATATCTATCTATCTATATATCTATCTTATTACTCTTTCATATATCTATCTATCTATCTATATATCTATCTTATTACTCTTCATATCTATCTATCTATATATCTCTCTTATTACTCTTCATATCTATCTATCTATATATCTATCTTATTACTCTTCATATCTATCTATCTATATATCTATCTTATTACTCTTCATATCTATCTATCTATATATCTATCTTATTACTCTTCATATCTATCTATCTATCTATCTTATTACTCTTCATATCTATCTATCTATCTATCTTATTACTCTTCGTATCTATCTATCTATCTGTACTCTTCCCTTATCTATCTATCTATCTATCTTATTACTCTTCATATCTATCTATCTATCTATCTATCTATCTATCTATCTTATTACTCTTCATATCTATCTATCTATCTATCTTATTACTCTTTCTATCTATCTATCTATCTATCTAATTACTCTTCACTTATCTATCTATCTAATTACTCTTCATATCTATCTATCTTATTACTCTTCATATCTATCTATCTTATTACTCTTCTATCTATCTATCTATCTCATTACTCTTCATATCTATCTATCTATCTTATTACTCTTCATATCTATCTATCTATCTGTCTTATTACTCTTCATATCTATCTATCTACTTATTACTCTTCATATCTATCTATCTATCTTATTACTCTTCATATCTATCTATCTATCTATCTTGTCTTACTTATCTATCTATCTATCTATCTTATTTACTCTTCTATCTATCTATCTATCTATCTTATTACTCTTCATATCTATCTATCTATCTATCTTATTATCTATCTATCTATCTATCTATCTATCTTATTACTCTTCTGTCTGTCTTCTATCTATCTATCTATCTATCTTATTACTCTTCATATCTATCTATCTATCTATCTATCTATCTATCTATCTTATTTATCTTCTATCTATCTATCTATCTTATTACTCTTCTATCTATCTATCTATCTTATTACTCTTCATATCTATCTATCTATCTATCTATTTATGTATATCTATCTATCTATCTATCTTATTACTCTTCATATCTATCTATCTATCTATCTATCTATCTTATTACTCTTTATCTATCTATCTATCTATCTATCTTATTACTCTTCATATCTATCTATCTATCTATCTATCTTATTACTCTTCATATCTATCTATCTATCTATCTATCTTATTACTCTTCATATCTATCTATCTATCTATCTTATTACTCTTCCTTATCTATCTATCTATCTATCTATCTTATTACTCTTCATATCTATCTATCTATCTATCTTATTACTCTTCATATCTATCTATCTATCTATCTTATTATATGTATCTATCTATCTATCTATCTATCTTATTACTCTTCATATCTATCTATCTATCTATCTATCTATCTTTTATCTTCTATCTATCTATCTATCTATCTATCTATCTTATTACTCACTTATCTATCTATCTATATATCTTATTACTCTTCATATCTATCTATCTATCTATCTATCTATCTATCTATCTATCTATGTGATGAATATTCGACTAATCTTAGAAATGTATGTACTCTCTCGTAAAATTCGAACCTGCGTTAATATTTGATGCCGTCAGACTATTTTAAATGTAGGATTAGAATATTATATTACGGAATTAAAAAGAATAAAAGATAATCTACAAAACCTTTTGTGGCAATTTTACCTGTTCGAGAAAAAAAAAACCCCGCCATTAGTCAACAGTGCTCAAATGTATGCTATTTACATACTGAAAAGGGAAACAAAAATACATGGAAATGCTTAACTCAAAAAATAATTAACTGTATTTTTGTAATCGTTGTCATTTGCACAAAAGGATATGTTAAAAATAAAAAAAACAAATTAGATAAAATAATGTCCATATATATTTTTGTATATGGCACGCTGTTATCAAGGCTGGTTGTCATATGACATAAACCAAGCGGTAGATAAAAGTAATGAAAAATAGAAAACACAAAAAAATAAACAGTAACAACAAAAAAGAAATGCACTTTGTTATCTTACATAAAGACAAACCACGTTGAATCCGGTTTTCGTAGGACCACTGAAGTTAAGCAACGCCGTTGCTAGTCAGTAGCTATATGGAGAACGGTACGGAAATAAAAGTTGCTGTAAGCTTAAATGTACAAGTAGTGTAACGAATAACGGCTCGGATTTTACAGAGTGCTGAGTTCCAATTTCAGTTGGGTTCGTTATAATCAATTACGCGCAAATATATATCGGTTAATGTATGAATTCACTTTTACCAACCTGCCACAAAGTCATGGGTTATCGATCTTTTCATACACTTTCCCAGCCTTTTAAACAGAGGTAGCGGTTCATCGCTTGTTTCCTATTTAAGATTGAGTTTTCGGTCACGTCTAGTGACTACTTCAATTTTATACTGTTAATGTCCACACTTGAACTCATTAAATTTTGACTTCCTAATATTTCCGATTAAATTAAACACATAAATTTATTGTCCTCCTAAAGTTTCCGCCTAAACAAATTAAATATTGTCCTCCAAAAGTCTCCGCTTGAACACATAAGATCTAGACCTCCTAATGTCTCCGCCTGAACACATTAAATCTTGACCTCACAATGTCTCCGCCTGAACGCATTAAATCTTGACCTCCTAATGTCTCCGCCTAAATACATAATATATTGTCCTTTTAATGCCACTGCCCTTAAATACTGACGTCCAAACGTCACTACTTGAACACATTAAATCTTGAAATTCAAATGTCTTCACTTGAACACATTAAATATTGACCTCTTAATGTCTCTGACTGAACACATTAAATATTGACTTGTTTAACTCTAGAGTTAATTATTTTTCCTATTATCTTGCCCTTTGTTACGTTAATACAACTCCACACAGGAATCCACTACATTAAGTGAGTCTTGGGCCTTGTATTATGTGAACGTTAGTAAAAAAAAAAAAAGAAAAAAAAGAAAAAAGAAAAAATACTTAGACTTGTATAAGTAAATCATTATTATGTCTCCCGATATTCTTATAAGCTAAAAATATTTTCAGGCTATAAATAACCAGAAAAATGTCGTCAAAACTAATGAATCTTAAAATGAAAAGAATGATATCTATTTTGAATTCATAAGTCATAAACGACAATATTATGTGAAAAACGAAATTCAGATTATGAATTTTTTTTTAATTTAAAGAAATCACTTGCTGCAAAGTTAATAAACCGTAAAAATCAAAGCTACCAGTCAATTTAATCTAGGAATGCTAAAAAGATATTATCGTATGCATCATAAATTTACTTATGCATGAACGTGTGTAAATATTTATTTGCAGACATATATATATATATATATATCATTCAGTAATGAATTTGAGCACTTTAACTACTGGCGTATGATACATCATACGCTAAACGTCTGCCTCCTTTTACCGAGGGGTAGAATCACCGACTGACGCCAATTCGTTCGGGTTTCAATCCTGGGTAAAAACAATCAGAAGTGATACATGAAACAGATCTGTGTGTAGATGACTATATATATATATATATATATAAAATGGCAGTCCATTCGTATTCAAGGATACCTGTCTGCTAGAGCAGCTAACTAATCCCCATTGCAGACGCTTGCTCAAGCACATTTGTGCTTGTTCACCAACTTGTGCTTTATACTTCAACTATGTTGAGCAGATCTTAGTTACAGTTTCTGGGAGAGAGGGCGTTGTCTAGCATGATCAACACTATGAACAACGCAAGGCTGCTCAAACCCTCAGTCACGATTACTATTACTTCGAGCTAGCACAAAGAAAGCCGTCAACCCAGTTTCATTCAAAAGGCTTGGGTCAACCCGTGGTATGGTTTTCAAGCATTTACTAAAGGTGCAGCACGCTGGGATCGCCTCCTATAGACCGAAAACATCAAGAAGTCACCTTCCGGACAAGTCGACCATGGAGATTTTAACTCACGCTTCATGGTCAGAAAACGAATATCAATATGCACACACACACACACACACACACACACACACACACTATATATATATATATATAGATAGATAGTCATCTGCAGACAGTCCTGTTTTCACTGTATAATCAGTACAGTTAGACATCAGATTGCTTCTAGCCAGGATTGAAACCTGACTGAATTGACATCAGTCGGTCATTCTACCTCTAAGCTATGGAGGAAGGTTGATTTTAGCGTGTTGTATACACAATGTATATTTACATTGTGTATACAACACGCTAAAATAAAAACTGATGTCAATTCGGTCAGGTTTCAATCTTACTGAATGAGCGATGCGTACACGCTAGAGTGGCTACTGTTTTTCAAAGTCTACCTTTCTTCCAGAGTGCTCAATCAGGGTGTGAGAGCGTAAATATTGTCATCCGCAGACAGATCTGTTTCGCTGTATCACAGCTCATCTGTACGGTATATATATATATATATATAATAATAATAAAACTGACTCTGTACGTATCTAGATCCTAAAATTTTACAAAAGCAAACCTTGAGGACCACAAATAACCGGCAGAATCTAAGTCCGTTACCGTCCGTCGCTATAAAGCGTTGGACAAGAGGGGGAAAAAAAAAAGAAAACCGCGGAGTACCGACAATACATACAGTACGTCGCAGCAAAGAAAAAAAAAACCCTCAAACGGAACCAACCACAAAGAAAGAAAAGTGCTCGATACAAACTAACCAATTCGAATTAACAAAGAGGAAGTAACGTAGAGCAAAAACGCACGTGAAAAAATCACAAGATCGCCAAGACCTACCGCGGTTTCGCACAACGGCTCGTCAGTGAAGAGGGCCCTGACGAGCCGTTGTGCGAAACCGCGGTAGGTCTTGGCGATCTTGTGATTTTTTCACGTATATATATATATATATATATATATATATATATATATATGTATATATATATATATATATATATATATATATATATATATACAAAATATCATCAAACCTATAAGCTAAAGAGGCGCCAGAATGCCTTAAGAAAATACTTAACCCTTTCATCTGTTTATTTATTTACTGGTTAACCCATTAGGACACATGCTGACAGAGAAAAGAGACGATTCAAACAGCATTGAACTCACATTATTCTGATTTATTTTATTTTATTATATTTTTTATTTTTTTCCTGTTCTTATATTTTTTTTTACTGTTCTTATTTATTTATTTATTTTTCACGTACTTCCTATTAACTTTAAACAGAATGATCAGATATTCAGAGAAACTCAAACGTACAACAACGAATTTGTTCGCCTGAAGAGTGTCAATTTTAGACTCGAAACACGTGTAGCGCAAATCATGAAAAATTATTTCATAACTTGTGTAAATACCAAAACAATAAACATCACGGCTTCTCACACTTTTTATTTTATACGAATTACTCTCGTTGGAACAACCCTATATATATATATATATATATATATATATATATATATATATATATATATATAGGCATATATATATATATATATAGGCATATTGATGCACAGGCGACACTGTGACTTCTGGCAGTTCTGACATAATCATACAAAAATTTGTTTTCCTCGGAAAATGCAGTTCAAATTCATTAATAATATTGGTCTGGCACAGATTTGTTTTCGCCAGCGATATATCGTTGCTGTAGATAAGGTCTGATGATTTTACTGTTTTACAATAGATAAATAAGTTGATATTATTAGTTTGTTCAACTCCAGTGATTAACAAATATTAAAATATTTTATAATGTTTGTTAAATATACAATGAACAGAACATCTAAATTCAGTCATATCTTTACATCGTTCCATCTATATCTATGCTTATTTAGACGATGTTTCCAAATATTTTATTTGTTTCGAGAAACCACTTTGATCTATCAATTTGTATATATAATCTTAATGATGACTTCACATATGCGCATATATATATATATATATATATATATATATATATATATAAGCCATGAGTGATTCTCAATAAGATGACCTCATACTTTAAATAGATGCAGTACATCCTAGTATAAGCTTTGTGGATATCGGCTTGGAACGAGAAATCGGAGAACCGATTTCGAATTTCAGTTGAATTATTTGCATTCACTTACGCGCAAATACAACTGGTAAAGGTAATAATCCTTCTCTTCCTATTAGCCATGGGTAAAATAACAGGACAGTTTGGGTTCTATAGCCTTGGTCGGCAACCAGTCTACTGCAACCTACTGCAGGAAAAATCTTCTGCCCAGTCAGTCGGGTCTGTTTTGAGACATGACCGCCCAAGCGTGTATCACGTTTCACTTAACTTACTGACTGACATCCCATGAATTCCTTCTTTGAATAATGTTTTCTATATTTTCTTTTTGATACGTAAAAGAGAAACAGTTTGATTTAAAAAAAAAATTCACATACACACACAGAGAGCACATGTATAAAGTGGCGCACACACCTCTTTATATATGCTACAATTTAAGTATTATTAAAAACTAAATTCTTTCAATGGTTTCTTAACAGAAAATAGTATATAGATCATACATCCATCACCCTATCTTGTAGACTAACTTGTCACTACTCTGTTTAAGTCACCACTTCTTTATGCATGTAGTGTACAACATTACCTATAAAAAGAGTTTTACATTTTTTAAACTCTCATGATAAAATTAAAAGCAAAACGAAAATATAAAGACAAATTAAAACTAAATAAAATGAGAAAAATTATTAAAAGCTATAAAGAACAGGAAGTTGTGGAGATCCATGATCCACTGAAGGAGCAAAGCGCATAGAAGAAGAAGAAGCGTCGATACTAAATTTTTAAAAGTATTTAACAAATGAAAGATGCATTTAAACCATTAAAATATTTGAGTTTCTCAATTTGAACGGGAAGTCATAATAAAACACATCCTAGAATAACGAATTTTAATATTGAAAAATTAAATTTCAAAACATAAATAAAAAAATCGATTAAAATTCATAGTTAGTCTTTTGACGTTTTAACATCTCAGGACTTGAAAATGGTTTAGTGTAGAGCCGAAAGTGCCTATTCTGAAATGTTTAAACCATTATTATATATTAAATCCTGACATACTTTCACTTCTACTAAAAAATAATTAGAAAATATAATAATTTATTCCATGTTTATGGTCTTTAATTCTGGAACACTAACCATTAATTAAAGTTACACAATTACTAACCATGGGTATATCATACACGATTTTGAAAATATTAAAAAAAAAAAAAATATAAATCTTTATTCGAAATATTTTACATGCAGGCACTTCGAAATTTTTACTTTGAGTTAACATTAATAGGAACTGATAAACATATTATTTAGGTAAGAACATCAAGTACTGAAAATTTAATTAAATTATAATTAAAATGGCGTCATTTGCTCTGGGTACTATTTACACATGATTAGTATGTATGATCGTAAGAACATTGTCTAGATCACCCCCCCCCCCATATATATATATATATATATATATATATATATATATATACGCTCTCACACTCTCACATCCTGATTGTGCACTCTGGAAGAATGGTAGACTTTGAAAAAAATGTAGTTACTCTAGCATCTACGCATCGCTCATTCAGTAATGAATTAGAGCACTCTAAATATTGGCGTATGATACATTATACACTAAAAGTCTGCCTCTTTCTGACGAACGCCCATAGCTCAGAGGTAGAATTGCCGACTGTCACCAATTCGCTCGGGTTTCAGTTCTGGATAAAAAGCAATCGGATGTCTAACCGTACAGATGAGCTGTGATACAGCGAAACAGATTTGTCTGCGGATGACTATATATATATATAAATTGTAAACTACAAAAGTCTACAAAATAAATCGCATTTGTTTCTATAAGACAATCTTAAACTTCCAGCTTTCAAAAGAATACCAGAAAAATGAATTTATTATTTGAAAAAGAATCAATCTAGCATGTGTGGCAGTTAGAATATAAACAGGAATCCCACAATTAGTGCCGCTTATGTCTACATTAAAAGATAGGTAGTAACGCATTAATCAGATATAATAATTTAGAGGAAATGATGTAATTTGTAACTAAAATTTTAGTCTCATTCGCCATTAACAACTAATTTGCGAACTTTTTAATTAAAATATAGGTACATGTAAAAAGATACAATAAAAATGCTATGAATTAATGTTTATTAATCTGATTTTTTATAATATATATTTGGAGTGGTTTGCTTCACACACACACACACACACACACACACACACACACACACACACACACACATATGTATAGTTGGCCAGTAGCTTTTCTTTTAACCATCTTTTACTGAATACGGCCGACAAAGATGATTTATTCAATCATTTATTGAGTTTTTCCTGGATTCCAACATTTTTTTTCTGTTTTTGAGAAGATAAAAATAGAAAAACTGTCCATAGTTTTTATTGTCCTGAGCGCGTTCGGCCAGTGCTTTAGGCGTTTTCAAGGTTGATGTATTCAGCATAATTATTCTCTGTGCGCTGTACTACATGGTGATTTTTACCGTGTGAATATTCTTGTGAGAGAGTGACCCTTTTCAGTAGTTACGGGCAGCCATGCACGGTTGGGTTGACGTCAGGGTCAATTCTATACTTAGAAAACACTTAAGACGCCATCTTCACTACTAAATGCATCAGCGAGTTGGTTAAGTAACATGCGAGCCGCATGCCAAGTGCCCACACATACCGATAAATGGAAAAAGTTTTAGTAAACTTCTGTCTTAGACAGATGATCCTCCACACTAGTGGCTTTGTGTCCGTCTAGCAAGACTAAGTAAGCAACTTTAACATTCGAATTTCATTTGTGTCGACATTTGCGCATGCGTTGTTGCGTTTCCATCACAGAAGGTATTACAGCTTAATGTTGGTTTCGTATTTCGCCGATATTAATTTCTTCTGATAATTTTGCAATTGAAAGTATACCCATGCTAATGTTAGCTTTACCGCCACGTCGATATGATACATTATAGAATATTAGTCAGAGGAATATAAAAATAAAACTTCAACCTTGTAATGCGATCAAAAGTTGAAACTTTGGAGAAAGTGTTAAACATTGAACTACGTAGCTCTGTTTTGGATCGATGACTCTAAGCTACTTGTATTAAGTGTATTCACCGTCTGTTTTAATCATTTATCACTAGCAAGGATACCCAGCATTGTGCGGACCAGCTATTTTTCGTTTTCTATACTAGACTCTTTCTATGTTATTTTATAGCATCAAAGAAACTGTACATTAAAGCAGTTCAATAGTGGTAAGTTTCGTTTAGTCTTTGCCTTTGGATCTTCAGAATAACGTCATAGACTGCATCAACGGTAGACATCTTTTTTTAAAAAATTATATTTCGTTTTAATGCATAAGAATAAGTAGTTGTATCATCGTTTCTAGGAGTAAACGACAGGGAAATGACCGACAAAACATATCGATTGTATAGCTAGAGTTTTCTCGCTACGGGCTGAATTGCGGGTGACATATTGACCCTTACAATTCTAGCAACCATTTCAGTGTTTCACGCCTTTTTGGCTTTATATCGAAAACCTAAATAAAAGCAACGTATGACTGTAAGATTTAAACGTTCATAGGGTCTTCCGACTAGTAGTTTGCTATTCTGAGCAAGCGTACACATTCTGTCGCGATATTTTTGTTATCATTGATTACATAAACTACCTGTTATATCATTATAATTCATGACATTTAATAAGTTTTCCAAATACAACATTAATTTTTTACAAAACCTACTTCCTTTTAAACCTGGCATACAGCCATTAACGCTCAAACTCTAAAGGCTAAGGTCGTTACAACTTTTAGGAAAGAAAATAGCTTTATTTGAATTAGCAATTTGATAATAAAAACTTAAAACAACGGTTTATTTATTCAGATCACAGAAGAAATAAATTACAAACAAGAGGGACAAGACCTTCCCGCACGATGTGGAGTATATGGCCACAGAATATCTACGATAGTGTTGCTGTGACGCTTTTTACTGGATGGCGTTGATAACACTACGCCGAACCATTTTTTTTTAATTCAGAGTTAACTTCTAGACTGGTCGACTACCAAAGCTAGAGAGCACAGTTTACATTCTTTTTGACCCATAGCTAGTGTGTGAAAGAGAAGAATTAGCTTCATACCTCTCTCTTGTGTGAGGTTGAATGCAACGACCTTAGTATGTTAATTCCACTTCCGTGTCAATCAATAATTACTACGCTACATACCCTTTCCGGATAGCAAAACGGTTTCTTTTACCATTGACTTTTCAAAATAAAATATAAAAATTAGTTATAGTTGAACAAGAACAAGAATTAGGTTGGGCGAGATATAAGACACATGCCGGTATACATAAATAACAAAGAGTTCATTTTCATGCTTTTTGGTAATTATTATGGGCACTTTGTTTAAAGGCATCTTCTCAGCAGTTATTCCATGATAAGTGCGATGTCCCAGAATATATGAGGAAATAGGTTTGCCTAACACCCGGTTCACTCTCCTCCACTGTGTTTTGAATAGGAATATAGGTTTTATCTTTATTTCCTATTTAGGATTGGATTTCCGGTCCCTTCTAAATTCTCTTTCACATCTAGTCTCCCCCTTGCACCTTAGTAGCATCTTGCTTGGGGTGAATTAAAAAAAAATGTATCAAGGGAAACAGAATAATTTTATCACTTATTTCTGTTTGCGGGGAGTAACATATTAAATGGACCTTGTGCCAGATTTGCCTGTGCGCGAATAAAGATAACTGGAAAAACCGCATTTATTTCATGTCGAAATTTTAAGCAATATTTGCACACACGGAGAAACAAGAAAACAAAAAACTGTTTTTATTTATATTTAATAAATTTTCAGCGTGTTGAGCGGACATACATACAAACTTTGAGTTTTATATATAATTTTGAACAGATATAATTTGATAATACTGTAGATGTGTACTTTTTCATCAAATGAAACCAACATCCTTTTAGGGACAGCTAACTTTTGACCTACACACAGGAAGTGGTAACAATATATATCTGTACTAAGCTTAGCCCGTTAAAAATCATTTTTGGATTAGATGAAAATAGGTGCAAAAGTGAAGCAACAGTTTGAGGTGAGATTTGAACTTGGATAGCAGATTCCAACGCTCCACCGTAGATAACATAGGCCGAACAGCGAAAGATTTGGATGAAAATTAAACTTCAATTAATAAACGCGTTGTCAGGTTGCAAACTTATTGATCGTGACGCATATCTGTTGATGTGAAGACTGCACTGAGGCGTGAAACTGATAGTCACCATAGAGTGTTGATTCCTATGTCCATACTATCGATATCGACAAACGATCGAACTCTAATAGTGAACCCCCTTCCATGATAAATGTACCAAAATAAACATAATATATGGCACAGAGGACAAAAGTTTTCTTCGTATTTAAACGCTATTCCTAGGTTTCAAAATTGTCTTCAATCATGAAACAGACTGTCATCATTTGGTGTTGATCTTAGTGTTTATTTCTATATTTACACACGTTCTATCCTCCCTCATATTTTACTAATAAATATTACATACCTTAAAATGATTCCTACTATATATATATATATATATATATATATATATATACACACACACATATATATATATATATATATATATATACACACACACACATATATATATATATATATTCTACATCTGTAAACGAGTTATTACGCGACCTCGGTTTCTACCATCTGGTGTCTTCAGGCTATTTGCAAGAAGAGATTTTACCGTTTACCCCCTTTTTTTTTTTAAGAACGCTCACGTAACTTTGATTTTTTTGAACGCTCACGTGAAGGGAAATTTTTGAACGCGCAATTCTTAAAATTACAAGAAATTATAACGTTTTCATCCATGGTTGTATGAATATAATATGTATTTTTTAGTATGGTTACATTTAGTCATAATTTCTGTTCTTTCATTCAATAGTTCATTTTTGTTTGGGAATAGCATAATCGCTTTTTTTTCTTGGCACAGTTTATATATTTTACCACCGTTGTAAGGCTTGGCTGTTTTCTCTATACTCCACGTTATGTCTGGGTTTTTTCCATATTTTAATTTCAAATTCCACACGTGTCTAGCAAATTTTGTACAGTTTTTAAAGTTTTCTATTTTGAATGTAGACTTGGGATTGTACCACCTGGTCTTAAAGTTGATCCCAAATATATTTTATTTTGACCACTTAAGTCATGTACTTTTGCTTTGCAAATGACTTCTTTTGTATTACAAAGTCTTTGAAGGGGGAATTTATATTTGTCTCTGCAGTTACATTCTTTATTAGTGAACTTGTTTTGTACAATGCTATTTAAATTTCTGGCGTTTTGTCTTTTTATGAAATTTTCTAAATTACTAGTACAGCTATATATATATATAGCTGTACTAGTAATTTAGAAAATTTCATAAAAAGACAAAACGCCAGAAATTTAAATAGCATTGTACAAAACAAGTATATATATATTTATATCATATATATATATATATATATATATATATATATATATATATATATATATATGATATAAATATCCTGTAAATAAAAAAGTAAGCGCTAAATATATATATATATATATATATATGTGTGTGTGTGTGTGTGTGAGGTGTCCATAAAGTTCGTGTGCAAATTATTTATATCGGTAATACAAATGAAGTTATAACGTTTTTAAAGTGCACACGAACTTTATGAACAGCCTGTATATATTATATCAAATAAAACTCCGAATTCTTATACGTTGTATAGCTATATCGGCGAGGAAAATTCCGCTTCTTCTCAACGATCAAAAACAAACATTTTTTATTCGAAATTATTTGTTTTAAAATTTTGCTTTTGATCGTTGCTGAAAAATATGTAGAATTCGGAATTCTATTTGATATAATATACATATTTAGCTCTGTAAATAGATAATACGATTTACATCGACCCTTCCATCTGGATCATTTTAATATTAATAAAATTAATATTAATAGGATCTGGTTTGGAGGATTTTACATACATGTTTTTCCCTTTTTTTTGGGATTATATATATATATATATATATATATATATATATATATATATGTGTGTGTGTGTGTGTGTGTGTGTGTGAAAATATAGTTTTAAGGTATCCTATATTTATAGGTCAAGTCATCATTAACAAGTCATCATATATATATATATATATATATATATATATATATATATACGTGTGTGTGTGTGTGTGTGTGAAAATATAGTTTTAAGTTATCCTATATTTATAGGTCAAGTCATCATTAACAGGAATAGAGTGTATATAAATATGAAAGTGCATACTGAGATCAACATCAAGTAGCGACAGTCTGCTTTATGTTTGAAGACAATTTTCAAGCCTTGAGATTGTGTTTAAGCATGAAACAGATTATCAGCATTAGCTGTTGACGGTCTGTTTCATGCAACATTTTGTTTCACGCTTAAATGACTATTTCAACATCGAAATTTCAAGCCTATATATATATATATATATATATATATATATATATAGAAAAGTGGACACTTAGGTCAACACCGAGCGGTGACAGACTGTTTCATTCTTCAGGCTTTATATATATATATATATATATATATATATATATATATATATACGTCTATTTTTGTGGAGTTATTTAACATTGTGTGTTTTGTAATATTAGATCCACAAAAAACAATGAAAATAATGAATTGTTTATATTTTAGGAACTGAAAAATGTGTGTTTATACAAATAGTGCTAAAATAATAAATGAAAAGGTGCAAAATATCGTCAGGGGAAATAAACCAGGGAGAGACTATTATTGCTATAAGTGGATTATATCGAACAACAATGTTAAAATACAAAGCAATTAAAAACAAAACTGTCGTGCCAAAGAAGTATTTCCCGACTTATATAAAATACTTTTATTGACTTAAAGAATATTTGATGTTCATGAATTGCTCTGAAATCTTTTTTTTTATAATTAATCGTTTTTTGTTTATAACTGGCTCAAAATTACTTATAAATTGATTTAAATTACATTTAATTGGTCCTAAATTGTTTACAAAATCAAACAAAATTGTCCATAAATTGCACCCAAATTATATAAACAGTTCTAAATTCTTTATAATATGATCAAAATTGCCTATTAATTGTTCTAAATTGTATATAAACGGTCCGTTATTGCTTATAAAATCTACAAAATTGTTTAATATGTTGAGCCAAAATTTTATAAATAGCTAAAAAATTGTTTATAACTTATTCGAAGTTGTTCGTAAATGCCTTTAAAAAGTTTATAATTTGCTATAAATTGTTAATAACTTCTTTATAAATTGTAAATTACTCACAGCTTTTTCAAATTTGTTTATCAATGTAAATTGTAATAATTCTAAATTCTTCATAAATTGTATTAAACGCTTTACAAACTGTTTAAAATACCATATGAATTGTTTATAAATTATTAGAAATTTGCCTATAAATTGTTGCAAACTTGTTATCGTTATTGACTGCGAATAAATTTAGAAGCGTCTATAAACTCTGCAAAATTGTTTCTAAATTCTTCTAAATTTTATAAGTGACTAAAAATATCTATGAAGTATTTCTAAATTGTTCAAAATTCCTTAATTGTTGCTTTGAATTATAACCTGCTGTAAAGTATTTATAAAATGTTAGAAACTATAAATTGTTCAAAATATTTCTATAAATTATTTTTAATCTACCCTACTATTTATAAATGTTCAAATCAGTTTATAAATTGTTCAAAATTCTATATATACTGTTCATAAATGTTTATAAATTCTCAAGGGCGCTTACAGATGGTTCTAAATTATTTCCATTTTGTTCAAAGTTGTTTATAAATCATTCAAAAATTGTTCACACATTTTCATCAAATGTATTTCTTAATCATCTGATTTTAGATTTATATAAATGTAAAAATCTTACTCGTAATTTTTCCTTCATCTTGTAAACAATGCAAATTTATAATCAGAGTCCGTATGGAATTATTTATAATGTCTAAAATCTATTTAAATGATTATTTATTTAAGGGAATCCTATATTATTATTTAAGGTTATATTTATAAATTTAGGACGAAACGCGAGTAAATTCATGAATTTATCCCGATTAAGTCTTAAAGGATGAAAGGCGTCACATAGAAAAATTTTCCACTTTGTTATACTTCTTTCTTCCTAAAGTTGTTCTTGATATATTAAAAATGCTTATATATTGTTTACTCTCTTTTAATCCTATAATTAACTGTATTGTTACATCTAAGATATAATTCTGCTTTTTAAATTAGTAAACATAAAAATACCCAAAAGTAAAACTAACTCAATTCTTGGCCCTAAAGATAATGGCGGCCATTTTTAATTAATGTAGGCGTTAGTTGTCCCACACATAGGTCATTTATAATTCTTTTTTTCTCTAAATAAATGTAACTCTAGTGTCGAGAGCAAGAAAAATCCGCCTTTTCAACCATTAAATTTAAAAACATATTCAAAAGTGGTACGAAATAAATTAAATGTATTGACAACCTGATGATGAGATATTTTGTTATGATTATAAGACGAAGCTTTTTGACGTCAAGTAATATGCAATATTACCATAAAATTAAAATATCTCATTAGTAATCGTCGAGGTCAGGCTATTTGTTTTGTAACTATATACAGTAATATTATTTTTATTTTATAGTATAAATTATATAACGGACCGTATGAAATTATATAATTTCATTTAAAAGGAAACTGCGTTAGTTTTAAATTTATATATAATTTGCTGTAACCATAGATATAATTTTTATGTTAGTTATAGATTGTAATCGTGTTTAAAAGAATTTTTGAGAATCGGGAGATACTTACAAGACCCTTCGTTGAAGTATAACAAAACAATTATGTAAAAAGCTTATTATAGATTATAGAAATAAAGGGATAGGAAGTGGATTTTTTAACTTTGGCAAAACGACACACAGAAACAAAAACAAAGAGATAATTCAGGCAATTTCAGAAATGAAATAAAAACAAAAAAACAAAAATTCCCAAACCAACAAAAAAACAAACAAGCACAAAATTCATATATTCTTAAGACCCTCTTTCTTGCGTGTCCCTGTCAAAATGTCCACTGGACAAGCTTACACCAAACCCTTTATATAATAATTATTATACTCCGTAGTTTGCAAACATGTAATAGAAATTAAAATCACGAAGCGATTTTTGTACTTTAGAACATGAGGTATTTTTGTACTTTAAAACATGAGGTATTTTGTAACTCAGTTATATTTCGAGGACGTTCTTAGCTTTTTAGTATTATTATTCGCTGAATAGTGTTCTTTCGTTGGTTAACGCAGTTTCAGATTTAAAATTCTTTCTAGTTAAATTCTTTTAGATAATTTATTTTTAATCATTAAATTAAAAAAAACAATCATTAAACGAAAAAAATTATTTAATTTTAATTTTTTTAATTAAATACTTTTTAAACATTAAATTAAAAAATCATTTAAAAAATTAAACAATAAATTAGAAATTAAGCATTAATTAGAAAATCTTTTTAGTTTAATTCTTTTAATTAAATTCTATTTATCATCAAATTAAAAAAATAATCATTAAAATATTATTCAATAAATTAAAAATTATTTACTAAATTAAAACTATTAAATTAAAAATTGATCATTAAATTATAAATTATTTATTAAATTAAAAACTCAATTTAGAATAATTCATTTAATTAAATTATGTTTAATATGATCCAAACTTTCAAAAGCTTGTACCATATTCCTTGTACTTTAATTACGAAATAAACTTAGGACAAATTTTGATGGAGTTTACTCCTTGTCTATGAAGAATAATTCATCATTTGTGAAAGTTGCTCAGTAAAACTTATATTGCGTATATATATATATATATATATATATATGTGTGTGTGTGTGTGTGTGTGTGTGTGTGTGTGTGTGTGTGTCAAGCGGAGGGTATAAATACAGAGTTTAATAAATGAATACAAGCAGAGCACCTACACAAATATCACTGTCCATTAAAATATATATATATATATATATATATATATATATATATATATTATATGTATGTATATTTGTGTGTTAGTAGAGTGCAACTCAGTATTTAAACAAAAGGGAAGTTTACGATATTTTTCAACTTTGTCTCATTATCTCTATATATCCATATATATGAAAATAATTATATATATATATATATATATATATATATATATATATATATATATATATATATATATATTATATGATGGAATAAAGTAAAAGAATAAAATAGGAAACATCTCAATCTAACATGTTTCACTTTTATTAAAGCTTCTCCAGTGATCGAGATAAAAATAACAAATCGACAGTATACTGATGTGTTGGGATTTGGGAGGAATTTTTTGGGGTCAGATATGTGTTGGATGTATTAAAATAGGTATCTCCAAGAAATCGCTAAAAAACAGCATAATATGAATAAAAAGACCCCATACAAAATATGAAAAATTTTTTATCGCCAAAATGTTCATGTTAATATTAAGAGGATAGATCAAATATTTTTTTAATTATTGTTTAAAATCTTTAAATTCCTTGTAACACGTTCGAAATTTTAGTAAATATTTTGTTTTTCATTTTTCGGTGAGTAACGCACATTTTACAAGGGTTCACATTAATTTGGAAGTTTTTGCAAGAATCAAATAATGGTCGATTTTTTATGAAAATTACAGGACTTATTCACAAATGACTGAAAACATTTTTGAAATAATTATTTTTAGATATTTTTTTAATTATATTATTTCCCACCAATTAATTTCCTATAAATTCGCGAGAGTTTGTTCATAAACCTAAGATTAATTAAATTTAGGAGTCTAACCAATTTTTTTTTTTCTAAACTAGCCATCTTTCAGAAAATCTGCGCCGAATTTTGAAAACAAAAATGTAATTAAACTATGTCATTTTTTATTCTATATTAACTTTTAATTGGTTTTATAAGTAGACAAGCAGTTTAGCCGGCGTTGCTCGGGTGTAATGCAAGCTTTAAAATTAATCCATGGTCCTGGAGCTCAGACTCTTTGCACGTTGGCACGAAAAACTAAAAGCAATAGTTGGTTCCAGTTAAAGCGAAACCGTAGCCTGAAAGAAAAATGAATAGATGTTATCAAATTTTGATTTTCTGGTATCGATATCAAATAAGTTTTTTCGTCGTAAACTGAATTTTGAAGGCTAAATAAGTCCTCTGAGTAAATGGTATCATGGTTGAAACTAAGAACTGCAATTATACCTACTTAGAGCCAAAACCGAAGCAAAAACTAAAATAAAAGTGCTAACAAAACATTCGGACATACGAGTATCGATTTTCAATATTTCTCAGGGGTACCTTGACACAAAACCTAGCTAAGAACACTCACAGACGCTTATAGTACAACTGTGTAAATTTTCAAGAAAATCGGTTTAGCCGTTTCGAAGTCTATAGGTAACGGACACACACACATAGACACACATACACACACAGACAAAGTTCCATTTATAAATAAGTTTAGATATCATAATCTGAAGAGAAAAAAAATCAATGAATAATGAAATTTTACAAAAATTATTTTCATTTTTATTATTTTTATTATAATAATTTGTAAAGTTTCAAAAGTCTTTTAAAATTTTCCTCCTTCATCGTTTACGCTAGGTTGTTAAGTAAAAGATAATAATAATAATAATAATTAGTATTGTACGTGAAGACTATATTTACTAATCGAAAATTGAAAAGCTTAATCCGAATAATCGAGCCATTCGATTTTTAAAGTAATTAAAACATTTTATTTGTGTGCATACTGATGACCCGTATTTATTTTTTACGGGTGGCCATACGTGATATATATCATTAAAAGGTCACGTGTTTCAATTGTTGCGCTTCTTACAGGAAAAAAAAAACAACCTATATAAGCACTTTTGGTAGGATACAATTCTTTCATTTCGCTTCCGTGCTTCCTATGCCCTACGTTTCAAAATTTAACGGGCTTTTCAAATCATTCCTTCAAAATTTAAAGCAAGTTTTATATTTTAATTCCTAGTTTCTTAATTTTTTTGTAAAATAAGCAAATGTGAAATTCAGAGTTTGTGGAGGTACCTAATAAAAATATGAAAAATAGATATTAAGAATAAAAATTAATAAATTCCATAACATTTCATAAATTATTGAGTTACATCTGTCATTTCATTCTTTGTTATTAAGTTTTATATTATCTTAATTTTTATAAAACTTCTTCAAACGTAAGGCTACAAAGCTAAACTAAGTAAAATTTGATAAAAAATGAGATAATTGCTGAAAATATTCTGTTAAAGTTTAAATTTTACTCTGTAGTTAAAAAATCAACGAACGAACCGTACAATTAAGTTACATGAAATTATGTAAAATTCGTCCTCCATGTTTAATATTTTTTGTCGGCTTCCTTCTGTCATGTCCATCGCCTCTGATAACATAATAACAAGGCTATCGCAATTAAGAAACGCTTTTATAATACTTTTCAGACATCAAACAAGTAATACTTGTTTCAAATCAGATTAAGGTAAGTTTAAATTTGCTAATTTGAATAAAATAACGTGTCAGCGCAGTATATACTATTTTGCATGCTTTTTTAAAACCGAACATTAACTTCTGTTTAAAATTGAATCGATCGATCAAAAACGACCTAAAACTGAAATTTCTTTTTAAATCTGAAAAATTTTAGATTTCAATCAATATAATTTCGATTTGAAATACACCAGATTATTTTGCTTACCAGAATTAGTAAATTTAATCTCTTGGAATTGAATTAAATCTAAAATTAAAGTGTGAAGATAATTTTCATTTTTAAAAATTCCATTTAAATTTAGGTTTTGAAAATGAGTTGAGGTAAATAATTAAAGCAATAAATAATAATAATAATAATAATAATAATAATAATAATAATAATAATAATAATTAATCTTACTTTAATATAAGTGTGTGGAATATTTTAAATTTCAAGCACATACATTCAGCAACAGATAAGGATTATTATCTATTGCTTTTAATATGTCAAACATTTCCCGCATATATGTTTAGAAAAGAAAAATTGCTTTAATACACGTGACACATATCTGACCAATAAGAACTAACCCCAAATCACAACATACCAGTATACTGTCTCTGTGTTGTGTTTTTTAATCTTTTTCTCGATCTCAGAAGATGCTTTAAGTAAAGTGAAACACGTTAGATTGAGATACGTTTCTTATTTTGTTCTTTACTATCTTCTATCACCTTGTCGGAAATTATATATATATATATATATATATATATATATATATATATATATATATAAATATAGATAGATAGATATATGAAATATATTTATATTATTATATAAATAATATATATAACTTAATATTAAGTTACGCAATTTATCATAATCATGAAAGTAATTCGTATGCGATTACATTAACCGCTTCATTAAAAAAAAATATATTATTCCTAAAATAACTTATTTTCATAAGTATCCTTTGCTTATGTGAATGTGAGACTTTTTTAATTTCGTTTAGTGTTCATGCCTTTACAATTTGCCCCGCCTTTTTTCTTATTTTTTAAAATAAATATCTTTAATGACGATTCGCGAACCAGCTTACAATGATAAAAGAAAGTTACTGAGGCTTAGTTAGAAACTTGAAATTGTGGCTAATTTGAAATTTGCACGAATAATTTATGTTAATAAAATACCTTTGTTTTCACAATTCGCACACAAGGAAGAAACATGTTACGGTTAATACAACTAGAAATACGTTAAGTTTAAATGATCAACGATAATTAGTTTGTCTGTTCACGCCAATATATAATTTAACGAGTTAACATTTTGTTAAATGTCCACCCCGTTATAATTTTAAAAATAATTTAATTCTTAAAAAATACTCCAAGTAAGAATCCCCAAAACAAACAATTAAACAAAACAGGAGGGGGTTAGTGAAATCAGTCAGGGTGGCCTTTTTTTGACTTGCTCTTTCGACTCCACCTTCTATCTTTCTCGCCATTGGCATCTTTTTCCTTGTCCTTTTCCTCGGGGGCTTTGCACACCAATACAGGTACGGTGGCATGGTGCACAATGTAGTCGCTGACGCTCCCCAGGAAAGTCCGCTTCAGTTTACCCAGGCCGCGAGTTCCAGTAATGATGACTGTAGCGCATTCTTCTTCCGAGGCTCGACAGATCGATTCACCCGGTTTGCCACTAACTTGTCGGATGGTGCCATCAACCTTCAGAAAAGAAGAAAAACGGTTAAGCTGTTACCTTTAATTATAACTTAAAAAAGAGTTTGCATTCTGAAGATAAAACACATTTAGACAGAAAACTAATTCATATTTACATCCATCCACCTGAACTGAAATATCGACAAAATGAATTCAAAACTTTGAGTGAAGTTCTTATTGCTTTTTTATATATTTTTATAATCGTTTTTATCCCAAGCAAGATACTGGTGCACACGGGGTTGCATGAGATGAGAGTGGAAGAAAAAAAAAAGAATAAAGGTACAGGGAGTGTTGTAAAAACGATAGATGAAAGACGGTAACCAAGGAGATAATTGACGTTGCACTGAAACTTTTGGAGATTGTAGCTATAAGGGAAGTAACTATACTGAAGGGTGTTCTATAGGCGGGAAGTGCGAGAAAAGAAACTGGTGAATTGAAGTGGCGTTACGTTTGACTGTTTTAGCTGTAAAAGGGTGGAACCTAATTGCCAAACTAGTAGCTCGAGTAAATTCGGGTAGATGGAGTACCAGGTAGAAAAGCTCATCAGAACAAAAGCCGTGGAAATATCTGTAGAAAGGACAGAGGGAAGCCACATCCCGTCGGTGATAAAGTGACTGAAGTCGAACCGCCAAATAGGGATCGCTTACATTGCAGATTTTGTCGAGAGTCTAGAGGTGAATCCGACCCGATATGGCAACAGTATTCAATGCTCGGACGGATGTAGATTTTGCATATGTGCAAGATAGATTCTCACGAGTAAAACTTCTTGGACTGGCACAGTGACCCAACCTTCCTTGCAGTTTATTGACTCGATGTGGCCGTTTGGCAGAGTGAGGACGCGGAGGTGCAGTGCATCGCTTTCTGGGAGACTAGCTTGATTCATACTGAAGAGAGAGAGAGAGAGAGAGAGAGAGAGAGAGAGAGAGAGAGAGAGAGAGACTTCGTTTTGGAAGCATCATAATTTAAAATGTCCTATGCTTCTTCAGGATATGCGCCAATGATATTTCTGGTATATCCGATTTCCAGATTACTTTAGAGATGATAGTTTTTACATCCTTTTCAGTATAATTTATGTCGCTTCCTAGGTATGTAAAAGATCAATATATGTATGTAAAACGATCAATATATACTAAACTCTAACCAAAAAACCAGAAAGCTTGGGACTTATGCTTTAATTAACAGGCCACAGTTACTACACTTTTCGTAGGCAGAAATGTTACCAATTGGTAAATAATCCCGTTAATTTTGATGAGAATTATGTTAGTTCAGATATGTTATGTTTAACGAGTTGTAACGAAAAATTGATAAGCCTAGTTCGAGTTCCAACAGAATTCTTTAAATTCATTTTTTTGCATATACTCTTAGGAAATTTATAAATCAACCTATTCTCTAACCAGCTACGGGTTATATATCATCGAAGTTAAGCAACGTTGAGCCTGGTCAGTACTTAAATGGGTGACCGCTTGGGAATACCAGAGGCTGTAAGCATATAGTTACGGATGTGCGTTGTGGTGCAGTGGATATCGCCTCGGAAAGAGAAATCGGTGAACTGAGTTCGAATTCCAGTTGAATACCCTGCATTCACTTCAGCACTGGTACCCTTGGGAAAGGATATTAATCCGTCCCTTTCCTCCAGTTATGGTTTAAATAACAAGGGTAGGACTTGGAGACCCTGCTCTTAAAAACAGATCCCAATGAATCTTGATACTCGAAAAGAAAAATGTTGTAAAAATAAAATAACCTTACTCAAAATCATTGATTATGACCTTAAATGATCCCATAAGGATTGGTCGTTAAACCTCGAAACAAACAAAAACGACCTCGGAATCCTCTGCATCTCTTCTGGGTTGTCTCCTTGTTTATGTTGGTGAATGCTGCCATAATGCTTACCTTCAGTTCTTCTTTGGTGCTACAAGGAGTTTTGTTGGTCTCTCACTCAATTGTACCCCACATATAATAATCAAGAAGGTAGCATTCTGTGGGTGTAGGTGACCAGATGTAAGAGGATATGGTGGCCGCAGAAATTGTCTGACAGTAGTGTCTTGGTTCCTTTGCCTGTAAGGCATGGTACGCTGTCCTGTTGACAGACATGGGGTTTATCAGCAGCCACTCTCTTTACCCAGGGCAGCACTACTTTCTCAAGGCACTTGATATAAACCTCTCCGTTGAGTCAGATGCCTTGTGGAAAGATGAATAGCGATATAAGGTCGCCACAATTTGTGATCACTCCAAACACCATGATGTTGACTGGATATATCATCCAACTCTTTCTGAATCCTCTGCACTGTCCTCAGATTGACACCCAAATATTCTAAAATATTCGCATTGGAGCTTCTGGCGCGAGTGCCAAGCATATCATTTCAAAATTTCTGGCGGAATGAACTGCAACATGGAGTTCTTCATCTCACAGACAGTGCCCAACTGACCCTACTCTATAATGAGCGAAACTAAAAAAATATAAAATTGCGACAATTTACCCAACGCATCCTGTATCTATGAAGCCATAAAATAACATGAAATTCGCAGTTACTCTATAATCTCGACTGATGAAGTTGAGCTTGAAATGAAAACTTGAATGAAAATCAGAGAGAATTTAATTAAACAGGAAATTACAAACACACTTTTGGTCGATTTAAAAAAATTTTTTAACGGTATATCAAATTCATATGGGTCATTTAAGACCGAAATTTATTGAAAGCTTTAGTAATTTTTAAAAAATGTATTGTTACAAAATTTTTATAATGAAAATGTACTGACGATTTTTTAAAATACTTTTTGGAGATTTGACCCTAGTTTTGGTTGGTGGATTCACTATTCGCCCATAACTGGGTCTCTAACAGGCGCTACCACCCTGGTCAGAGTAGAACTGGGAAAAACAACAATTAAAAGGGAGTACCACACTCTTTAAAAGATCCTGATCAGAGGCGCTGCCGCTGGATGTAATTTATCGTCATACCCTGGACATTTATGTTTATACTAATGCAATGCAAGTGCAGTGAAAACGATTTAATAACTAGCCGGTTTAAGGTGTCTATCGAAGCGTGATGTCGAGGAAGCTCGTATGAGTGAAAAATTCACTGGCTTAGTGTTTGATACTTATAAGAGCGCCAATACCGTACTGCGTTTTGGCCGTTGTACGCTCCGGCCTTCTTCGGGAGCAGAGAATTTAGAACTGAACCATTTATTTCGATCACTGGGGTATATCATTCTCATTCCACGTACGATTCATTTTCGGATGTTATATAGTTATCTCCCTTTAAATCAACCCTCTAAGTTATTTGTTCACTGTTGCTGTAGCCAGGTATTGAACTCATATTTCTTTGAGTGAAGTCACTGGATCTAAACAACGCTTATATCTACTAGGCGATATGTTCTTGAGGATACGTCGTGAATATGGCAATAAAGATGAGGACAACAGTCTGAACAATGTAAATAATTTAAATACCATCTTTACCTTATATTAGTTGAATGTTAGAAATCTACCTTTACAACAGTTTCATAAGATTAGTAATTAGTACTTGACTATCGCAGTTCCTATTTGACCATCGAATCAGTTTATTACATTTTACCACAAGATGAACTTTTCCAAAATCAGAAATTATGATCTGGAATTGGACTGAAAAGCAGTAATGTCACCTACATTGAATCCATCTTATAACTTCAGGATGTAAAATTAATAAATACTAAACACTTTAGATACCTCGACGTATAGATCTGCAATAACAAATTCAGTATAGGGATAAATAAATTGATCATAGAAAATACTGTACCAAAGATCAATTAGTTAATTGTCATAAGTTATACACGCTTAGGCGATCATGTCTCTTTCAATCCATGACAGACTAGGCAGAAGATTTTCCCGTAGTAGGTTGTCATTTCTTGCATCGGGAGACTAGTTGCCAACCTAATCTGTCCTGCTATCTAAACCATAACTGTAGGGAGAAAATGGATTGTTACCTTTCCCAAGGGTGTTTGTGCGTAAGTAATTGCAACGAATTCAAATCAAATTTGAACTCGTCTCTCCAATTTCTCATTTCGGGCCGATATCCATTGCGTCACAACTAAAAATTCGATTTTTAAAAATAGCTTCATCATATCGAAACTTCCATATGGATAGCGCCAAACGCACCCAGAAAGATCTAAACTATTAGCTGTCGACAACCGTTTCCTCAAGTAAAAAAGGCTTTCAGCAAGTAAAACCTGAGTGTCTTTGCAAAGTTTATCGTTCTCTGAATATTGTAAACACCACAATTAGACACCTATTGATGATTAGATTAGTCCCACTCATTAAAGTAGGTGGCTAACAATTAGGAAAGATAGAATTTATCCCGTCATACAGACGTGAGGGTTGTGTAACCAATACCGGTGCTCAATGTGGAATCGGCTCGTCTTCTTTTATCAATGTTCCTAGGGAAGGTATTAATCCGTCTATTCTTCGACCATCTATGGGTTAAATGATATAGTAGACTAGATTCTATGAGTTTAATAGCATGAAGAATGGATTCTCTTTTGGCAATCACTCGAGAAGAACAACTTGCGTATGTAGCTCTGGCGAAACACATATCATGGAGTTAGCAATGATACTATAATTTCAACTGATGTTTAACATTTTTTTCTTCTTTAACGTGTAGAATATTGAAAGAATTGTTTGACAGGAGTCTTAAATAAGTGAAGATTATTTGAAATAATATCAGTTTGTGATCAGTAAGAAGAGACATAATGCTTTCAGCACAAATACATGGTCTCTAGGTGCCACGCAATATCAGATCAGCTTTTCTAATAAAAGTAATCCCATAAGATATTCTGGTAGGATTATGGATATCAGCGTGAGAAGTAGAACCAAGCTGAAATTAAGAGCAAATCTGTTGTGCTCACTTTCAAACCAGTGGTCTCACTTATGAATTAAATAGCATGGTTAGGACCGAGCTCGTGTGGTAACCAATTATGGAGAAGAATAAATGTATTCTAAACCTTGGAGAAGGCAAAAGAAAAATCGTCAAAAAGCAATCGTCATTTACAAAGTTTAAGTTAACGAATCAATGTCATTAGAGAATTAAAAGATTTTAGAAGAAGGTTTGTGGTTACGGCATGGTATACAATTTAAGTATTTTTTAGCCCAGGATGAAAGCAGAAAAAAACGAATCCGAAAAAAAAAATGCAGATTATAGGTTAAAAGGGGAAAAATAAAGAAATAAATAGTGAAAAGAGATATTCATCAATGAAATAAAGAAAAAATAATAATAATTAGAGGGAAAGTCAGAGTAAAAAACCGAAAAATCAGTTGTAAATGAGAGAGACACAAAACAAAAAACGGACGATGAAGTATATTAGAGAAGCAAGAAACAATAAAATTAAGCAAATTAAAATAAACGTTAAAAATACAGAAACCAAAAGAATTAATAGAGAAATTGACTTGCAAACTTGGAAAAAATGATAAGGGCAAAATAATGATTAACAAAATAAAAAAAAAACAACAGGAAAAAATAAACGAAGATAACAATAAAAAAAACTACAAACAATGACGATATCATTTAGGATTCATTCTCCTTGACAATTCTAACGATTTAGGCACAGGCGATCGATTTTGAATTAATGGTTTCCCGGAATCAGTGTAGCGTGTTATTGATTTTCTAAAAAAAATGTTTCGTCATTGCCGGAATCAAAGGATTTTCTTGTAATGCCATAAATTATACCGGTTTTTAATTCATTTTTCTTTTCCAATTTAAACAGAGCAGCTTTAAAGAGTCAAGAAATTCAGCAAATTTTTAAAATTTTATTTACATAAGATAATAATAAATTATCAATTCTTGTTTTGGTAAAAAGACTTAGGGCCAGGTAATTACAAATGCAACAAGCACTACTTTGACGCATTTTAAAAAATATTTATTTCTTTGCTTTATTAAAACTATTGTCAAATTTTGCCACTTTAGACCGTCAGTTGACTCGTAATTGTTATTCGAATATTAACTCACATGGAAAAGTCTTGGCCACCTAATTTTCTCCGACCTAGAGAAAACCGTCAAGCACAACACAGTGAACCAAACTAACCTAGAGAAAACCGTCAAGCACAACACAGTGAACCAAACTAACCTAGAGAAAACCGTCAAGCACAACACAGTGAACCAAACTAACCTAGAGAAAACCGTCAAGCACAACACAGTGAACCAAACTAACCTAGAGAAAACCGTCAAGCACAACACAGTGAACCAAACTAACCTAGAGAAAACCGTCAAGTACAACACAGTGAACCAAACTAACCTAGAGAAAACCGTCAAGCACAACACAGTGAACCAAACTAACCTAGAGAAAACCGTCAAGCACAACACAGTGAACCAAACTAACCTAGAGAAAACCGTCAAGCACAATACAGTGAACCAAACTAACCTAGAGAAAACCGTCAAGCACAACACAGTGAACCAAACTAACCTAGAGAAAACCGTCAAGCACAACACAGTGAACCAAACTAACCTAGAGAAAACCGTCAAGCACAACACAGTGAACCAAACTAACCTAGAGAAAACCGTCAAGCACAACACAGTGAACCAAACTAACCTAGAGAAAACCGTCAAGCACAACACAGTGAACCAAACTAACCTAGAGAAAACCGTCAAGCACAACACAGTGAACCAAACTAACCTAGAGAAAACCGTCAAGCACAACACAGTGAACCAAACTAACCTAGAGAAAACCGTCAAGCACAACACAGTGAACCAAACTAACCTAGAGAAAACCGTCAAGCACAATACAGTGAACCAAACTAACCTAGAGAAAACCGTCAAGCACAACACAGTGAACCAAACTAACCTAGAGAAAACCGTCAAGCACAATACAGTGAACCAAACTAACCTAGAGAAAACCGTCAAGCACAACACAGTGAACCAAACTAACCTAGAGAAAACCGTCAAGTACAATACAGTGAACCAACTTCGCTGGCAGCTGACCTAGTAATTGATCTTATTATTCGTAAATGAACGAACGTTTTGATTATTATTCTCACAACGTTTCAGTTCTTGTACGGTCGGTCTTTCTTCCGGTGTCTATCATTTTACTCGGTAGCCTTCTCGTAATGTTGAACCAAACTCTTTATTCAACCCAGAGTAATAGATGGTGAATATTTTGCCTTTCCATGTTTAGAAAAAAAATATAGGACATTAATATTTAAAAAAAATATTTTAAGAAACTAGTTGGTAGTAGCAAATGTAGTACATTCAAATAAAACGATTAAACAGTAGTATCAGGAGTGGGATTCGAACCCGACTCCGATCTGTACGCAGCACCATAAAACGGTCGGCCATACTATCTATCCTTTTCCCGTTCAAATTGGACACTTTGACGAGGTATAATGGTTAGCAAGGTTCTCAAAGCTAAAGCAATTACGACTGTATCGTGAGCTCGATTCTCACTGGGTTCCCCATATATTCGGCCTTGTGCTACATCTAATCTATGTTTAGAAAATACCCGTAATTGCCACTTCGACGTGGTTCAGTGGTTAGGAAGCTTGTTTCTCTAGAGCAATTATGACAGAATAGTGAGGTCGATCCTCACTAGGTGCGACTATGTGCTACATCTAAGCTACGTTTAGAAAATCCTATATTGGTCACTTCGACGTCGTCCACTGGTTAGCAATCTTGTCTCAGTAACTCAATTACGACTAAATAAGGAATTCCATCTCTATTGGGTTCTTCATATTTTCGGCCTTGTGCCGCATTTAAGCTACGCTTATAACACGGCAATTAAGCATTCGATAATTTTTAACTACAGGAGAGTAAAATATCTTTTAATACTTACTCAAAAAAACAAGCAAGTATTTCTCGAACCTTCAGTTTTCCCCAGTTTGAACGAAACTTTGCACTCTGCCGTCTCTATGTTTTGAACGCCTCAAGTTCACTTTTGATCTCATAGATACAATCTTTTGTTAAGTACAAAGCAAAAATGACGGAATCGTTCGATCTCTTTCAAAAGTATCGGAACCCTTCTGCTAAGTTTTATCTTTATAAGTATCAGATTAGACCAAAAACGGAATATTGTTGCCATATCTGGCCTGGAGATGTTCAATTATCACTTTCCATTCTTGACAGAGTTCAAAATTATTATTTTTTATTATTTTAATCATTCAACCGCGAGGAAGGCGAGACCCTCACTAATGCGCAGTGGGTCACAGTCAGAGCAAAGGCTAGATACAGTGTTTCGAAAAAGTATATATGATGGGTGGGATTCAAGGAGATAGAAGATGAGTATTTCTATTGTATTAAAAAAATTGGAGATTGTGGTTATCAGGGAAGCAAGTAAACGGAAGGGAGTTCCACAGGCAGGAAGTGCGAGAAAAAAAATTATTCGAATAGAATTGGTGGTTACATTTAACTATTTCAAAGCTAAACGTGTGGAAACATGATGAAAATCTAGTTAGTTAAGTGCCATACGTGATACACGCTTGAGCGATCATGTCTCGAACATGACTGGGCAGAAAATTATACCGCAGTAGGTTGCCATTAATTTCTGCGGTAGACTGGTTGCCAACCAAGTCTATAGAGCTCAGTCTGTTCCGTTGATTAACCCATAACTGGAGGAAAGGACGGATTAATCCCTTTCCCAAGGGTATTTGTGCGTAACTGAATTCAAGGAATTCAACTGAACTTCGAACTCGGCTCCCCGATTTGCTGTTCCGAGCTGATATCCACTGCACCACAACGCACATCAGTGTCGATCTAGTAACACGCTTGAATACACGTAGATAAGACACCGGATGAAAAAGTTCGTCAGAGCTGTTGCTATGAAAATATTTGTAAAAAATATAGTGAAAAACCACAATATGTTGGTTAGAAAGGGACTGAAATCGAGATGCCAAGTCAGGATCGATTACATTGCAGATCCTCCTTTGGATTTTGTTGAGAACCTCGAGATGAATAGCAGCAGCACCCGACCAGATATGGCAACAGTATTAAATGTTCAGTCGAATGGTAGATTTATAAATGGATTGTGATGAGAAAACACGTTCTCGACACAGTGACCCAACCTTCCTAGCAGTAGATAGTAGATATAGATTCGATGTAGTCGTTCTGCATCATGCCTGTTGTTTTGTGAGAAAAGACATACTGCACTCTGCAGTTTCTTTCCCACACACGCGATGTTGCAATCCCGCCATTTTATCTATTGCTATTTTCATAGTACATGTTCAGAAAAGCGCTCCATTCTTTAGTTCCATAATTTAAGATCTTTACAACGAGAACATGCCAGAGTCAAATCACTCTAATTTACTCAGTGTTCCAAATTTCTAGTCAGACTTTTTTTTTAAATTGCTACTTTGCAGAACAAACGCGTGCGTGGGTGCTTCTCTGAATAAAACAATCTTAATCTCTTCAGAGCAAAAGATAATCTTTATCTACCATTTTTATCCTCGTAATCACCTCTTACCACGCTATCTTTCATTCACCTGATATTTGTTTTACCATTTTAACAGTAATACATTATTTTGCACTAGCAGTATAGCCCGGCGTTGCTCGGGTGAAATGAAAACTTTAAAACTAATCCATGGTCCTGGATGTTGGCACGAAAGACTAAAATGCAATAGTTGTTTCCAGTTAAAGCGAAACCGTAGACTGAAAGAAAAATGAATGGATGTAAGTCAAATTTTGATTTCCTGGTATCGATATCAAATAAGTTTTTTTTCGTCGGAAACTGTATTTTGAAGGCTAAATAACTCCTCGGAGTAAATGGTATCATGGCTGAGACTAAGAACTACAATTATACCTACCAAACCCGAAGCAAAAACTAAAATGAAAGGGCTGAAAAAATACAGACACACACATAAACATCTTGCCTTTATATATATATATATATATATATATATATATATATATATATATATATATATGTTATCGATTTTCTGCACTGTTGTAAGAACTGCAACCTTGAAACTTTTGAATATCGTTTCTTATGTCTTTGTCTATGAGTGTATCAAATTTGATTAAAATCGGACCACTCCTTCTATAACCCGATATTTTCGATTATTGATTTTCGATATTTATCGGGGGTACCTTGACACAAAACCTAGCTAAGAACACTTATAGTACAACTGTATATTTTCAAGAAAATCGGTTCAGCCGTTTCGGAGTCTATAGGTAACGGACACACACACACACACACACACACACACACACATACACACACACAAAGTTCCATTTATAAATAAGTTTAGATTAGATTGGCTGAATATTAGAAATCTTCACTTGCGACAGTTTGATGCGATCTTCAGCTAATTTTTGGTACATGACTACCAAAGCAGTTAATTGTATTATACCGCAAGAGAAATCGTTCCAAAATCAGAAATTATGCACTAGAATTGGCCTGAAAGTAGTGATTGCACCTACCATAAATCCATCATAAAAATTCAAAATGTAGAATTAGTAAATACTAAACGCATTAGATACCTCGGTAGATAAATCAGCAATAAAAAAAATAATGAAAACAATAGAAAAAATGAACTGAAAATAGAATAAGCTGTGTCGAATGTAGTTTCGTTCAACACCGTAAATAGCTACGAAACCAAAAGAACAATCTAAAATCTCTAGTCACGTTCTTAAATAGCCTCATCAGATCGAAAATTTTATATCGATATCATGCATGTCGCCTATCCTGCTCAGAAATACCTAAACTCTAAGTTGTATTCCTAAGATCAATAGTTAAAAAAGCATTGAGCCACTATATTATTGAGGTCTTGGCAAAGATAATCGTTCTTTAAATAATGTGGAATGGCGCTACAGCATCACAAAGAAAGAACAGTACCAAGTAACAGCAAGGACATCACACGAGGACTACCAATAGCAGCAATAATTAAAAGGGATAGCACAAGAGAGTGATAAGAAAGGACTACAAATAAATCTCAACTGTTTCTATTACCCTCCTCCTCACACCCCCTAGAACCTACCCAGCGGTTCATTGTAATTTATTTTATTAATATTATACAAATTCATTACAAGTCAAAAGGTCAGAAATTAATTAAAAACATTACTAGTAGAATACATCAATTATATGTACAATATTTATCCAATACGACAGGTGCCTGATATTAAAATCCTCAGGTAAATTCAATCAATGCAATTGGTCCTGACTTGAGGTTTCGACTTCAGTCAATTTTTCACCGACGTGACGTGGTTTCCCACTGACTTTTCTATAAATATTTTCTTGATAACTGTTTTGATGTTTTTTTCCTTGTGCCCCGTCCTCAAGAAATTAAGCGTACTACTAAGTCCCACCTTTTTACCATTGAAATTATTAAAGAAAACCCACACTTCTCTTCAAACAGTTTCTTTTCTCGCACTTCCTGCCTGTGGAACTACCTTCCGTTTACTTTCTTTTCTGATAGCTAGAATCTCCGAAAATTTAAATGCAAGTCAGTTGCCATCTGCTATCTTTTTTTAAAACCATTCATCTTTTATCCTTTCTTAAATATCCACTCAGGCTTTTCTCTCACTGTTACTCCCTGCGCACTAGTGTCGCAAGGGGTTACAGGGGTTGCTTGAAGTGAAATGATTAGAACAAAATTGAATTTTCTTACATGTCAGGAGAACAAGACCCCATCCTTTTACAACTAAATCGACCAAATGCAGGCGACAATTCTACCCCAACAGCTTCTTTTCTCGCACTTCTCGCCCGTAGAACTCCCTTCCATATACTTGGTTTCCTGACGGCTACAACTTCCAGGAATTTAAATGCAATGTCAATTTCCATCTTTCATCCACTTGACTCCAGTCCTTTCTACAGCACCCCGTGTATCTTGTTATTTTCCTTTCGCTCTACCTTCGCAACTGTCTTCACACCTGTATGCCCATCCTTCTCTTACCCTTTCTCTGACATTCCCTGTAGCTGGTTCGTCTTTCTTTTCACTCTCTTCCTGCCTAAAACTTTATCTCTTTTATGTAGCCCCCTGCGCATTAGTAGCGGTACCGCCTTGCTTGGGGTGAAAAAAAAGCACAGACGCGTCTTAAATACTTAGTGAAAATGGAGTTACTTTTACAGTTTCTTCGGTTATGGCTCTTCAATTCTTCCTATCTGATATAACTCTTGGCAGTTTTTCCTTTGATTTGCTAAGCCCCTCTCCCACTAGTGTTCCGCCATCAATTCACAGAAACTCGTTACGTAAGTGACTAGCTGACTTCCTCTATCCTTTTTGCTCTCCATACGCCTCGTCAGTGTTAAGTTTTCAAAGCCCTTCTTCCTCATTATGTGTACAAGTAACGTAAGCCGTCTCTTCCAGATTCTGAGTATAATTGTTCTTTCTGATGTTTTTTTTTTGAGATTTCATTTTTTGCTTAATCGCTCTGACAATGAAATTTTCAGTATCTTTCCGCTGATCCTCATTTCTGCTGACTAGTTTTTTTCCTTATCCGTGGAGAGATTGTCGAACATTCACTGCCATATAAGAGAGTGTATATCAATCACATAGCAATCAAGAAATCTTTTTTTGCTTGTTTCTAATGACGTTTTTTCGTTTCTCAGCACCTTGCTTAGTTTTGTAAATGTTTCTTCTGCTATTCCGAATATTTCATTTGCTATTCCAAATGTTTCTTTTGCTAGTTCAAATGTTTCTTTTGCTATTACAAATGTTTCTTTTGATAGTTCAAATGTTTCTTTTGCTATTCCAAATGTTTCTTTTGATAGTTCAAATGTTTCTTTTGATAGTTCAAATGTTTCTTTTGATAGTTCAAATGTTTCTTTTGATAGTTCAAATGTTTCTTTTGCTATTCCAAATGTTTCTTTTGCTAGTTCAAATGTTTCTTTTGCTAGTCCAAATGTTACTTTTGCTAGTCCAAATGTTACTTTTGCTAGTCCAATGCGTGTTCGAATCTCGGTGTCGATTTTTTCCATCCTCTGTTAAAACTCCACCCAGGTGTTTAAACCTCCGCGCCTCAATCTCTAAATATAACTCGCATGTTGGGCTTTTTATTTTGCTGGTGACCATACTTTCTATCTTGCTGCATTTGATAGGTAGCAGTTGTTCCCTCGCTTTCTTCTACTACTCTGTGCAAGTAGTTTCTAACGCTTGCTAAATAACTTTTTCATAGCCTGATCCATCAAAGTGGTAAAAACGTTTGCTTGGTGCGACATTTCAGAGAAGAGAACAATAAACCAAACATCTCAATGTCTTTTACAAACAAGGTAATACATTTTTTCAGTGTTATTATCGGGGACTGTTGTTCTTTTGAATTAAGAACGAAATATGCTTGAGTTAAAATGGTTTTTAAAAGAACGTTTTAATTCGGGCGTAAATTCCAAAGAAATATATGCTCTTTGGCAAAATGCCCACCGGAATCAAGGAATTTGGGGCGGAGATTTTTTTTTTATCGCTGAAATAGTGAAAGGATTCGTATGGTGTTGCTATAGAATACTAGAACAAGAGGGGTTGAAGGTTAAGTGCTAGATAGAGTGCCAGCATTTTGGAAGTCATTTCAAGATACGCGAGATGATCTTTTCATATGTTTATGAAATGAAAACCTTGGTTAAAGAGATGACAAGGAGGTAGGACAAATTTATCGGAATAGTGGAGGAAGTAATTAGATTTTTGCCTTGAATCAAGTATATTTCCAATAATTATAAACTATTTTAGTTCTTTGTTTTTTTAAAAAGCAGGTTTGATTGCTACCGAGAGGTATATTTTCTTTCATCAGCATTTTGATGGCTTAGGCCGGCAGACGTTAATTAAAATGCATTAAAATCAACAAGTATGTATACTCACACATTTTGAAGTGTTGAAAATAAAGAAAATGAAAGCAGACAAAAAACTAAGCAAAAAAAAAAAAATAGAGAAAGAAGGAAAGAAAAAGTAAAGAAGTAAAGACAATAAAAATAGCATATTTTTAGACAGACAGACAATGCAGAAGGGCAATAAAATAACAGAAAGATAAACAGACAGACAGAAAGAAAGAAAGAAAATGCAGAAGAGCAATAAAATAAAAGAAAAACAAATAAATAAATGAATAAATAAAAAAAGAAAGAAAGAAAGAAAATGAAGAAGGACAATAAAAGAACTGAAAATCAAACATACAGGCAGAAACAAGAATTCTTTCTTTCCTTCTTTCTTTCTTTCTCTCTGTGAAATGAAGAAAAAATAAAGCAAGCAAGAAAGAAAGCAAGAAAGAAAATGCAGAATGGCAGACATACAGAAATAGTATGGAAAGCAAGCAAGCAAGAAACAAAGAAAGAAGGAAAGAAAGAAAGAAAAAAGAAATGTACAAATGCAATAAATAACAGAAAGACAGACAGACAGACAGACAAACAGAAATAAGTAAAAAACGAAAGAAAAAAGAAAAGAAAATGCAGGAATGCAATGAAATAACAAAAACAGAGAGACAGACAGAAATAAGTAAAGAAAAAAGAAAGAAAAGTGTAGAAATGTAATAAAATAAGAGAAAAACAGGTAGACAGAAATAAGTAAGTAAAGAAAAAAAGAAAAAAGAAAGAAAGATAGAAACAAACAAACAAATAAACAACATGCAGAAATGCAATAGATTAGAAAGACAGACAGACAGAAGTAAATAAGTAAAGAAAGAATATACATAAGGGCAATAAATAAACTGAACTAAAGAAAGGCAGACAAATAGAAAGAAAGAATAATAATAAAAATACTAAGAAAAAAATTATAAGAGATGAAGACTGCAGAAGGAAAAAGGGAAGAGAGAAGGGTCGAAAAGGAAATATAAGCATGAGAGGTTAAACACGAAGAGAGAGAGAGAGAGAGAGAGAGAGAGAGAAAGAGAGAGAGAGAGAGAGAGAGTGGTTAAAAAGGAATGGATGAAAAAAAAACAAGAAATAAGGGAAAGAGGCACGAACGGAGATCGTTGGTGAGTCGTTTGGTGACTGGGGAGGGGGAGGTCAATGCCGGAAATAGACGATAACTCATCACAGATACAAAACAACACATGTAAACATCTTGCTTAGTGGCAGAAGGAAATGAACGATGTCTTGCTCTCGAAGATATATCAAGTTGCAGAGAGACGAGCATCGCCAAACAATAAACCTATCACTGTGCTGCTAGAATATGTGATAAATGTCGACCATGCCAGGTAAAATCTTTATTATCAATCGAGGTGCACGATCTTGTTTACTTTAATATATGCTTTTACTGATCTCTTCTCAGTCTCGCAAAAGTATATCTCGCGAGACTCAAAAACGTGGAAAGGCGTTACTGGACAGAAGAGAAGATTCTCGGTAAAAGGTAAAGTTCAAGTAACGGTTTCTGAGAATACCATTTAGGCAATGAAGAAATTCAAGGAAAATAGAAACGAAATGATACTTATAAAATTTATAATTAGACACAAAAAGTGATAGGGAAAATCTTTTAGACACATAACTAGAAGCGGCCGAAATGTGGTTCTACAGAAGGATGCTACGGATATCGTGGACTGAGCATACAAGCAACGACGAGGTGTTAGAAAGAATGGCAACAAAAAGGAAATTGATGCTGAGCATCAGGAAGAGACAACTGAAGTTCCTGGGACATGCAATGAGGAAGGAGAGCCTGAAGAACCCGATACTGACTGGACAGATAGAAGGAAGGAGAGACATAGATAGAAGGCAGCGGATAACATATTTGCAGGGACTGATCAGGTGGATGACGGAACGGGGGTTGCCAGGAGCAACAGGAGCAAACATACTAAGAGCCACAAGGGATAGGGAGACGTGGAGAGCCATGATCGCCTACGTCCTGAAGGGACAGGGCACATAGAAGAAGAAGAAGAAGCGTAGGGGAAAACGATAAGCAATCTTCCGAAAGAATCAGTTGCAAGGAGGGGAATAATAAATAAAGAAAAATAAAAAAGCAAACCTTGCTTAGGGTGACAAAGGTTAGGTAATTGTGGAGAGTAATAATCATCCACGTCCAGAAGCGACACGGTATATAAACGAAGAATATTTAAAAAAAATGAGATGGCTCTTAAGAATATCAAAATGTGCCTTCTAAAAGCTAAGTAAAGAAACAGGAAAATGGCTTAAGCAATAAATAAAAGCCTGTTGAACTACTACGCAATATCAACCATCACATATGGCAGTGAATGCTGGATAATTCCCTCAGAGATAAAGTGGAGAGATGCAATAGCAAAGATGTGGTGCTACAGTATGATGATGAGAATTACCACTGTCGAAACATGTGAGCTGTAAGAAAGTTTTAATGAGAATGGAGACAAAAAAAACCATACGTAAAGTACGTAAAGACAGTTGCAATTTGTGAGATATACAATAAGGAAAGAATGCTTGAAGAATTTGACACTCACGAGACATATTAAAGGAAAGACAAGCAGAGGAAAACAACGAATAACCTATCTAAGTTTGTGCAAATGGATTGCAGAAAAGGGACTCGGGGAATATCAAAGAGAAATACATTATTAAGAGGTACGAAGGATAAGGCAGTGGTAGATGGACGTAATTACCCACGTCCTGAAGGAACACTGACCATAGAAAAAACCATTATCTGCCTACGTGACACCTAAATATGTCACAGACACACGCATATATATATATATATATATATATATATATATATATAAATATATATGAATTAATAAATATACATATGGGAATACACACATGTATAAAAATATTATTCAGCTGTTAATAAAACAGTGCTCAATGTAGTTTTAAAAAAGCTATTATATATATATATATATATATATAGATATATATATATATATATATATATATGAATATTAATAAATATACATATTATCCTTCGTCGATACCATTGGGCGATATTGCTTTACTCACCCGCGGTCGATTGAAAATCTCTCAATGAAAAAGAAAATCTGATTCCTTTTACAAACCAAAATTATGCCATTGAAGATTCACAAGTTACTTAGAATAACCTACAATGACATTATTGAACTCTTTGGTTTCGCTTTTATCGTCCTGGCCAGTGTAAGCATTCGTTTAATTAATTTTTCCAGAGTGGAGCCAAAATGTCACTGTCGCCCAGATTAAAGACGCTCACAGATTTTTAGTAACTAATTTGGAAAAATATCTATATTTTCTCCCCGCTTACGAAAATTAAAACCGAACATTTGAAAAAAAGAAAAAATTACGCATACTTCTTTCAACCACGCACCGAAAAACGAATTATACAAGTAATTTCTTTATAGAAAATCTTTGAGAAAATCAGATTTGTTATTTTTTATCATGGATGAGATGGTGGTTGTAGTCAAACAGAAGAATGAAAGTACGAATTTAGGTACCTCCACTCAATTGCCAAAAAACAACATATCATGATGTTAAAAAATGTTATAAAACAAAGTTTTATCATCAAAATCTTTATACTATTATTAAGAGGAAAGAACAAATTGTGTTATTATTTTAAAAAAAAAATTAAAATCCTTTCTAACACGTTCGAAATTTTAACTGAAATTTCATTTTTTGTTTTCCTTCAGTGATCCACGCTATGTTTACGTAAAGCGACTATTAAGAAAATGGAGTCGGTCGAGTAAAATGATTTTGGGACGAGTAAATTTTCTCTCGCTCTCGACAGCTGCTCGAGTGATTTTTTTTCAAATCTCAAAGGCTGTGTATACACACATAAATTTTATATTTTCCCACATATATAAACAGTAAACCTAAGGCTTTTTGTATTTAAATGTAAATCATTTGCACAACCAACATCCACCATTGCCTGATGAAGAAAATCCTTCTCGAAACATAGAAATTTCCGTGTCGCAATGCACAATTAATTCATAATTATATTAAGCTCTATAATATCTATTATATTGATCACTGTTTATAATAAAATAAATGCCGGGGTGCTCAAAATAGTAAAACCTTGAGTCGCCTTCTCCTATATATATATATATATATATATATATATATATATATAGAGAGAGAGAGAGAGAGAGAGAGAGAGAGAAATTAAGAGAAATTAAGAGATTTATCTTTAATTCGATATTTTTATTAATTCAAACATTAGTTCTTAGTTGATATCCGTGTTTTAAGTAGACACCCGTTTTTTATTTTAATTTAAAGTGTGTGTATGACGTCAATCGGCTTACGTACTCGAAAAAATATGATAAAGATAATTTGCCCGCAAATATCAAGGGTTGCATGTTGGAACCCTGCCGTCAAAGAGCACATAATCAGTATCAAGTTTTCTCGAGTGTGTAAGCCGATAGGCGTAATACATAGTTTAGAAAAAGAAAAAAAAAACGAAAAACAATTAACGTGGCGTGGTGGATTATTTGAAAGGGTCCGCCAGTCAATGATTCGACGGGTGCCTGCGTGTGTAGAATCAAATGTAGGACATTTTGTACATTTGTTATGAGTTGCTGTTTTGAGGTACAACAGTGAACTTTTGGATATGTGTTTATATGGACATTTAACTAATTTGTTTTGGTGTGAAGAATTTGCCCCCAAAGTTCGTAAAATTATTTTTACACTTCAAATATATGTATATTTTATTCAACTTTTACATGAGAAGAAGTAAATAACTATGAAATTGTATATTTAGCTTCGACATTATATATATATATATATATATATATATATATATATATATAACATAGCACAATTGGTATACAATCCAGGTAAATTCCGATAGAGACGAACTCAATGTTAAATTCATTTATTTAATTTAACAGAGTAATATAATTTATAAAAGATTTTAGATTATTGCAATGAGTAGTACATATTTCACCGCGTCCGGATGTTATTATCGCGGCTCGTCAGACCCAAATATATATATATATATATATATATATATATATATATATAGGAGAGTTATGTAATTTGCTTGAAGCATTATGTACATTAGGTGTATGGGTAGGTATTTGAAGGCTATCACAACACGTTTAGTATAATAAAGGAAGGTAAAGAAGGTGTTGGGTATTACCTATTTATGATTCATTAATATTTCGAGATCAAAATCTCATCTTCAGAATGATAGGAGAGCTTGATTTCACGTCCGCTCGTAGACCCTGCCTTTCAACGAATCTGAGGATGAGACTTTGATCTTGAAATATTGATAAATAATAAATAATAAATAATACTCAAGACCTTCTTTACCTTCCTTTATTTAACTAAACGCATTGTGATAGACTTTGAAACCTACCAATACATCATACACACACACACACACACATATATATATATATATATATATGTATATATATATATATATATGCGTGTGTGTGTGCGTGTGTGGCACCTCAAGGTGGTGTAATGGTTATCAAGCTTATCTTGCTAGAACCTATTACATCGATCCTCACTGGGTACCCCATAATTTCGGCCTTGTGGCACATCTAAGCAGCGCTTAGAAAATATATATATATATATATATATATATGTGTGTGTGTGTGTGTGTATGTATGTGTGTGTATGTGTGTGTGTGTGTGTTTATGTGTGTGGTGCAATGGATATCAATTCAGAATGAGTGTCGAGTTAAAATACTAGTCGATTTCATTGCATTCACTTACCCACAAATGTCCCTGGGAAAGGTATAAATCCCTCTCTTCTCCCTATGGCTCCCATAGGTTAAATAGGAATACGGATTGCCTTCTATACTCTTGATTGGCAACCAGTCTAACACAGAAAAACATGGCAACCTACTGCGTGAAAATTTTCTATCTAGTCAGTCGTGGATCAAAAGAGACATGATCGCCAAAGCGTGTATCGCTGGAGACCGTTTGCCAATCAAGGTTTTAGAACCCAATCTGTTCTCCTATTTCATAACTTGAGGGAGAAGATGTGGATTAATACCTTTCCCATCGGCTCCCAGATTTTCTCATTCCGAGCCAGTATCCATGACACCACAACGCAATTTTTTTCTAAAAGCGCTACACATTCACTGTAATATAGGAACACTACCCGGGAAGGAACGACATGAGCAACAGGTGTCTTTGGACAGTTACCCTTCGACTGTGCGCAACAAAGAAATAATTACCCTCAGGACATGGAATGTCAGGAGGCTCAACGACTGTGGTCAACTAGAGAATGTCAAGCAAGCGATGGACAGACTGAGGATCAATATCCTGGGCATATGTGAAAGCAGATGGCCTAACAATGGACACTTCAACAGCGACAAACAGAGGTTAATATACGCTGGAGGCAAAAATAACGAAAAAGGAATCGGGTTAAAACTGAACAAAGAAATGAAAAAATGAGTTCTTGGATACTGCCAGCTTTCCAAGAGAGTTCGCTTTGTAAAACTGAGAGGAAACCCTTCAACATATCTATTATAGTAGTTGATGCATTAACAACGCTAAGCAGTGAGGAAAAAATAGAATCATTCTACTCCATACTGTACAATGCCAAGGTTCAGTGCAAAAGCCAAGAAATTACAATCATAATGGGTGGCTTGAATGCCAAGGTAGGTAAAAAGAGGGAAGGAGAGAGGACCGGCAACTTTGGATTAGGGATCCGCAACGAATGAGGAGAAAAATGGGTCTAATGGTGCACAGCAAATGACCAGGTAATAACCAACACCTGGTTTCAAGAACACCCACGACGTCTATGGACATGGAGAAGCCCAGGAGGCGAAATGAAAAACCAGATAGACTACATAACCATTAACAGGAGATTCAGAAACGCAGTGGTTCAATGCAAAGCCTACCCAGGCACCGACTGTGAAAGCGACCAAGTCCCAGTCATCTGCAAACTAAGGAGGAAACTCTGGAGAATGAAGTACGGCACCAAACCTGAAATACAACACGCTCGTTAAAAACCTCAACCTGCAGAAAGAATACATTACAAAGAACAATTGGAAAAGGACATCCGAAATGGTACTCGCTAAAGGAAGCGATAGTAACTTCAGCAAACAACATCGCCCCAAAGGAAATCAGACGCAGAAGTAAAAATGTGTGGATAACTGAAGAGATTCTTGACATGATTCAAAGGAGACAGAAAATGATGCCAAAACATGGAGTGGAATACAGGAAACATACACAAGGAAATAAGGAGAAAATGCAGACAGGCTAAAGAGGAATGGCACAACGACAAATGCGCAGAGGTAGAGAGATTGAGCAGGACTAATAAAGCAGACATGGATAAAGAATTAAGAGAACTGACAGGACAAAGAACCTGCTCCTCAACAGGATGTATAAAATTGAAGGATGGAACGATACTATTGGAGAAAGAGGAAATACTCCAGCGATGGAAAGAATATATAAAAGATCTTTTCCCCGACAAGAGAGAGCAACCGATAATACAGGAAGATGAGTACGGACCGGAAATTTTTAAGTTCAAAGTGAAAGCTGCAATAGCCAAACTGAACAGAAACAAAGCAGCTGGTCTAGACGGCATAGTCATAGAACTGCTGATAGCTCTGGAAGAATTCGGCATAGAGAAAATTACGGAAATAATAAATGAAATTTATAATAGTGGTGTAATACCAGACGACCTAAGCAAGTCGATTTTCATAGCACTGCCTAAGAAGCCAGGTGCAAACGAGTGCGAACTCCGCCGAACAATCAGCTTCATGAGTCATATCACAAAATTGATCCTCCGATTCCTGATGAACAGAGCGAGAAGCAGAATCAGGCCAGAGATAGGACAATAACAGTGCGGGTTCGTTAAAGACACCATAACAAAAAAGCCATATTTATGATTAGATGCTCTCCGAAAGGGCAATACAAATGAAGAAGGACTTATACGTGTGCTTTATTGATTATGCGAAGGCGTTTGACAAAATACGCCGCAAAGAATTGATAGAGATGCTCAGCGGCCTCGACATATTTGGGAAAGACATAAGAGGAGTTAAGAATCTCTACTGGCAGCAAACTGCCTGCCTACGGACAGGTAACGAATCCAGTAGATATAGAAAAATAGAAAGGGGCGTAAGACAAGGATGCGTTTTTTTTACCGGATCTGTTCAACTTGTACAGCGAGACTATTATGAGGACCCTAGATGTGATGCCAGGATTTGTAATCGGAGGTCACAATTTGAATAACATACAGTACGCAGGCGATACAATGCTGATTGATGACACGGAAAGAAAACTACAAGACCTCCTACAGAAGATAGCTTAAGAGAGTGACAAAAAAGGACTACAAATAAACTGCAAGAAAACAGAATGCATGGTCATCAGCAAAAAGAGCAGCCCCATATGCTAAATCTAGTTGGGAGATATTAAAATCAAGCAGGTACAATAATATAAATACCTGGGAAGTGTTCTAACAGATGACGGAAAGTGCGACACAAAGATCCGAAGGCGGATTGGTATGGCAAAGGACACGTTACAGAAGATGAGTAGAATATTAAGACACAGGAAACTTTCACTAGAAACAAAGTAGAGAGAGTACTAGATTGCTATGTGATGACAGCTCTTCAATATGGCAGTGAATGCTAGACAATATCATCAAAGATGAAGGAAAAACATGAAGCAGCTGAAAAGTGGTTCTACAGAAGGATGCTGCGGATATCGTGGACCTAGCATGTGAGCAATGATGAGGTTTTGGAAAAGATGGAAACAAAAAGGAAATTTATATTGAGCATCAGGAAGAGACAACTAAAGTTCCTTGAACATGCAATGAGGAAGGAAGCCTTGGAGAACCTGATACTAATAGGCCAGATAGAGAAGAAAAGAGACAGAGGAAATCAGTGGATAACAAATTTGAAGGGCCTTAGCAGGTGAATGATAGAACGGGGGTTGCAAGAGGTTACAGGAGAAAGTGTGCTTATATCCACCAGGAATGGGGAGACGTGGAAGGCCATGATCGCCTACATCCTGAAAGAACAAGGCACATAGAAGATATTTTCTTTTATTTTTATACTTACTAAATAGTGGACTTAAAAGAATACTTATACTTTCAAGGATGTTTATACATTTGTATTTATACTTTTTGCATTTGGAATCTCCAAAAAATATACATTGATGTTTAGTCCTTTCTTCGCGCTTTCCTTTACTTCCTTGTCTAGAAGATCCTTTATTTTTCTTTCTTCTATAAACACGGTGTTCTCTGCGTATCTTAATTTGTTAAGGTTTTGCCTACGGATAATGAATCCTGGTAGGACTTATAGTTCTCTTTGGATCACCTCGCTATAACGTTATATAAATTCCGTGAGGGTACAGATCCGTCGTTTCGAAAGTGGGGTGACAGATTTGATTTTTAAGAATCGTAATTTGAGAATGAGTTATTAAAAGAGGGTTTTTTCTTGTAGGTTTGTATGAGTTTGAGTCTGTGTAAGTATGAGTTGGTGAGCGAGTTAATACATACGGCCCTTAAACAGTATGTGTACATACAAATATTTGTGTGTGCATGTATATACACGTATCATTACGTATGTACTGAATATAATATCACTCTTTCTTTTTTTCTCTCTCTCTCTCTCTTTATATAAATATTTTGAACACTCTCGGCTACTGGCGTGTGCTTAGATTGCATATAGCACCCTAAAAGTCGTTTTCTTCTACCACAGCTCAGAGGTAGAATCGCTGACTGATGTGGATTCGGTCGGGTTTTAATCCTGGCTAGAAGCAATTGGATGTCTAACCGTACGGATGAACTGTGATATAGCGAAACAGGTTTGCCTGCGGATGACTATATATATATATATATATATATATATATATATATAGAGAGAGAGAGAGAGAGAGAGAGATGTATTCCCTAAAAATAGAAACTGAAAGTGAATCTTTATTCTGATTAGTTAAATGGAACCCACACATAAATTTTATGTCTTCCCACGTCTATAAATAACAAACGTATTGTTTCTTGTATTTAAATGAAAACCATATTCACAACTAACACCAAATATTGCCTGAAGACGAGATAAAAATCTCAAAACATAGAAATTTCCGTGTCGCAATGTATTTTAATTGGATAACAAATTTAGTTATATAATTTTATTATACGCTACAATATTTATTGTATTGAGCATGTTTTTTACAAAAAAGGAAAATGCCAGAGAACTCAAAATCGTAAAACCTTGGGTTCTCTTTACCTATATATATATATATATATATAGTGTGATGGGTAAATTGTCGCCTTTTATATTTCAATTTCGTGCATGCGCGTTGTTTGTCATTGATTTTGTTGACTACGCAATATAGTGGGGTCAGTTGGGTACCGTCTGTGAGAAAAAGAGCACCATCACGCAAATCGTCTTGCCAAAAATCTGGGGAGGGCATGCTGTAATGATTGAGTGTTTGAGTATCAATCTAAGGACAGTGCAGAGGATTCGGAAAGAATTTGATGTTATATCCAGTCAACATCATGGTGTTTGGAGTTATCACTACTGATGTCGACGTTATGCTCTCATTCATCTTCCCACGGGGCCTCAGACTCAACACGGAGGCCTACATCAAGTGCACTGAGTTTACAGTGTTGCCCTGAGTCAAGATGGTGGCTGCTGGAGGAAACCTGTGCATGACAACAAAACTCTGCACCATGCCAGGCAAGCAGAAGAATCCACTCACCCCTTACCTATAGCAACCTAACTCTCCAGATTGAAACACTTGATTTCTTATGTACTTTGCCCAATCGAGCAAAAGACCTACAAAATTCCCTATAAAACCAAATATGAACTGAAGGCAAGAATTATGGCAGAATTCACTAACTTAAACAGGGAGACCGTTAAAAAGAGTTGCAGAAGATTCCGAAGTTGTCTGGAGGCCGTGGTTGAAGCCAATATCGATTTTACCGAATATATTTACTCTTTAGTGTGTAAAGATATTTTTTTGTAATTTTGGTAAATATATTTGTTAAAATGAGATGTCAGTGTTATTTTTATATTTGCGTTATTTAGACGACAATTCATCAATCACACTCTGAATATATATTAGTAACACAATTATATATATATTTTTTATAAGCGTTTCACCCCGAGCAAGGCATGTCACTGCCACTACTGCGCAGGAGGCTACATAGAGTGGAGAAAGGATGATTAAATATAGGAAATGACAGAGGGTGGGTGATAGGCGGGTAAGGATACCAAGAATGAGGGTTGGGTAGATGAGAGTGTTCTGAGAATAATTGGGAGTTAGTGTGATAGGAGGTGTCTATTGACCCTACATTTAAACACCTGAAGATTGTTGCTGTCGGGAAAGCAGAGTTGTGGAAGGGAGTTCCACAGGTGGGAAGCGCGAGGAAAAGAAGCTGTTGGAGTAGAATTTACGGTTACATCTTATTTGTTTAACTGTAAAAGTGTGGGACTTAATTGCTAATCTAGTATCTCGTGTAAATTCGTGCTTAGGCGGCACCAGTGATCTAAACTCATCGGAGCAGAAGCCATGAAAGTACTTGTAGAAGAGGCACAGGGAAGCCACATCACGCCGGTGAAAGAGTGGTTGCAGCCGGTCTGCCAAGTCAGTATCAACCACGTTACAGATCCTCCTTTGTATTTTGTCAAGAAGCCCAAGGAGAGCAGCAGGGGCACCCGACCAGATATGGTAGCAATATTCAATAAACGGGCGGATGGTAGATTTGTATATGTGCAGAATAGATTTAGGTGGGAAAAATTTCCGGGCCCTGCACAGAGAACCGACTTTCATAGCAGCATATTTGGCAATAGATTCGATATAGTCATTCCATTTGAGGTCCGCCGAAAGTGTAAGGCGAAGGAGGCGTAGTATTTTACTCTCTGGGAGGCTAGCCTGTCCCATGATAATGGGAGGTAGATGCGATTGTCTATGGTGGTTAGTTGATAACAGCTTCGTTTTAGAGGCATTGAAATTTACCAGCCACTTCCTACCCCAGGCTACTACGGATTGGAGGTCCTTTTCAAGTACGGTAGCGAGGTTCACTTTGTCGTCCACACCTGGTTTTTGATCGATGCGAGAGTAGATTGTTGTGTCATCGGCATATAGTGCAAAATTCTAAACGTAAATACTATTGTATATATAGAGTCTCGAGTTCTTAAGGAAAGTTAAGTTGATAGCCTTTTAGACTTTCTCCACCTGGATATATATTCACTTTTTAAATAATTAGTATTATATATCACAGGGAGCGGGCATCAGAATAGAAACCCAATCTCTTCGCCTCTATTCGATTTTTGTTTACTTGCTCAATCCATTTTCTGTTAATATGCAGGTGGTTTTATCCAAGTAAATATTCTGGATTGAATAAAACTATTTTCACACCAAGCAAGGCGAACATGCTTCTAGGACGCGAAGAGTTGGAAGAAATGAATTGTGGTGCAGTGGATGTCGGTTTGGAACGAGAAATCGGAGGTCGAATACCAGTCGACTTCGTTACATTCACTTACGCGCAAATATCCTTGGGAAAGGTATCAATCCGTCTCTGCTCTCCAGCTATGGGTCAAATAACAGACTGAGTTCTATAGCCTTGGTTGGCAACCAGTCTACCGCAGAAAGTAACCGCAAAATCTTCTGCCCAGTCAATCATGTCTCTTTCGAGATATGATTGCCCAAGTGTGTATTACCTGTAGCACTTAACTGACTGTGGAGAAATGGCGAGAAGGGACAATAAAAGAACAGTTAAAGAAGACAGAAAATGATTGGTCTTGCATTTAAATGTTTGAAGATTGTAGTTGACAGGGAAGCGAGAAACCGGAAGGGAGTTCCACAGAAGAGAAGTCATCATCATTTATCCGTCACACCCAGATGGTGCATAGGGCAGCAACTTTTTGTTGCTGTTTCTGTAACAAACTGTTTTTTACGGGGCAGAGTTGTTAGCCCTGCGCCCAACCCCCAAAACTGGATGACCGGTGGACCATTCTTGGTCCTTACGTTTACAGCACCTGGTATTCCCAAATGGTCACCCATTTAAGTATTGAGCAGGCTCGATGTTGCTTAACAGGAGAGAAGTACAAGAAAGAAACGAAAAACTAAATTAAAACAGAACAGACGGATGCATATAGTTATTTCAATAGTAGAACAGTGGAAAATTGTTGACAATTAAGTCGGATGCTTAAATTTCTGCAGTTGATGCACGTGGGAGAACAGCTTTTCGGAACAATTGCCATAAAATATATTTGTAGAAAATACAGAGGAAAGCCATGTTATGTCGGTTAGAAAATAACTTAAGTCGAGATGCCAGAACAGAATTGATTACAAATTCTTCTATATGTTTCGAGATATATACCAGGAGCAACAGAACAGATATGGTAGCAATATTCAATACACGGACGATTGGTAAATGTATAAATATTCACGATATGTTGTGGTGAGAAAATCTGTCTGGCACGACACAGTGAACCAGTTTAATTGTAAACTTAGCAGTCGATCCAGTATATTCATTTCGCTCCATTTCAGTGGAAAACGTGTACTCAGGAAGGCGCAATGCGTTTTACTTCTAGAGGTTAGTATCAGCCATGCTAATCATAGGCAAAAAATATCTATGGTGATTAAATGAAAGCAATTTTGTTCTGGTCGCATTTAAATGTACAATCCATTTCTTGCCCCAGTTAACCAATGACTGGGGTTCCTTTTCGGGAGTAGTTGAAAGTTTTACTTTGTCGGACCAGACGGATTTGCGACTAAAACAGGATTGTGTCATCAGCATAAATATCTAGTTAGGAATTAATTATTTTAATATCCTTTCGAAATAATTCATAATCATTGATAACATAAGGCCTCATCTGTAGTTACTTCATAAATAATGTAACGATGGTGGAGATAGCTGTAAGAATAATTAATAGGGCAATTCTCTAAAAAAACAAAAAAAAACAAAAAAAAACCCATAAAAATGATAGAGAAAAGAAAAAAAGAGACTTTCGCTAAACCCGGCGCCAACGAGTGTAGATAAATATTTCGTGTTTGGGAAAGAAACTCAAGTAATGTAAAATTGTACTTACTCCATAGGCAGACATACAGTCTATAAATCCTTTCTCCAATTGAAGAAGCTGCTCCTCCCGGCCAAGTCTGGTAGAGGCGTCCACATCTGTTGCAGAGAAAAAAAAAGCGGGAATAATGTATTGAGTAATGACCGTATCATATTCTTTGTGTCGTTCTTTTTTAGTGGCATGTAAAACCTGTATGGGTTATTTAATGCCAACATCGAAATAGAAAAAATCTATTTTTTTACTAACATTGTTTCATAATTAAATTAAAATTTCTTAGCTGATTTAAAAAATATGTACAAAATCAAACAAAGATTGAAAACGAAAAACAGATGAGATTAATTGAAACGACTACATCAGATTTATAGTTGCATCTACTGCTAGGAAGGTTGGCTTAGAACCACATTACAAATTAATGAACTGCGTCTGCTATTCGGTGACTGTTAGCGTTGCTTAGCAATGTTTTATGTTAACACAATATAAAATCATCTTCGATGGTGGATGTCTGTATGTTAATGTCCCTGTAACCTCTCTGAAGATGGATCATGTGAGCCGAAAGCTTAGAAACAGCATAATAAAAAAATATCCAAATGTTGGCGAATTATTGTCTTTTTTTCACCTGAAATTAAAACCAAAATACGATGTTTAGAACAGCTCATGATTAATCATCAGTGACATTCATTGTATGTTATATCTAACAATATATGTATATATATATATATATATATATATATATATATATATATATATACAGTAGCTGCCATAATATAAGGAACGGAAACAACAAAGACATAAATATGTGTATTACTTAAAGAGTAATGCATGATTAGCAATTAAATTTTTACCGAATAAAGATTTGGGTGTAATGCATAAATATTATACAAAGTTACAAAAATTTACATAATAGTTTAGAAATCTAGTGGACAAAAGTTGAGGAACGATATGAATAATTTGCATAAACTTTTAATTTACATTATTAAAAAACTCGGTGGAGCTTTTCAACAATAAATAAAAGTTCATTTATCATTCGGACTTTATGTTTAAGCAATATGGCAAATTCTAAACGCAAAACGCTTACTTTCGAAGAAAAAAAACTCATTATCGCTAACCCTCAAGAAAAAATGTCAATTTCAGAAATTTCTGATATTGTTCGTAGGTCTAAAAGTGCCGTTCATCGTATACTTAGCAGGTATAAAACCGATAAAACGTTAGATGCAAAACCAAAAACCGGTAGACCTCGAAAAATATTGTAAAGAGAAGATCGAAGAATTGTTAGAATATCTACAAACAACTGTTTTGAAACTGCTACATCAATTGCCCGTAAATTTAATGAAGACACCGATAATAATATCTCAAGGAAAACAGTTGCTCGCGGGTTAAAAATGCAGGATTGCATGCCCGTATGCAAGCTTCGAAGCCTCTCATTTCAAAGCGAAACCAAAGGGCACGCCTGGAGTATGCGAGAGAACATGTTATTTGGACAGACGCACAGTGGGATACAGTTCATTTCAGTGACGAGTCCAACTTTACTATATTTGTTTCTAAGGGCAATACTTACGTGCGCCGTAGAACAGGTGAAAAACACTTTTCTCAATGTTTCAAGAAAACCGTTAAGCTTGGTTGCGGCAGTGTGATGATTTGGGGAATTATTTCATCTGCCCTGTCATCCGCGTACATGGCAATATCAATGCTGAGATTTACAAAAAGATTTCTTCAGAAGCATGTGGTACCAAGATTACACCATAATCTTTATGAATCTCGTATTTTCATGCAGGACAATGCACCTTGCCACAAAGCTTACAAGATTGTGGCTTTATTTGAAAAATAATGAATCACCCTAATGAAGTGGCCAGCTCAGAGCCCCGATCTGAATCCAAAAGAAAATGTTTGGAAGATAATTGACGAAAGGGCTCAGAAAAGAAACCCGAAAAACCAGGCTCACATATGACAGTTATTGAAAGACGAATGGAGGGGAATTACTGCTGATTTTTGCAAGAAATTAATTAGATCATATGGTAGACGATGCAGAGAAGTCATTGAAAATAAGGGGATGTTTATCAAATATTAAATTTTGTTGATATTTTGTTCCCAATCAAGATCGTTCCTTAACTTTTGTTCAGTAGCTGATTTCCTTTGTTCCATTTAATCATTATTTAAAAAAAACTATTACATAAATTTTTGTAACTTTGCATAATATGTATGCATTACACCCTAAGCTTTATTCGATAAAAATTTCATTGCTAATCATGCATTACTTTTTAAGTAATACACATATTTATGTTACGGAAATTAACGAATTTTAACGAAACTTGGTTATAAACAACATAAACATATTTATGTCTATGTTGTTTCCGTTCCTTATATTATGGCCGCTACTGCATATATAAATATATATTCTTCTTGTCACGCTCATGACAAAAACTTTATCGTTTTTCTTCAATGAAAAATACGTTGACATGGAAATTCATGCAAAAATCAAATATATGTCAGATTTTAATGAAAATTTCAGAACTTATTCATAAATGAATTAAATTATTTGAGAAATATATTTTTGCCACAGTTTCTTTAAATGTAATGCTAAATTGACGGCACGTTTTCAGCATTTTACATTTGAAATGTCTAGATGTAACCGTCATATATATGCTAACAGTTTAGGCTCTAGCATTTCCCTCTTGTGGAACTCTCTTTTGGCTTCTTATTTTTCAGCCAACTTTGATCTTCAAAAAATATAAATAATCCTTAATAATGCTTTTCTTTTACTCATATTCTTACGAACTCAGTAATCTGTTGCGTCCTATTGTCTTTATCACCTTGCTTGAAGTGAAATGATTACACACACACACACACACAAACATATATATATATATATATATATATATATATATATATATATATCATTTCACTCCAAGCAAGGTGATACAGAATATATATATATATATATATATATATATATATATATGGACTTTAACAAACAGGACGTGATTATTAGGACCTTAGATATCTTTCGACCAACACTTATTCATAGTTAACCGTTGGCAGTTTTTAATTGTAATGAACGGGACACACAAATGCAAATAATCACTAATGAAGGGAAAGTGATAATTTGTATTTCTATGTCCCGTTCATTACTATTAACAACTGCCAAAGTTAACTATGAATAAGTGTTAACCGAAAGATATTTCTGTGGGTACATGTTCTTGTTATATATATATATATATATATATATATATATATATATATTATGGACTCTCCCGTCGATGTCGACGTATGAGTGTCTAACTCAGTTAGACTGCCACACAAACAATTGTTTAAAGTGGTGAAGGCTTGTTTAGCACTATCCACATTTTTTGGAACTGCTGATAACAAACAATCGGTGCAGAAATTCTCCACAGATCGTATGAACAGCAAGCCTCAGTTATTTAACCCATAACTGGAGGGAAGGGACGAATTAATACCTTTCCCAAGGCTACCAGTGAGCAAGTGAATGCAGAATGTTCGACTAAAATTGGAACACGGCTCACCGATTTCCCTTTCCAAGCCGACATACACCGCACAACAACGAACATCCGACCATAAACGCTTACAGCACCTGGTATTCCCAAGAGGTTACCCATATATATATATATATATATATATATATATATATATATATAGTCATCCACAGACAGACATGTTTCGTTGTATTACAGTTCATCAGTACGGTTAGACATCCGTAGACATTTAGTCAAGGTTTAAAACCCGACAGAATTGACATCAGTCGGAGATTCTACCTCTGAGCTATGAGCGCTCGGTAGTAGGAGGCAGACTTTTTAGTGTGTACATTATCATTATACACGCGCCCAATAGCTGAGAGCGTTCTAATTCATTCCTAAATGACTATGCGTAGATGCCAGAGTAGCTACTGTTTTTTAAAGTCTATCATTCTTCCAGAGTGCTTAATCAGGGTGTGAGAGCGTACCCTCCTGTCATGCTTGGGGGATAACCAGTGACATAATCTTCTCAAATATTTTGCCGCCATTTTTTTATGGCAGGGGTACACTCGTTATTAAATAAATTTAGAAAGTCCTAGATTGATATAAAGGTCAATATATAATAGTAGGCATTTATGTCAAGTGGTCTGAACCGGAGTAACACTGATGACTTAATGTCGTCACATGGACTATTGGGATATTCCGTCTGGTTTTACTTCTGCAACATTATACTTAATACAGTTCTGCGGAAGTTGAGAAAGTTTGACACCAGTGTTTCGCAACTTCCACTTGTTCTTCTCAGGTTTCCTAGTTGATACTGATTTTCTCAATAATCAATATTGATCTTTGAAGCTGCGCAGCCGCAGGAACTTTTACTGGCACTGAGACAGTTGTGATCCGGCAAATGAAGTCTGATATCAGACAACAAACAAGATCTGTCCATGTGAGCCGACCTTTGAGGACGATAGCTTTGATGCCGTTGATATGAACTTTTTCAAGAGCAGTAGAGTGACATATATTTTTATGAGAGAAGATTATATATATTTCATGTGGGGCGTATTGAACATGCAAACAAAAAAGATGGAGATATAAGTAACACGAGTTTCTACTACAGACATTTATTCTTGTTATAGGGACTGTAGGCATACAAAGTTTTCAATGCCTCTTTGATATGTCCGGTTCCCTTTTTTTTCTAGAAGTTAAGGTAGACAAGTTTAAGTACCGTGTTCATGACCCAGCTCAAGTTAGCCTTGCGCAGAGTTGGAACAACCTAAGGAAACTTTTAACTTATTTCATCGCTGGGAGATTTAAACATGATTATGGGATGGCCGTATTCTTTTTCTTGTATCAGAAGTTAGAATAAATCAATATATACAGAGAGTGTATTGACAGACATGAAGATTTCGTTGGAAACAAAGAAAATAATACTCTCCTCAAAGGTGAAGGAGATACTCGAAGCAACAGAAATGTGGTTCTACAGAAGGATGCTGAGGATACCATGGACCGAACATGTGAGCAACGACGAATTTTTGATGAGGATTCAAACCAAATGAAAATTTATAATTAACATCAAAAAGAGGCAGCTGACGTTTCCGGGATATAACATGAGGAAGGAAGGCTTGGTGAATTTAATACATACTGGACGGATAGAGGGAAAGACAAATAGGAAAAACAACACTTGACATACTTGATATGCTTGAGAAAGTGGATGACGGAGCAGGTTTTAGAAGATATACCAAGAGAAAAGGTGTTAGGAAGGACAAGGAATAGAGGCAAAGAGATGTCCATGATCGCATACGTCCTAAAAAGACAAGGCATATATATATATATATTTTAAATCAGATACTTTAATCCAAGTGAAAAAAGCAGGAAGGTAAATTCCAAAAACCCGATCCTAATTAATATTAAAAAATGATACAGGAAGAGAGCTCCATGTAATAAAATATTACAGAGCAAATATAAATTAATAAAGGATTAATTCAATGATGTTGAATGACCATTTCGATGTGAAAATCCCCACGGGGGATAACACATCACCTCAGCAACCGAAAAATCCTTTCAGAAATATATATATATATATATATATATATATATATATATATATATAGTACTGTGCAAAAATATTAGGACAAGAACTATTTTATTTTTTAAGACGAATCAAAATAAAGTTTAAAATCACCCCTGTCCTAAGACTTTTCCACACTACCGGTAGTGTGCAAAAGTATTAGGAGAGGGGCGATTTTCCTAAAAACATCACTGAAATTCAAATACAGATTGAAAAGCCAAGTACTCTGGGCAGACGAGTATTATTTGAACTTTTTGGCGCTAAAAAGGAGATCAAATGAAAGGTACCTTGCAAAATACATTGTGCCAACAATGAAGCATGGAGGTGGAAATATTCTTGTTTGTGGATGCTTTAGTGGCCAGGGAGTTGCAGACATGAAGAAAATTGATGGAAAGATGGATAAAAAATGTATCACCAGATTCTTATCCGCCATGTTGTCCCATCTGGGAGAGGTTTAATAGGACAAGGATTTATTAATCAACAAGACAATGACCCTAAACATACATTAAACCTTTGTAAGAATTATTTATCTAAAAAAGAAGAGGAAGGAAGGCTTCGGAATTTGAATTGGCCCCCACAAAGCCCTGATCTCAATCTTATTAAGCATCTATTGAATATTTTGGATAAAAAATTGATAAAACTAATGTTACTTCGCAAGACACTCTTTGGAAACAAATCCAAGCTGCTCGGCAGGAGATACCATTATATACACTGAAGAAGCTTGTGAAGTTAATGCCTGACAGAATGAAGGCTGTGATAAAAACAAAAGGCTATTATACTAAATATTAAATTTATTTTGCAATAAGTATTTTTCTTGTTAAAGCATTTGTTGAGTAAATCAAATAAAATTACTTTAATTAAATTGTTTATTTTCTCTCACTATGCCTCATAAAAGATGAAATAGTTCTTGTCCTAATACTTTTGCACAGTACTACACACACACACACACATATATATATATATATATATATATATATATATATAAAATCATCCACATACAAGCCTGTTTCGCTGTATCATAGCTCATCAGTGTACCTAGACATTCCATTGTTTCTAGCCTGGATCTAAAATCGGCCTATTTTTCATCAGTCAGAGATTCTACTTTTAAGCTATCAGCGCACAACAGAAAGAATGTGGGAGATTTTAACGTGTTATATTCTGACACAAATATTTAAAAAATCTTATTAAAGTATGTTGCACTCTCCGACATAATTTACATCCGACGTGCTTTGGACTGACTCAGCGTCAAAGAGTCTCGCTGATCAAACGAATACTGATTTCATATCTCGTCAGTTTTGCATCGGAACGTGAACTAAGCAATCATCTGTATTATAATAATTACCGTTATATATATCTTTTTGGTTTTTAAAAACTGCTGGGATCCAGAGAAAGCTAAGACAATAATATTGTAGTAAAAATGGATACATCGCGCCGTAAGAGAGCAGTTTAGACAGTGGTTCTATTGACTGATACTTTCCCGTTAAAACTGAAAGAAGAAAACCTGTATTCCCCAAACATATAGCCTTTATATTCAAATGTAAAAGTTGAACTTAATTCTGATTCGTTAAATTAAAAACACACAAATTTTCTATCTCCCTTCATCCATATCAAGTTTTTAAATAGCAATTGTTCTATACATTCAAATATGAATCATTTTAACAGCAAGAAGTCAACATTGCCTGATGACGAGATAAAATCTCGGAACAGAAATTTCCTTGTCGCAATGTAAATTAAATTAATTTTAATTAAAAATAAAATTTAATTATAATTATATTATGCTTTACGATATATGTTGTACTACGCACTTTAAAAAAAAAGTAAATACCGAGAATTCGGAATTGTAAAACTGTTGGTTCTCTTCAACATATCCATACATTATATATATATATATATATATATATATATATATATATATATGTATAAAGAGAGAGAGAGGGGGAGGGGGAGAGAGTAATGTAAGCTCTTTGAAATTTCTAACAAATTTATTTCCTTGTCGCAATGTAAATTAAATTAATTTTAATTAAAAATCAAATATAATTATATTATGCTTTACGATATATGTTGTACTACGCACTTTAAAAAAAAAAAGTAAATACCGAGAATTCGGAATTGTAAAACTGTTGGTTCTCTTCAACATATCCATACATTATATATATATATATATATATATATATATATATATATATATATATATATATATATATAAAGAGAGAGAGGGGGAGAGAGAGTAATGTAAGCTCTTTGAAATTTCTAACAAATTTATTTCACTATGGCGTAGAACCAACTTCGGCAGTAAACTACAGCCTGAATTTTGCGTGGGATCTACCCATACAAAGTTTGAATTTTTTCCAAAGAAATGTTTATTCATTCTTCAGTTAAAACAGTATCCAATTCTTTCAATGATGTCTTTTCAAATTCTTTTCAATGATGACTCAATATCAACTTCTCACTTGATGTTTTTCCTAAAATGAACCATAAATCTTCAATGATGTTGAGATCTGGAGACTGGTTTGGACCGATAAGATGTTCTACTTCACTGGAATGTTCTTCGTGCTATTCAGCTACAATTTTAGCAGTATGAATGGGTGCATTATCATCCCGACAGTTAGCATTCTTTGCGAAAACTGTTCCTGAGCCATAGGATTAAAATGATAGCTTAAAATTCTTAAATAGTATTGACTGTTGAGTTTAATAAACCTAGTTAAACAATATCTGCTCAAAACAACAATTTTAGCAAAACAAAAAAATAAGTAATAGTAATATTAAATCAATAAACATAAAAATAGACAAGCTTTTGTCAGTATGATAAAATTTTCTAAATTATGCTATTATAGTACCAGGTGTTTCCAGTATTTTGTCCACGAATATATATATATATATATATATATATATATATATATAGTGTTTAATTGTGATAATGTTCAGCGACAAGAAGGTTGCTTTTTCAGTGATTTTACGGATGAAATGCATTTTGGTAAGCAAAATTTTTATTGTAATGTGCGAGATATTTGGGTGGTGATATGAGCGTCGATAAGTACAGAAAGTTCCAGCTGATCAGATTCATGATGACTTCCTAGTTTCGTGGGGACACCGTTATGATTTTCCCACTCGTCAGGACTATTTTCAAATGAGAACATCATAGCGGTGTCCTCACGAAAATTCGAAGTAGTCATGAATCTGCTAAGTTAAAGAGACTAACTCTTTTTACTTATTTTCACTTTATATATATAGAGACACTACCGACCATAATTATTAGGCTACCCCAGGTTTTTACAGAAATGATGTATTTCATAATATTTTTTAGTATTTATTGCCAAGTGAATAATTGTAAATGAAAATAGAATGGTTCTTTTGTTAATACTGCACAATAACATGTGCATCAAATGAATTTATAAATATTTAATAATTGCCTATATTGCAGTTTCATCAATGAAAGAATGAAGAAAATTTAGGGTGGTTCGGACGAGTTCATCTTTACTTCCTTGACGTAAGATTTTGCAAAGTTATGATAACAAAAGAATCATTCTATTTTCATTTAAAATTAGCCACTTGGCAGTAAATACTAAAAAAAGTATGAAATACATCATTTCTTTTAAAAACTGAGGTCGCCTAATAATTATGGTCGGTAGTCTATCTATCTATCTATCTATCTATCTCTCTCTCTCTCTCTCTCTCTATATATATATATATATATATATATATTATAATTGCAGGGCAGTTGAACTTTTAAATACGTCTTGTTAAAAAGGATGTCTAAATGTTAAATTTATTTTTTATAAACTACAAGATAGCTTCCGCTGCCGATGCAAAAAATATCGAAAATCAAGATTATATCTAAGATGACGTTCTACTCACCTCACATGTGTCATTTTCAGCAGGAACAGAGCTTGGTGGGGATTAAGGCAAAGAACGAATATCAGAAGCGTTTTAATTTAAATACCCTACCGCTATTTCCATGGAAAATGTGCAAACTTAAATTTCATTCACGGGATCGAATAGATCTAATCTTCGCCGCTAACACCCGCCATGCCACACACATTAACCACCCTCATTTCATTTGTCTCTTATTAGTGAGCTGTAAGTTTCACCTGAGAAGCTTCTTGATACGAACCACTGATTTGTGGAACCAATTCCCAAGAGGATGCTTCCAGGATCAGTACTATCTTAAACTCTTCTAGTCTAGGGTTTACCCGTTATCTTCCTAACATATCCTCATAAACTCTACATCCTGTCTCTTACACTATAATTGCTCTTGTATAGCGTGACATTATTGAAAAATAGCTCATTTATTAAAAGTGGTGTTTTAAGTTGAATACCATGGACCAACTTTCTGCTGATGGTGCCATCATGCATGAAACTTTTAATTATATTCCGATATTGTTCATTACGAAGTTATGTATAAATCGCACGCAAACGCACACACGCAAACATATGCACACAAACACATGCACACACACACGCACACACAATACCGCCAACTTCAGAATTCACAATAACTGTTCTACATTAACTAATGTTTCACAAAAGACCAACATTGTATATCAGATGACATGTCCTTTGGGAAATTATATCTTTGACAAAAATGTAGACATATATACTGGTTTCACGACAACATTATCGAGAAGACTTACATTACATATATCGGTTTCAAGAGCGATTGAATAGCATTTAAAGTTGCATACCTGCCCACATTCATGACTTAGAGAAATATTTACCGACAATACTACTATACTCCAGCCCGAAATTAAAACTTTTCGACATAAAAAATAAAAAAATCACTAAATAGGATTAATTATGAGTATAGCAACAATGCTTTAAAAACAGCAAGGATTTCAAATATCTAAATTGTAATGCGCTAAAAAGTGTAATAATAACAAAATGTTTTAAAACACGTAAATTGTAACTATTTGAAAATTATTGTAGAAAAATGAATTATCAAGTTACCTCCGTTATTTAACTCACTTTATATATATATATATATATATATATATATATATATATATATATATATATATATATATATATATATATATATATATATATAAGTGAGGATGTGCATTGTGGTACAAGTATGTGCGTTGTGGTACAGTGGATATCGGCTCGGAACGAGAAACCGGGGAGCCGAGTTCGAATTCCAGTTGAATCCATTGTATTCACTTACGCGCAAATACCCTTGGGAAAGGTATTAATCCGTCTCTTCCCCCCAGTTATGGGTTAAATAATAGGACAGATTGGGTTCTATAGCCTTGGTCGGCAACCAGTCTACCGCAAAAAGCAATGGCAACCTACTGCGGGATAATCTCTTCTGCCCAGTCAGTCATGTCTCTTTCGAGACATGATCGCCCAAGCGTGTATCACGTATGGCACTTTAACTGACTGATATATATATATATATATATATATATATTAAATTACTTTAATCCAAAACGGAAGAGTAGGAAGGTAAATCCCAAGAATCTGATCCTAATTAATATTAAAAATTTTAATATTAAAAAATGATACAGGAGGTGAGCTCAATGTAATTAAAATTACAGAGCCAATCTCATTTTGAATATGGACTGTTGCTGAGGATACGTGAGATCTCTCTTAGGGATTTCCTGTTCAAATGTTCATTCGACATTTTTGAATTTTGAAAATTAATTTTAATTTATATATATATATATATATATATATATATAGTTAATAGATAACCTAAAGAGCCAACAAACCTACCTAGGTTTCACCTAACCGAATCTTCAGGGAAGGATGGCTAAAGAGGATATTGAAAACGACTACACACACACACACACACATATATATATATATATATAACACTTTCCGCTTTCTGACGAGTCTGTTCAGTAATTCTGGCTGGATAGCCTTATATTTTCAGTGAGAAATTAGAGATTGAATATTTCTGAGAATTAAATTTATTTTGCTATTTTGCCAAAAGCAACAGTCAAGCTTGTAATCCAATTAGTATATAAGCTGGGAATTTACCAGAATTCAATTTTTTTCTTTCTCTCCTAAAGTTTACTGTTTCACACTTGGTATTTAAATATGACTGAAGAAATAGCGCTCTTGAATATTTTGCTGTAAAAATATCATTTCTGTCCTCTTTATTGGACATGGCCGGATATTAACGAAAGCTGTCCCTTGGCGTCGACATCTTGCCTCAGCTGCACACTAACCGTTGCAATTAAAGGAAGAGTAACAGGATAAATATTTGACGCCTGAAGCATGGCTGAAACTAAACGTGCCAACAAAACTTGACAGGCTTTACGTTATGGACTTGCTTCAAATATACGTTCATTGGTTTCACATAAAAAAATGTTATTTTGGCACTAATTTTCTTTCTCTTTCTTTCTCCTCCACCTAAATATATATGTGAGTCTGTAAAGAAAGACACAATATATATATATATATATATATATATATATATATATATATATTTTAATTCAGATACTTTAATCCAAGCGAAAAAAGCAGGAAGATAAATTCCAAAAACCCGATCCTAATTAATATTAAAAAATGATACAGGAAGAGAGCTCCATGTAATAAAATATTACAGAGCAAATATAAATTAAAAAAGGATTAATTCAATGATGTTGGAAGATCATTTCCATATGAAAATCCCCACGGGGGATAACACATCACCTCAGCAACAGAAAAATCCTTTCAGAAACTGGAGAAAAATCAGTCTAATTTTCCTTTTTAAACAGATTTGCAAAGAAATTAAAAAAGAAAATAAAAAAGAAAAAAAAAGAGAAATATAAAACAAAATGAAATCAAATAAACAAGAAAAGAAAAAATTGACATCGTCTGGGTTCGCAAAAAAAAGGAAAGAGAATTGTAACTTAAAAATTAACGGACGGCCGTGTTGAATTGATGTAAGGTTACGCAACACGGAAAAAAGGTGAGAGATAAGAGAGATAAAGGAAGGAAGGGAGGGAAAAAGAAAAGAAAAGAAGGAAAAAAATTTTATATATTACAGACGCTGGACATATTCAAAAACCTAACTTCCCAAAAGCGTTGAAGTATTAGAAAAAGGCCTTTACTTAAAAAGGCATGATTATTTTTAAAGGGAATAAAAAGATATAGGATTTAAAATAAAATTGTTTTAATATATATGTGTATATATATATAAATCAGGATCAACTACATAACAGATCTTTCTTTGGATTTTGTCAACAATCTCAGCAGGAGCATCAAACCAGATATGGCAACAATATTGAATGCACGATATATGCAGTAGATGGACAAAATAATGGAAACACCTTGAAATTTCAAGCAAATTTATTTCAGTATGAAGCCGAACAGCCTTTGGCAGTAACTATAACTTGAATTTTGCGTTTGAAGTTTGAATTGTTTCCAGAGGAATTTTTATGCATTCTACAGCTAAAACAGACTAATTCTTTCAATGATGATGGTAGAGGATATCTATTCCGCATTTGTTTTTCTAAAATGAGCCATAGATATTCAATGACGTTGAGATCTAGGTAGTGTGTCGCCAGATAAGATGTTCTACTTCAACAGAATGTTACTCGTGCTATTCAGTTGCAACTTTAGCAGTGTGAATGGGTGAGTTATCATAGCGAACTTATATTTATATAGACTACTGTTCCTGTTTTGGTGGGAGAAACTTTTGACCAAAGTTTGTCATAATATTTTTGATACACCGTGTATAATCATAATAAGGAAAATGTGTTTTATTGCGTACGCTTTATAGAAAAAACCCTTGTCTCACTTAGTTTCTCAAAAATATTATATATATATCTAAGGCGTTCGACAGAGTTTGGCATGCTGGCCTTCTATGTAAACTGCGGAGCTATGGTATAACTGGACATTTGTTTGAACTAATCCAGTCATTCCTCTCTAACCGCACAATGAAAGTGGTATTAAACGGACATGACTCTCAGAACTACCATACAAACGCAGGTGTCCCCCAAGGCTCCATCTTAGGTCCTACACTCTTCCAGTTATATATTAATGATCTCCCTGATTCCATAAGAACCCAAATAGGTTTGTACGCCGATGACACCACAGTTTACTCTCGCCTCCAACAAAAATCTGGTGTAGGCGTCAAAGCTAAACTCGCAGCCGAGATTGAAAAAGACCTCCAATCCATATTGGACTGGGGTAAGAAATGGCTAGTAAATTTTAATGCTTCTAAAACGAAGCTAGTGTCAATTAACCATCATCGACAATCTCACCTACCTCCCTTTAGCATGGACCAGGCTTGCCTCCCAGAGAGTAAAACACTACGCCTCCTTGGTCTCACACTTTCAGCGGACCTCAAATGGAATGACTATATCGAATCCATTGCTAAATCCGCTGCTATGAAAGTCGGTTCTCTGTGTAGGGCCCGGAAGTTTTTTCCATCTAAATCTATCCTACACATTTATAAATCTACCATCCGCCCGTGCATTGAATACTGCTGCCATATCTGGTCGGGTGCCCCTGCTGTTCTCCTCGGGCTTCTCGATAAGGTTCAGAGGAGGGTCTGTAATGTGATAGATACCGACTTGGCAGACCGCCTGCAGTCTCTCTCCCACCGGCGAGACGTGGCTTCCCTGTGTCTCTTCTATAAATGCTTTCACGGCTTCTGCTCCGATGAACTTAGATCACTGGTGCCCCCTAAATACGAATTTGCACGAGATACTAGATTAGCAACTAGATCCTACCCTTTTACAGTGAAACCGATAAAATGCAGCCGTAACTTCTACTCCAACAGTTTCTTTCCTCGCACTTCCCGACTGTGGAATTCTCTTCCAAACGATTGCTTCCCCGACGGCTACAATCTCCAGGAGTTTAAATGTAAGGTCAATACACACCTCCTAACACACTAACCTGCTCCCATTCTATCAAGCACTCTTCCCATCTGACCGACCCTCATCCTCGCTATCCTTACTCATCTGTCACCTTTCTCCTGACATTCCCTATCTCTATCCACTCCTTCTCTTTACCTTCCCCTATGTAGCCCCATGCGCAATAGTGGCAGTGGAATGCCTTGCTTGGGGTGAGATGATTAAAAAAAAAATATATATATATATATATAATTACTTTGTTTTGGGGCATAATAAATTTAGACTAATACACAATTGTATTAAAAATGTTCAATAAAATTATATTGTAGAACTTTTGAATTTTCTTCATTTGTAAACGAGTTATTACGTGACCCAGGTTTCTACCATGTGGTGTCTTCAGGCGATTTGCAATAGCATAGTTTACTGCAACACAAGAGCGTTTATGTTTTGCTTCTATATTATCATCAGGCATATATATATATATATATCTTCAATAAATAAATAAAATTTAAATCACTAATGTGGTTAGTTTTCTTATGAGCTTCACAACGAAATGCTCAGCAGAGCAAGTCTAATAAATTATTTTTCCAAACATCTAAAACTTATTTATAACTGGAATTTTGTTTCTGTATGTGTGTGTGTGTGTGTGTGTGTGTGTGTGTGTCCGTAACTTATAGACTCCGAAATTGCTGAACCGATTGGGAAAATTTACACAGTTGTACTATAAGCATCTACGAGTGTTCTTAGCTCGGTTTTGTATCGAGGTACCCCCGATAAATATCGAAAATTGATAATCGAAAAAATCGGGTTATAGAAGGAGTGGTCCGATTTTAATCAAATTTGATACATTCATAGACAAAGACATAAAAAAACGATACTCAGAAGTTTCAAGGTTGCAGTTCTTATAATAGTGCAGAAAATCGATAATATATATATATATATATATATATATATATATATATATATATATATATAAAAGGCAAGATGTTTGTGTGTGTGTCTGTTTATCTGCCTGTATGTCTGTATTTTTTTTCAACACTTTTATTTTAGTTTTTGCTTCGGGTTTGGCTCTACGTAGGTATAATTGTAGTTCTTATTCTCAGCCATGATACTATTTACTCAGAGGAATTATTTAGCCTCCAAAATTTAGTTTACGACGAAAAAAACTTATTATCGATACCAGGAAATCAAAATTTGACTTACATCCATTCATTTTTCTTTCAGTCTACGGTTTCGCTTTAACTGGAAACAACTATTGCTTTTTAGTCTTTCGTGCTAACATCCGAAGAGTCTGACCTGCTGAACCAAGCTTTCATTACACCCAAGCAACGCCGGGCTATACTGCTAGTTTTTAAATGTTTGAAAAATCACTTGATAAACGTTTGATGAGAAACGTTTGACTCAGCTAACCAAATAAATAACAAATGTTTTTATTAATTTATTGACTATTTAAGCTCTATTTATCTACTGAGCACTTTTGGTAGAAGTTCTTCTAGCTTGATAAACCATGTAAAATTCTCTTTTTTTTCTCAGTTTATTATTATTATTTTGTCATTTTTCATCATATTTCGATTTCTGCTTTGGTCTCACTACCAACCAAGTCTGCGGGGAGACCTAAGGCAGGTAGTGGCGTGTTGTTATGGCTCCATTTCATGCCTCTCCATCCCCCCCATCACCCCCAGCACTACATAGACAAAGCCTCCCCCAGTGTGTGGGCTGTACCCAACAAGACAATCTCCTGCACATCTCTTAAGCCGGGGCCCCCAGGGACTCTTTCAATGTGCCGCCCTGCTCCATTCTTTATCATTCCAAGTGCACCCACTATCACTGGCACAACTCTTGTTTTCAATTTCCACACCCCTCCCATTTCAATTTCCAGGTCTCCACACCTTGACAGTTTTTCAAACTCCTCGATTGCCATGCCACAATCCGCTGGACAAGCCATATCAATTAATAGACAAGCTCTCTCCTTCCGGCCCTCAACAACAATGTCTGGCCTGTTTGCTTCAATCCCTCTGTCTGCGTAGATGGTGTAATCCCATAGAATGGCTACATCCTCCACCTCTGCAACCGGTGCTGGGTGATGCTCACACCAGTGCCTGCCCACAGCCCCTCCACAATGCCTGCACATTGCCCAATGTAAACATTGCCCAACTCTATCGTGGCGATTCTTACACTCATTTGGGGCAAGCACAGAACATCCTGAGATTAGGTGGCCCACTGCCTCTTGGTGCCTATCACAAAACCTGCATCCTGGATCCATACTACTATGCATAATATTTGCCCGAAAGCCTCCCGCGAGAAGACCCTGGTCTTGTGCTGCAAGAATAAAGCCTTCAGTCTCGGACTTTAATCCAGATGCACGTAACCATCGATGAGCACCAACCCTGTCAACATTAGATTCATTGGCACGCACTGGACACTGGCCATGCAGAGGCCTGTCTTGCCAGCGCCGCTTCATCCGTCCAAGAGCCCCATCCTTGGCCTTCATTCCCACACTCCTTGCCGCAATAGTCGGCTCTTGGCTTCCGTTCTGCTTCTCCACAGAATCTACTAACTGTAAATCTTGTTTGAATTTACTGCCTTCTTTTATTATTGAACATTTCCTCCCTCCCCCTTCATGTTGCCTTACTAATTGCAACATCCAATCCTTTGTTGTTTCTATGTACGTTAGTAAGCCAATAGTTGCTGTCCTGTATGACAACTCCAGCCGAACCAGACCCCCTCCACCTTCCCCACGGGGCACGTATAGACGATCTACATCAGCCCCCGGATGACGCATCCCATGCCCAGAAAGAAGCCTTCTTGTCCCAGCATCCACCCGCCCGATGTCGCTCAGAGTCCAGTTCAAGACGCCAAAGCCATATTGGACAACTGGGATTGCAAGGCTATTAATGGCCACAACTCCGTTCTGTGAATTCAACTCAGTTTTTAATATCATTCGTAACCTTCTATAGTACTCTTTACGCACTATTTCTTTCATTTTTTTATGGTGAATGTTTTCGCTCTCATTTACACCCAGGTATCTACAAGCCTCCTCCGGCTCCAACTCTTTCATTGTCACAGCAGGGTCCAGGCTAATTGAGGACTTTTCTTTTTTATTATTATTATTATTATTATTATTATTATTATTATTATTATTATTCAGTCAGTCAGTTAATTGCCATAAGGTAAACACGTTTGGACGATTATGTCTCGAAAGAGACATGACTTACAAAAAAATGACAGATTTTTCCGCAGCAGGTTTTCATTACTCTCCGCAAGTATTATTATTATTACACTTTTTACATTATTTGGGTTATTCTCCTCATCCTGGTTGCAAATTTTACGACGCTTCGGTCGTTGTACGTACCGGGCTTCTTCAGATGGTAATAATAATAAATATTATTTCTTTTGAATTCTTTTGCATACTCATTTTCTTCCGGATCCTAACCAGTGACCTCGTGTTAGAAATGCTATCATGACATTTTCCACTGAGTACTTTTGTAAAAAAAGAAAGACAACCTAAGAACACACACATTTTTGCATAATTAAAGCTCTTCGTAAGGTGTAATCTGTACTTGTGTATACAATTTTTTGAATTCCTTTAAATCATAGGCTAGCAGGAATACCTACAATTAATCTATCGGAACATTTTCAAGTCAATTTTAGGGCTGTGACTCTTTCGAGACATGATCGCTTGAGCGTGTATCACGTAGGACGTTTAATTAACTGACTGAACTACAACTGAAATATGTATATCCACATGCACTACATTCTTGATATTTTCATTTCAAGATCATTGTATTCTGATTATATTTTTAGAGATCTTCAAATATACATTACAATCTGCTGGGACTGCCATGCCAAACAGAGAGCACATTCTTCTTTTCTTTTTTTTTTATTACGATATCTGGGTGATTAGCCTTGATTATTCTGTCTCTGCATATTGTAAAAACCCATAAAATTGTTACGGTTTTTATCTCTGTAACTGGGCCTGCTTTGGTTTGGTTGAGTTTTACGGCATGTCAATTTTGGAAGGTTATCTAAATGCCGACAACACTTTACTTGTTAGAAGCAAGTCTAATGAACATCTTTATTATCAAGGACATCTTTGTAATGAGGCTCTCACACCACTTTGCAAAGATAGACTTTGTTGAAGTATAATTCAGCAATAAATTTTTTCCTTCAAAAATTTATTATGGCAATAATGTTTTTTTTTTTCATTTAAAATTTTATCATGGCAATATTTTTTTAAATTTATTATGGCAATATTTTTTCTTCAAACACTTATTGTAGCAATAATTATTTTTCCTTCAAAGATTTATTATGGCAAAGATTTCTCTTTCAAAAATGTATATTTTTCCATAAAAGTTTATTTTTATACATTTCTATAAAAGTAATTTTATACTTTTATAAACGTTTTGACCCCAGTTTAGTTATTAACTATTTTCCCATAGCTGGGACCCTAACAAGTGCTACCACTCCGGGTCAGGGTGGACCTGAGAACAACAGCAATAAAGAGATGGTTTCATGCTTCTTACAACCTTCCATTCAGAGGCCAGGCTGCCTGGTGCAGTTTACCGTCATACCCGGGACCAATAAGCGGGCCTGGGTGGTGATTCTTCCACTTTCTTGCAGTAAAATTGTGTATATTCCAGTGTAAATATTGTCCAGTCTGTCATATCGAGTTTTATATTGAATGGGTGTTCATACCATGCAACATGATACGTGATGGTCAATTATTTCTGGATATTTATCGCAGAATCTGCATTATTATTTTATTGACACACACATTTAAACAGACACAAGTTTTTTCCTCGACATTTAATATTCATCCATTGTTTATTACACGTGACACGTATCTGACCAATGAAATTATACCTCAATCAATATCTTGCCTCTCGGAAATTTAAAGAATTCGTTTTTAATAAATCTCTGAAGAAGATTGTTAAAGTGAAACATGTTAGATTAAATACACATTTTTTCTACTGGTTCTTTGCTTATTCTTTTCACACACACACACACACACACACACACAATATATATATATATATATATATATATATATATATATTAAATATATATATATATATATATATTATATTATATATATATATATATATATATATATATTATATATATATATATATATATTATCAATTTTCTCATTTATATATATATATATATATATGAACGAGATTATAATTGTACTCGTCTCGAAAACCTTCCTCGAAAACTATCGAACGAAGGAAAAAATGGTTGTAAAAAAAGAAAGAGCTTAGGGCATGAAAGTCAGTCAAAAGTGTTCGGACCCAAATCAGCACGAAGCCCAAAGAAAATCCCGAAACGAGTAATCATCTAACAGAAAGCACTCAATACAAAGGTAGAGCAAACTAAATAGCACCTAATGAGCCAGACGAACCTACCTAGATTTCCCTGACGATCCGCTTAGGTGAAACCTAGGTTGGTTAGTCCGGCTCATTAGGTGCTATATATATATATGTGTGTGTGTGTGTATGTGTGTGTGTGCTTTACATATCAAACTTCGAAAATTACATATATTTTCGGCGAAATGAATTCGATTCATCAGCGAACATTTTTTATTCTGAAAAAATTCAAAAGTTTTTACTACAACGGAAGAACATTTCAGGAAGAGGGGAAAAGAAAAAAGAAAATTTGTAACAATAGTCAAGGAAAAAATGAAAGAAAGAGAAAGGAAAGGAAAGAAAAGAAATAAGGAAAAGTAGAAGAAGGAAAGTAGAAGCGGAAGTGAAAACAAGGAAGAGAAGGTTATGTTAAAACGCAGGCGTCCAAAACGCTGTTCCAGAGAGAAAAAGAGGGAGTTGGAATTGTATGGATGGCACTGGTTGGATTTGTTTTAATATCTAATTTTCAACAATTAATATTAATATGATGTCCATTTGGGATTTTACGTACATGCAACATTCTTTTTGGATATATATATATATATATATATATACATATATAATGGATATAATGGATTCTCCCGTCGCGTTCAACGTATGAGGGTCCAACCTTTTTCCAGCAAGACAACCACACAGAGATTTGTTTATAGTGGTGAAGGCATTGTGTAGTACCATCCACACTTCTTGGAACTGCTGATAACAAACAATTGGTGCAGATGACTGCCACAAATCGCACGAACAGCAGACCTCAATTATTTAACCCATAATTGGAGGGAACGAACGGATTAATACCTTTCCCAAGGGTACCAGTGCGCAAGTGAATGCAGCGTGCTCGACTGAAATTGGAACTCGGCTCACCGATTTCCCCCTCCAAGCCGACATCCACCGCACATCCGTGAATGCTAACAGCACCTGGTATTCCCAAGTGGTCACCCACCTAAGTACTGACCAGGCTCAACGTTGCTTAACTTCGGTGATCGGGCGGGAACCGGTGTATCCAACGTGACATGACCGATATATATATATATATATATATATATATATATATATATATATATATATATATCAGGAAAACTCAACACGCCATTTAAATTGGTTATAAATTATAATTCATTTCAATAAGCTAAATCAGCTTATTTCATCAAACGACACAATATTCGTTCCATTCGGTACAAAATGTTTTGCAGGAATAAGCAATTCTTTTAACTGAAGAGAGAAATATTAGAAAAAAAGTAAAAAGAAAAAAAGAAAAAGAAAAAAAGAGTCAGGACTGGGATTGGCGTCATCTCAGTTGGGGGTATCCAGACCAGTCGCAGAGATGTTGACCACCAAGTCATTAGCCGCCTACTTCTAATTCCATGGATACGTATGTATGTGTAACCCCACAAATTAACACACCCATGTACACTAACTTATATTCACATCCACACACATCCACACACACGTATATATATATATATATATATATATACACACACACACAAATGTGACTGTGTTTATGCTTATACACACCTATAGACTTACATTTATTCATGCTCACATACAAATTTAACATTTCGTATACGCACATATATTTTATAAATACGGGATTTCCGCGCGAATAAATATTGTTATATATATGTAAGTATGCTAACAATTCTCACATATACTTTACGGACCGGACATCTATCAGTCAGTTAAGTGCCATACGTGATACACACTTGGGCGATTATGTCTCGAAAGAGACATGACTGACTGGGCAGAAGATTATCCCGCAGTAGGTTGCCATTGCTTTCTGCGGTAGACTGGTTGCCGACCAAGCCTATAGAACCCAATCTGTCTTGTTATTTAACCCATAACTGGAAGGAAGAGATGGATTAATACCTTTCCCAAGGGTATTTGCGCGTAAGTGAATGCAATGAATTCAGCTAGAATTCGAACTCGGCTCCCCGATTTCTCGTTCCGTGCCGATATCCAATGAACCACAACGCACATCTATACCATTGCAGATTAGTACCTCGCCAGAGTTGATGCATATATGCATCTGGCAAGGACTTGTTCACTTGTTTCGGTCTTACCTGGAACGAATTCAGATATGAACTACTGACACATGCTAGATAAAAACAAAACAAACAGATAATCCCTTTAATGGTTTACCGGACAATTTTAGCCGATTGACATGAATCATAAATGAGAAAAAATTCTACTTTCTTTTGTTTTCGTTTCTAATGAGATCTGATCAACATCTCTGCGACTGGTCTGGATACCCCCAACTGAGATGACGCCAATCCCAGTCCTGACTCTTTTTTCCTTTTTCTTTTTTCTAAAAACTTTTATAAAATGGCCCTGACATCGTGATGAATACAAAAACGAAACAAGAATTTTATGTGAAAATAAATGAAATATTTGTTAAATCACATGTTTTTTATGATTTATGCATAACTTTTTCTTCCTCACCTCTCTCTTGCTTTTTTTTTTATATAATCGTTTCATACTTAAGAAAGGCGTTACTGACACTGGTGCGCAGGGGGTTACATAAGAGAAAACTGAAAAAAAAGAGGAACAGGTCACAGGTGATGTTGTAGAATGCGTAAGAGAAGGACGGAAAAACTGATGTGAAGAGAGCTGCGTGAGAGTAGTGTGGAAAGAGAGAACAAGTTGCAGGGGATGTCGAGGAAAGGATGGGAGTCAAGGCGATAAGAGATGGCAACTGACGTTGCATTTAAACTCTTTGAGATTGTAGCTATCAGGGAAGCAAGTATACAAAAGTGAGTACCACAGACGGGAAGCGCGAGAAAAGAAGCTGTTAGAGTAGAAGTTACACATATTCTCATGCTTTCGAGAAGTTTAGCTGTGTATGGCACGAGATTAAATAAAAGAGTGCATTTTCAAGAAGAGAAAAAAGTTCATTTTTTCATTTGTTTATGCAACTGGAATTTGAATATATTGGTCTATATTGAGAGCCATTACCTCAAGACACATCTTTACGTAAAAAATGACGGCTAATCTCTTACGAAATCTGTGAATTCGTGTCACGAAATGATTTTGAAGTGTCATAACTCTTCTGCCAGATACGTTAAACTTTTTGGGCTCTCTTTATGCGTGCGCACGATCATATGTAGATAGATCGATAAGTTCTTAGCTTCATAATAAAAATATATATAAAAAAAACACTTATCTTGCACACTATAATAATACTTTACAATATAATACCTTCCTTGTCAATGCAGACAATACAACAATGAATATTAATGACGGAGATCGAACACTATATATATATATATATATATATATTGATTGATTGATTGATTGATTGATACTTAGTTTTTGGTCTAGACCAATACACATTTGTATTAAACAGTGTTCGATATAATTATATCGTAGAACTTTTGAATATTTTCCATTTTTAAACGAATTTTTCTGCTACCCAGGTTTTTACCATGAGTGGTGTCTTCAGGCGATTTTTAATAATATTAAAAAATTGCCTGAAGACATACCTTCAAATTTGTGTATGGAGAGCCGCTGCTAGTTTACACTGGATCGAACCATCCTGCTAACAAAATCAAACACATCCACTAAAATAAATAGAACACAGGTTATCTATAGACTCGTCTCAAAACTTTCGATGATAGAACGAAAGATTATGAAAAGGCATTAAATGAAAATGGTCATAAAAATAAATTAGAATATCCGAACTTATTTATAAATGGAACTTTGTCTGTGTGTGTGTGTGTCCGTTACCTATAGACTCAGAAACGGCTGAACCGATTTTCTTGGAAATTTACACAGCTTGTACTATACGCGTTTGCGAGTGTTCTTAGCTCGGTTTTGTGTCGAGGTACCCCCGATAAATATCGAAAATCGATAATCGGAAAAATCGGGTTTTTGAAGGAGTGGCCCAATTTTAATCAAATTTGATACACTCATAGACAAAGACATAATAAACGATATTCAGAAGTTTCAAGGTTGCAGTTCTTACAATAGTGCAGAAAATCGATATTATATATATATATATATATATATATATATATATATATATATATATAAAGGGCCAAAGATGTTTTTGTGTGTGTCTGTTCATCTGCCTGTATGTCTGTATTTTTTTCAGCCCTTTTATTTTAGTTTTTGCTTCGGGTTTGACTCTATGTAGGCATAATTTTAGTTCTTAGTCTCAGCCATAACACTATTTACTCAGAGGTATTATTTAGCCTTCAAAATTCAATTTACGACAAAAGAAACTTATTTGATATCGATACCAGGAAATCAAAATTTGACTTAAATCCATTCATTTTTCTTTCAGTCTACGGTTTTGCTTTGTCTGAAATCAACTATTACTTTTTAGTCTTTCGTGCCAACGTCCAAAGAGTTTGAACTCCAGGATCATGGATTAGTTTTAAAGTTTTCATTACACCCGAGCAACGCCGGGCTATACTGCTAGTAATAAATAAGCAAATGAAGAATAATGTGAGGAAGTGAAACATTATTTGAGTCAACCCACATTTTAATTTAGAAGTAAAGTCCAAATTAAGGAAAATATTTTTCGAATTGATCAATAAACACTTCCCTAAAAATTCAGAATTACACAAAGTATTCAACATAAATTCAATTAAATTAAGTTATAGCGGCACTTTCAAGTTAGAAAATTACGTAAAGAGACAAAACGCCAAGAATTTTAAAAAATAACACGCAGCAAAATATCATTAATGAAAAATGTTTGAAAAAATCATGGAAACGAAAAGGAAATCAATATTGAGCATCAGGAAGAGACAACTAAAGTTCCTTGAACATGCAATGAGGAAGGACGGCTTGGAGAACCTGATAATAACAGGCCAGATAGAGGGGAAAAAGAAACAGAGGAAAGCAGGGGATAACATTTAAAAGACATGACTGACTGGGCAGAAGATTATCCTGCAGTTGATTTACCATGTACTAAAGGGAAATTGAAAAAAGAAAGATGGTATAATCTTAAATTGATATTCAAATTAGAAAGCCATAAAAATTGTACTAAACTAGCCAACCACGTGAGGAAATTAAAAGAAAAAAAAACTAGCAATGGCCCTTATATAAATTAGAACATATTCCAAAAGGTCAGAATTCTCAACGGTGGTGATATCTGCAGAATGTACCAAGAAGAGAAGTTAGCCATAATATCATTTCCAGAACGAGAAAGATTGCTAAATGAACAGTCGGAAATAATATAAAAATGCAAACACCTCAGAAAATATATTTTAGGATCGTACAAACCCGGATGAAGATACTTACAATTCTTGACCAGTCTCTCCTTTATTTTAAACTTCCGGTTATGCGTTCTGGATGTTTTTGCTATGCGTTCAGAAAAGCTTTAGATGATCAGTTAACATTAAACGTCAGAACATACTTAAAGGTTGAAACCAATGTAGGTCTTTAACTGAACTTCCACATTAGAGAATATATATATATATATATATATATATATATATATTAGTCATCCACATACAAGCCTGTTTCACAGCTCTTCAGTGTGGCTAGACACATCCACTTGCTTTCGGCCGGGATCAAAACTCGACCGATTTGGTGTCAGTCAGAGTTGCTACCCACTAAGCTACCCACTAAGCCAGAGGCGCATGGAATCAGAGAAAGGAAATTTGAACGTGTTGTATATGAGCAGTGCATACACATGCCAGTCACCGAAAGATATATGAAACAGATCCTTTAGCACTGACTGTTGATAACTATGTCCCTACTGCATATATATATATATATATATATATATATATATATATATATATATATATACTGCTCCTACTAATTAATGTTTTCTAATATGGCTGATCGATCGTATCGGAGTATGCCTGTTTACTATAGTGCCTAGCCAATCCCTGTTGCAGATGTCTGTTCAGACAAATTTCTTCAATACCTACAGAGCCCGCCTGTGTTTTATACCGTAATTATGTTGAGCGGATCTTAGTTACTGGGAGAGAGCGTTTTATATGGTGTTACCAACAGTCTAAACTAGACTAGTACGTTCATACCTTCGGTCACGATGACTTGCGAATTCGCGCTAGCACAACCATCACGCATCCCAAATTTAACTCACAAGGGTTAGGTATGGTTTACAAGCACTTTTCAAAGATGCTACACGCTGGGATCTCCCCTGCCTGTTGATAACATTAAGAAGTCACCTTTCTGAAAAATCGACTGCAGTGACATCTGAACAGTTGGTAAAATTATAGCGGTTTGAACAGAAAAAAAGTAATTTTCAGGCTACATTTTTTTTTTGTTAGTTTCGTTTCTTTTGTTCTTCTTACCAACAATCATTAGACTTCTGACGAATGAATTAAAAAAAAGAAGTAAAAAAAAAAAAAATTGCACTCCTCTGTTTTTTTGTCGCATAACTTCAAAGCCTGTGCTATCAGTGCTTGAAGTCAAGGAGGGAAAAATAAAAAATAAAAAAAATAAAAATTACGCAAAGACAGGATGTGACATCAGTTACTTAACGTGTGGAATTCGTTCATATTATTTCGCTTACAGTCTCGCAAGATTTTTGTGTATACGTGTCAGGTGATGTTTGAGGTTGAATAAGGGACTGTTATTCATTGCTTGCTATTTAAGCGGGTAGGTTATTGTAACAGAATTTTTTTTATCGCGGACTATTGTTCACGCAGATACAGTAATTAACTTAAGTGCCTGCATTAAGTAAGGGGCTGAATCTGTCTAAAAAAAAAAAAAGTAATAGTAACCTAGTGCAGAAAAATTGTCTGCCCAGTCAGTCATGTCTCTTTCGAGACATGATCGCCCGAGCGTATCTCACGTATGGCACTTAACTCACTGAAGTAAGATAATTTTGGAATGGTTGAAAAGAATTAGTATTATTATTAGCTGTGGATTTTTTTTATCATTCTTCTGTGGATTTGGGGGCTTCATTAAGAGTGCAAACAACGGTTACCGTACGATCAGTGAAATTAAGCAACATGGAGCCTGGCTCATGTCTGGATGGGTGACCTATTAGAAATACAAGGTGCTATAAGCTTGGGTGTGGGAATGCTGGATAACTGTTTGAAATTTTTAATCTGAGAGAAGAGTTCTAATTTCAGTTGAGTTCGTTATCTTCACTTACACACCCGGCCATAGTTATTAGGCCACCCTAGTTTGTTTTTTTTTTAAAGAAATGATGCATTCCATACTATTTTTAGTATTTATTGCCAAATGAAAATAGAATGTTTCTTTTGTTATGATTACTTTTCAAAATTTTACAAGTCAAGGAAACAAAGATGAACTGGTCCGAATCACCCTAAATTTTCTTCATTCTCTTATTGATGAAACTGCAATATAGGTAATTATTAAATATTTATAAATTCATTTAATGCACATGTTATTGTGCATTATTAACAAAAGAACCATTCTATTTTCATTTAAATTATTCAATTGGCAATAAATACAAAGAATAGTAAAAAATACATTTTTTTTAAACACTGAGGCCCCTAATAATTATGGCCGGTAGTGTGCATGCAAATTCCCTTGGGAACATTATGAATCCATCTTTAATTTTAAGCTATGGGTTATTTACTAATAACAGTAGCACTAAATCAAGATTATCTAAAACAAGAAGCATTCTTACAATCTAAAAATATTCTCTGACTATCAATAATCTTCAAAGCGTAGATCAGCCGTAGCAAAAACGGATGAAACAATCAATCGTTGAGAATTTCGTTAGTTTCTGTTCGGTACTATGTGCGTTGTGGTACAGTGGATATCGGCTCGGAACGAGAAGCCGGGGAGCCGAGTTCGAATTCCACTTGAATCCATTGTATTCACTTACGCGCAAACACCCTTGGGAAAGGTATTAATCCGTCTCTTCCTTCCAGTTATGGGTTAAATAACAGGACAGATTGGGTTCTATAGCCTTGGTCGGCAACCAGTCTACCGCAGAAAACAATGGCAACCTACTGCGGGATAATCTTCTGCCCAGTCAGTCATGTCTCTTTCGAGACATGATCGCCCAAGCGTGTATCGCGTATGGCACTTAACTGACTGACTATCAGTTTATTCAGTTGGGTGGGTTTTCCCAACTTTATGACTGAGATATAAGTGCTCTGATCTTTACTTCTCATAAAATTATGCAAAGAACCCTAGTACTGAGCATTCAAGCCCTGCGATTGCACCCATCTCATTGCACTAAAGAGTGACAATTGATGGATATCGACGCCAGCGTGATATTTGGCGAGAAGACTGGACAATGTTTGTCCTTAACCCATATGAACGGTTACTGGAACGTCAAATTATTATTGACCACGGGTCACATTCTACCCATGCGCGGAGGTGAAAAAAATACTGTCCGGGAGGATTATTTCTCTTCCTCAGGATAGACTAACTTTGTAATACACGTAAGCACTATATAATGCAAGTAAATGTGAATCAATTTTAATTATAATGGTTGTATATTTATGGTGTCAAAAAAAATCATAATAAAATAATTATAACAATTATAATTATCATTATAAACTCATAATAACAATTATAATAATCATTATTACTCATAATAAACCAATGAGAATCAACCGCAGTTTTCTTCTCTACACACTCAAACACGTGGTATCTCACTATCGGACAAGCAGGTCCCACGGACAGGTTGTTAACACGTGCGGCAACGAAAATTTCGTCTCCTTTTTCTTTTTCTGGCCATGATAATAATATTTATCTTTTAGAAATGAGCAAGAAGTTGAGGTAAAAAAACCCAGACACTTCTTGTATTTTTCAATTAAATTATCCCGAAACTCATTGCACACTTTTAAAGAGAGACAAAACAAAAAACAAAAACACAAAAACTAAAACAAAAACGGAAAGACTTACTTTTTTGTCTTATCACCATGTCGGATTCCATTCCATATTTAATCTACAAGTGACCAAATCTCACAATTTTACTCAGTATTACTGTTTCCCGTTTCTCTAACATAGTATTACTGTATAATAGTATAAATGTAGTTATTACTGTTTCCCGTTTCTTCTAACATAGTATTACTGTACTAATTAGTATAACGTAGTATTACTGTTTCCCGTTTCTCTAACATAGTATTACTGTATAATAGTATAACGTAGTATTACTGTTTCCCGTTTCTCTAACATAGTATTACTGTATAATAGTATAACGTCGTATTACTTTGTTTCCCGTTTCTCTAACATAGTATTAACTGGTATAATAGTATAACGTAGTATTACTGCTTTCCCGTTTCTCTAACATAGTTATTACTGTATAATAGTATAACGTAGTATTACTGTTTCCCGTTTCTTAACATTATGGTATTACTGTATAATAGTATAACGTAGTATTACTGTTTCCCGTTTCTCTAACATAGTATTACTGTATAATAGTATAACGTAGTTATTACTGTTTCCCGTTTCTCTAACATAGTATTACTGTATAATAGTATAACGTAGTATTACTGTTTTCCCTCGTTTCTCTAACATAGTATTACTGTATAATAGTATAACGTAGTATTACTGTTTCCCGTTTCTCTAACATAGTATTACTGTATAATAGTATAACGTAGTATTTACTGTTTCCCGCTTTCTCTAACATAGTATTACTGTATAATAGTATAACGTAGTATTACTGTTTCCGTTTCTTCTAACATAGTATTACTGTATAATAGGTATAAACGTAGTATTACTGTTTCCCGTTTCTCTAACATAGTATTACTGTATAATGGTATAATAGTATAACGTAGTATTACTGTTTCCGTTTCTCTAACATAGTATTACTGTATAATAGTATAACGTAGTTATTACTGTTTCCCGTTTCTCTAACATAGTATTACTGTATAATAGTATAACGTAAGTATTACTGTTTCCCTGTTTCTCTAACATAGTATTACTGTATAATAGTATAACGTAGTATTACTGTTTCCCGTTTCTCTTAACATAGTATTACTGTATAATAGTATAACGTAGTATTACTGTTTCCCGTTTCTCTAACATAGTATTATCTGTATAATAGTATAACGTAGTATTACTGTTTCCCTGTTTCTCCTAATTTATAGTATTACTGTATAATAGTATAACGTAGTATTACTGTTTCCCGTTTCTCTAACATAGTATTACTGTATAATAGTATAACGTAGTATTACTGTTTCCCGTTTCTCTAACACCACATAACAACCAGATGAAAAATGATGCTAGTTTTGTTAGTTCCCTTGTTAGGGTGATTTTTTTTTTCATTTTCTACCAGAATGTTTGTATATATAAATGTTATAAGGTTTATAATTATTTACTTAGAGCAATAGCTCCTTTACAAGTGTAAATAATTCAGACACTGAAATATAAAATTAATACAATTGTGTGCTGCGTTTTTTAGAAAGATCTTAAAAATATCAAAACTTACTGTCAGATCCGTCGACGCAGTGCACAAGTATTACCTCGTTTCCTGAACGGTGAATATGTTCGCAGTACCCTGAAAAGATAAAATATAGATATACGATGAAGAATTTTGCTTGAATTTGTTTTCATATAATATTTACTAAGTTCATGATCAGTGTATTAAGAGACAGGAAAATTTCTCTAGAAACAAAGAAGAGAATGATACGTGATGTCTATCCTTCAATATGGCAGTGGATGCTGACGATATCATCAAAGATGACGGAAAAACTTGAAGCAACTGAAATGTGGTTATACAGAAGGACGCTGCGAATATAATGGATCGAGCATGTGAGCAATGATGAGGTCTTAGAAAGGATGTAAATGAAAAGGATTATTAATATTGAGTATCAGGAAGAGACAGCTGAAGTTCTTGGGACATGTAATACGGAAAAAAGGCTTGGAGAATCTGATACTCACAGGTTGAATAGAAGGAAAGAAAGATAGGAGAAAGCAGCGGATAACATATTTGAAGGGCTTGAGCAGTTGGATAGCAGAGCGGGGTTTGAGTGGAGTAACAGGAGAAAGCGTGCTAAGAGCTACCAGGGACAGGGAAGTGTGGAGAGCCATGATCGCCTACGTTCTGAAGTGACATGGTACTTAAAAGTAGAAGAAGAAGAAAAAGCAAGAGGGCAAAAGAAATTGAGGAAATTAAATTAAGAAACAAAAAACATCAGGATCCGTTAAGACGGAAAATGACGACTGGTGTTGCCGTTATATGTCTGAAGATCATAAGTGATATGGTGATTTTTTAAGCGCAGCTTAAATAAGGCACATTTTTTTTTTAATCACATCACCCCAAGCAAGGCGGTAAGGCCACTGGTGTGCAGGGGGCTACGTAAGAGTGAATAGATTGGAAGAGAGAAAGCCGGAAACCACATCCTAAACAGGGAACAAGGGATGAGCCTCTACACCTGTTTAATAGATGTGGGTGGAGTGTGAACCGGGCGATAGTTCAGTCTATCTACTCCAATTAATCTTACTCTTTATGTGTCCAAGGAATTTCTTCTTTCCTTTTTCTAATTCTGACTAGAAAACTTTTTTCTGTTTCCAGTTTCTTTAAGACTTCCTACTTGCTTATTCACTCCGTTCAAGAATTTTCATTATCATTCAGTCAAACCACAGTTTTGCAGCTTCTAATATTCATTCCCCCATCCTTTGGGAAAATGTCTGACATTCGCTATCATAAAAGATAATGGATAGCAACAAAGGAATTCAGCACACTTTAGATTAAGTCCTAATCATTACTATTATTAATGTTTTATTATATCATTTAATCATATTCTTTCGTTTCTACTGCGAAAACAGATTGCAAAAAGACGAAGCATATTCAGCGAAAGAGGAACTTTAAATAATCAGCTTCGTACTAAAAGGCCGATCTTTTTATAGACAGCATAAAATTTGGAGCAAACGATGCGTGTCAGGGAGAAAATTTAAAGAGATAAGTATCACTGTAATTAGAAGTTTGTATGCCAAGGCAAAGTTTTACTAGATTTCTTGGGTGCAAAACAAAGAATTGAGTATCTAAATTGAGCCAAATCTGAAGATATTTGAGTATATATATATGTACACAAATATATAATTATACACAAAATATGTATAAAGGCACAAATATATATATTTGTATACACACACACACGCATATATATATATATAGAGAGAAAGAGAAATATATATGTTTGATAATATCATAGTTTAATCTATAAATATATATATTTATAGGAATATATATATATATATATATATATATATATATATGTATGTATATGTACAAACATAATTACGCATATATATGTAAATATATGAATATACAGAAATATATATATTGATGCATGTTTCATTAAGTAATATGGACAAGTTTTGTCTATTTTATGCAAATGTGTTTATATTGACTGATAAGCTTAGTGACATTATCATTAAATGAAGAAAGAAAATCACAATATTGATACATATTTTATTTTATAATCTAATCTAAGCTTTCGGCTTACATAAGCCACTTTCAAAAATGTCAATTACATAATTGTATAACAATTCACGGAAAAATAATAATGACAGTCTGTTTTTGTTTACATGGAAGATTTCCAAGCAACGACAAACTCGTGCATACAAGAAGCTAGAATCAATTATCGCACCACTGTTCATGACGTCACACATGACCACACGAGAGTGAAAACAAGAAATATTAAGTATAGGAAGCCATTGGAATAAACCAATAGGCATTTGATTTATATATTATTTTACTTTAGAACATGTACAAACTGCAAACTACTACAAAATTGTAAATTTTGTTTCGACATTCAATGAACAATATTTCATCAGGTAGTTAATAATGATGGTAATTATTAACTTCCTGGTGAGATATTGTTCTTTCAATTTCAAATTAAAATGTACAATTTTGTAGTAGTTTGTACATGTTCTAAAGCAATAACTGATAATAAATATTCATTGCTTTATTTTTATATTGAGCACTGTTTTAAATTAATGTTTTGAACGTTGCAAATATTTTCTTCGTCCATTATTCATTTGAATATATATATATATATATATATATATATATATATATATATATATATATATATATAAATTTAACTAATTTTCTGATTTTACGCTATCTTATTGATACAAAACGAAAAAGCACCAAAAGAAACTAAAAATTATCTGATTAAACTCCGAGGGTTTTTGGTTGTTTCGCTAACAAAATATTTTTCCAGTTTTTGAATATCTATTTTAGGATGGAAAATATTGTTGATCGTCTTTTGAATAAATTCTTTAAATTTCATTGCAGACAGTAAACATAATCGTTTCGTTTGTTAATGGCTTTATCGTGTTTAAAAATAACGTCGCTGATTCGTTAATATATGCGAATACAGAAATTCAAATCGGAGACGTTTTAGTAATATTAGTTAAATCTAGTAAATTTTTTCTTTTTGTAATTATTTAACGGACTACCTCATATAAACGGATTAAATTTGAATTAAATAGTTTGATATCTAAAGTTTAAAAAAAGCGTTTTGGAGGTGGCAAAGTTCATTGTCAAATGCATTTTTATTGGTTTTCTTTATCGCTGGATGAAAAAATTAAATTTTTAAAATTTTTTTCTCAATAATTTCACTCCGTAAATTTCTTTATATGCCTCTTTTTGAGATGACTGTTTACGCCTATTTGTACTATTTCTTTGGTTCCCTCCGTGTTTAATTTTGTGTTAATTAAACATCAATGGGGAAAATGTTCTAAGCAGTGAAGAAATAAACGTAAGTGAAATGATTATTGTAAAAAGTGTCTGTTAAAAAACCTCTGCAAATTTCTCTCACGAAAGACTTCATCTTTGGTCGTCGAAGCCTCAAGTGTTTCCTCTATATGAGTTGTTTGTAAAGTCGTCTAATCGTTTTTTGGTACTTCCGGGTTATCCCCACACCGGAAAGTATCCGAAGCCTCTGCCACCAAATAAACTCACATAGGTAGGAGTGCCGTTCTGTTGCTTATTCCCGAACGTGACAGTCCTCCACATTCGTTCGATGTGTTGCGTGTGGGTGCCAGTTTATGGATCAGTTAAATTCAAGATGTGATTTACTGTGAGATGGGAAAAATCATCCTTACTTGATTGCATTCTCTCTACTCGTCTGTGATTATTGTGGAGCCCGGCCGAACCGACTGCTTGATTATAGGCGTCAGTGTTGCTGCACTCCAGTTTGGTATTGCATACAAGAAACATTCTTTAGTCTCACGACACATTGCACCAGATATCCAAATTGTTTTATTGTTTTATATTTAATCTTCACAATATGGTTTAAGTTTTTTGGACTTCAGATATTTTTTGTACAAAATTGGCGGGGAGATAACCCGGAAGTACCCGTTTTTTTTTTGTAGCAGAAATATGAACACATTAAAAATAAAAAAAAAGAAAGCTGTGATTGTACTAATGCTATACATGCATTTTTTAATAATTATATCGCCCAAAGCAAGACGTTTTAGTGCCACTGTTATGCAGACAGTTACATAGGAGGAAAGTTATGAAAAAGAGTGACAGGCTATAGGAGGTGTCAGAAAGTAGGTAAGAGAAAGGATGAGAATACTGATGAAAGTGGAGTGGACGGAGAAAGGAACATGAGACAGAGGATGCAGGTTAGTGAGATAGGAGATGACTATTGACTTTACATTTAAATTTTTGGAGATTGTAGTTGTTAAAAAGAACGGAGATAAAATGTATTCGATAATTTTATCATTCTGTTTCCAGAAAAATTCGAAGTGAATTACTTGGTTGATTCATTCTCTATGGCGTTTGCAGGTTATTTTAAGCCAGAAAATATTTTTAAATTGCAAGAATGTTTTTATTTATTTATTTTGAAATAATAATGATTACTTTTTTTTGGGGGGGGGGGGGATAATAATGATTTAGTGTATGCGTGTTGTATTGTAATTGGTATAGGGTCGGAATTTTAGCTGAATTCGCAACTTACGCTTGCGAAAGCTATCAATTCATCTATTCTCCCTCCATATATCGGTTGTGTTGGATGTTGGTAAATAGCGAGTGATTTGACACACAAGTACATTCGTGTCAGTCAGTCAGTTAAGTGCCATACGTGATACACGCCTGGGCGATCACGTCTCGAAAGAGACATGACTGACTGGGCAGAAGATTATCCCGCAGTAGGTTGCCATTACTTTCTGCGGTAGACTGGTTGCCGACCAAGGCTATAGAACCCAATCTGTCCTGCTATTTAACCCATAACTGGAAGGAAGAGACGGATTAATACCTTTCCCAAGGGTACTTGCGCGCAAGTGAATACAATGGATTCAACTGGAATTCGAACTCGGCTTCCCGGCTTCTCGTTCCGAGCCGATATCCACTGTACCACAACGCATTATACCTGCTTCGAGCCAAACCCGAAGCAAAAACTAGAATAAAAGGGCTGAAAAAAAACCCCCAGACATACAGGCAGATAAACAGACACACATTGGTGTAGTCAGTCCAAATAAAAAGACCAAAACTCTTGAGTGATCTAATGGATATATATATATATATATATATATATATATATAGAGTGAATAGAATCCCCTCATGCAAATGTGTTGGGCAGGTACATTATAGTAAAGTGGACTAACCTACCTGCTGCATTAGATACTCTCTTATAAACGAGGTAGATAAAAAGGGAACAAAAAGCAGGCAGCCATGTTAGAAGGTAACTTATATGATTTCTATATCTCCCTCCTCTCCCCTGCGAGAGCGTAGTGGCCGCTGGGAAGGAATCAGTTCCTTATTGCCTGGCTGATTGTATCGGAGTTGTCGGGATAGCGCTCTGGGGATCCTGGTTCTTGATGGCAGTGACTGAGTAGGGCCCTGGGATGTTATGTCATTTCACAAATTAATGCCGCCATTTCCAGATTTCTTGTCAGATTGGTGTGGACTACATACATCCATGACTGTCGATCCAAGGGATACAGGCAAGGCACTCGGAATAGGGGTTTTGATTCCGGGTGCTTCAAGTTTCTACGATTCCGCAGACTTAATCTACCTGATCTTGCAACTCTAATACTATATTGACGGTTGGGAAGCATTTCTATTATTCGCCCAGCAATGTCTCATCGATGACTATTTGGGTTTTGAATGGAAACTCACAAAGGTGTGATGGGGTATGTGCAGTACGATTGTACCTCTCGATGAGGCCTGCATTTCGTTTGGATAATGCTTTTTCACGTCTTTGGGTTGCAACTATCTACTCAGAGTGTGGATTATATACGTGTGGGTGTGATGGGATAAAATCCTGAAGACGTCTATGAAGCAAGAGTTGTACTTTGTTATTGTTGTGGATTCTGGTTGAGAAACTACACAAAATAATAAATAACAAAAGCAGATATGGAGATTGAAAATGGAAGTTATATTGAACAAAAATACAAACTGGAACAAAGGTTAGTCAATTCAAGAATACTAGGAATACTGTTAGTAGGAATCAATATATGCAGTCTTGTAGTGAAGAAGTGAGTCCGGGTAATGAGTGTATATCCAAAACAACTTCAACTTACTATGCACCAACTAAGCGGCTGTACAACTACTCAACTACTCCCCGTCGTTGTCTGTATAAGCAGGATTATATGTACACATCAGGCGTCCATTCTTATGTGCAAAAAAGGGGGTGATCTCCAACAGTTATTAGTCAGCAGATAAAATTATCCGTCCAAAATCTCAAGTTACACTGCGTCTCGACTGTCTCTTCTAGGAAATCTCGCAGGTTAAAATTTATGAAGGGGGAAGCGTTCATTCCAATTTTGTTCTCATCTTTTTTGACATGTTTAAGACATTTAGGCCATTGTACACTCTGACCTTCTTCAGATAACTGCAATTTTCAATTGAAACTTTTATTTCGTTCACTGGGGTAGATCGTTCTCGTTCCATGAGTCATGTCGCCTACAGATATCTCAGTTGTCTCTGTTTAACTAAACACTATAAGTTATTTGTTCACCTTTGCTGTAGCCAAGTATTGATCTCAAAACTCTTTGTGTCAAATCATTGGATCCAAATAACGCTTTAATCCAGTGTGTCATGTGTCCTTAAGGAGGTGGACGTTTCCGCAGTCTCCACATGGATAGATTTTGCACTGAACAACTGTATTCTAATCTCTTGTTGAGAGTTAAATAGTCAGTTTTGTTTTTCGTTTCTTCTCCTGGGTTTCTCCATATCCATAGTGGTCTTGAGTGTTCTTGGAACCATATTTTGGCTATTACCTGCTAATTCCCCGTGTTCCACTGTACCGATTTTTATCTTCGTGCGTTTCGGGTTCTTAGCTCGAACTTGTCACCTATTTCCCCTTCTCTCTACTTGCCTACTTTGGTATTCAGGTCTCCCGTGATAATTATAATTTCTTGTGATTTACACTGATCCTTGGCGTTGTTTAGCATGGAATATAAAAATTCAATTTCTGCTTCCGTACTTTGTGCTGTCGGTGCATACACGACTATAATAGATATGTTGAAAGTCTTTTCTCTCAGTGTAACTACAAGAATTCTTTCGGATAACTGACAGTATCCCAGACCCGGTGTTTTCATGACCACTATCAGACCAACTCTTTTTTCTTTTTTCTGTCTGCCTGCATACATAATCTTGTGGTTGTCACTGAGAAAATCTCTGTTGTTCAGCCATCTGGTCTCACATACAGCTAAAATGTTGATATCTAGCCTACTCATCTCCTGTTTTACATTTTCTAGCTGGCTGCAGTTGTTTAATGTTAATGTCCCGTGGGTTATTCATACGAGCAGTCGCTGGATAACGGTCTAATTTTGAGAGACATGATTAAATCTCTGAATAAAATGCCATAAACTGTCTAGTCTGATTATAGGGGAAAAAACAAACAAAAAGAAACAGTGTCAGCTTTATTTTGATTTAAGGAGTTTAATAAAATATACGGTAAGTATTAGCAAAGAAAACCAAGGAACTTTTCATTTACATAACGAGAAAGTATTTTACGTGACGTATGTCTGTTAATAAAATAATGGCGATGGTGTGCGAATCGCACACCATCGCATCATTATCCTTCTCTTGAGCTTCAATATAAAACTAAACGGCGAGGAATCACATTAAGTTAAATCGCTTTGTTCTGAAAGCAATTTATCTGATAAACAACTGCATATTCCCTGATATATTACAAACGCAGCACAACGATCACCACCCAAATGAAAATATCTACAATTATTGATAGGAATAGCAAAAAGTGTAGCCATATTGTTGCAACGTTGCATCTGTGGGGAGGTTTCTCTCGACTTCATTGGATAGTGTCTGGTTTGATATCTTTTCTTTTCATACATGATCAGCTATACTTGATTTCTACGTTATGTCACAGATGACTGCCGATAGTGTGAATGATAATTACGACCAACCATAACAAAGATCCTGGTGGATTCCGGTATCTAAAATGAAATTTTCAAGAAATGAAACATAGCTAAAAAATAGACCTGGCTATTTAGGGGATACTCCTAAGTAAAATCTGACTGCAATATTCTAAACTTAAAAATCTGACATTATTTAAGGACCAACTGAAAAAAAGTCCGAAACGCTAAAAGAAACAGTCCGATGTTTTAAAGTTCACAGGAGTTATTAATTTTTTAGACAACTATTGTAAAGGTCATTTCATCACGAACAGTAAACTTCGCATCATTTTTATGATACGTCGTTTTCGAAGTGGACTTGAGGATTATTTAAATGTTTGAACATTATGGCGAAATCAGCACAGGAATAAACAAATATAACCAAAAACAACGGAAAATAAAAAGACAGCAGCCAATAAAAAATATTAAAAACATAAGAAAGAAAATAAAGTTTAAAAAGAAAAGAAAAATAAATTAAATAAAATTAAAAGAAGAATAATTTACAAGAAAAAATAAAAGAAAAAATACAAGTAAAATAAAACAAAAAAGTTGTTCTAAGAAACCAGAAAAATAAATTGTAAACGAAATCATAGAAATAGAAATGCAGTCGCCCATAAAACAATATGAAAAATCTGTATGAAAAAATAATATTTAAAAAATAATATTTCAAAAGAAAAATAAAATAAAATAAAAAAGAAAAATATAAGAAAATGAGTTTACAAGGAACAAAAAAATCTTTAATTCATTGGAAAAAAAATGAAGGAAAAATAATTTACACAAGAAAATGAAAAGAAAAAGAAATTACAAGAAAAGAGGAAAGGAAATTATGAGTAAAAAAGAAAAGGAACAGTAGTTAAAGAAAAAAACAGGAAAATGCAAATAAAAAAGAAAAGAAACGGTGTTTATAAGGAAATAAAAAATAAATTTAAAGAAAATTAAAACAAATTACAGGAAAAATACATAAAGGAAGTTACAAAAAATGAGAGAATAAATTAAAAGAAAAAGTTTAAAAAGAAAAAATAGCAAATCGTAAATGAAAAAACAAGAAAAAAATTACAAGAAAAAAGAAAAGGAACAGAGTTTATAAGAAAACAGTAATCAGAAAAGAAGAAAATATATTACAATAGAAAAAAAAGAGAACAAATTTTACAAAGAAAAAAGACAAATAAATTTTAAGAAAATGAAAATAGAAGTTTCAGAAAAAATGAAGAACAAATAAAGAAATTATGAGAAAAAGTGAAAAGAAAAAATAAGAAAAGGAATGGGTTTACAAAAATGTATGGAAAAAGAAATGAAAGAAAAATCATTTACAACAAAATATAAGAAATTACAAGAAAGAATATGACAAAAATGAAATAAGTAAAATAAAACAATAATACAAGAAAATAAAAGAAGTGAACAAGAAACTACAAGAAAAATAAAATAAAAAGAAATCACGAGAAAAATAAAATAAGAGATTATAAAAATGAAATGAAACAAATTACAAGATAAATGAAATGAAAAGAAAATTACAAGGTAATTTAAATAAAAGTAATTAAAAGAAAAATTGAAAGAAAAACGAAATGAAAAATAGATTGCAAGAAAAATGAAATGAAAAAGAATTTACAAGAAAAATGAAATGAAAATAAATTAAACGAAAAAAAGCAAAAAAAAAAAAACTTTAAAAAAATCAGTAATAACATCAGTTAGTCGATCGAACTAAAGAAAAATAGCTGAAAGCATTAAAACAATAAAATGTCGAGAAAAGGAGAAAAAATGTAATTAAATATAAGAAATGAAAAAAAAAACAAACAAAGAAAACGTCAAGAAAACAATGAATCGAAAATATGACAAAAGCGAGGCACTTGAAACTGATAAATAATCTTCAGTTGCTATTCTTGGCTGATCTGCCCTTTTCTATGTCCTTCTTGATCTGCTGGTGATATTTAAATCAGTAACCGCCCACGCAACCAATTTTGCTCAACGTAAAAGTATTTTCTTTCTTTCTTTTTCTTCCCTCGAATCAATTATAATCACGAGGCAAGTGTCACTTACACAGTTCAAATCAATGATCTTTCTCTTTTTTCTGCACCAGTAACAAGAACAACTACAATTTCTACGTTCTTCCCTCTCTCACTCTCCGCCTTGTCTCCTCTTCAGGTTACTATTCGTGTTGTTGCTATCACAACAGTTGATCCGATGCTTGAACTTGCTTTTGTGCTGCCCTTGTGAGCACGTTTCAACTGATCCATTCTCCAGTAGTTTTATTCGCCTAGTCTCTTTAGGACGTAAGCAACCATGGCTCTGCACTAAATCCCATCCCTTGTATCCCTGAGCAATATTCCTTACTATCCCTCCTTGCTCCTGTTCATCCAACTATTTCCAGAAGCCCCTTATTAATGTCACTCGCTGTTTACGTTATTCTTCTTGCGTGTAATACGTTCTATGAATGCTTAGAATCGAAAAATATTTTTTGGCATTAAGTAAATTGCAATAGGTTGATAAGCCGTAGAAAATGAATCAGTCAAATTAAAACAGCCCTCAGGATATATGTGATCAAGTTTTTTCAGTAATTCTTGTTTGACTTTTCTTGTAAATTCTTTTTCATTTCATTTTTCTTGCAATCTATTTTTCGTTTCGTTTTTCTTTCGATTTTTCTTTCAATTTTTCTTTTAATTTCTTTTTATTTAAATTATCTTGTAATTTTCTTTTCATTTCATTTATCTTGTAACTAATTTATTAATAAGATTGACGCTTACTATCTCTCACTGCTTGTGTAACGAAAGAGATGACTTACCTCAGAATTTGAAACAAGTGCGAACGTGTCTTGCCTCCAAGATAATAACAAAAAAATGATGGCCGCTACTGAAGACACGATTTAGGCGTGCATATCTCGTCCAAAGCGAGACAATATTTGCACACGTGCAAATTTTGGCCGTCATGGAATGGCATAAAAAGCGGGGTGCCAGCAGAGCTTGGATAAAAGAGTGTTTTTCGGCATATTGCGTGTGTTAAATTGGCTGATTGACAGTCAGACTGGCAGAGAGAAAGTAGGAGCGGCTTAATTGGTGTCTGTTTAACAACTGTCCTGTGTAACGGCCGAGAAAGGGAAACCTGAAATCCATTTCCTTGAGGCGACCAAAGAAAGAAAGAAAGAAAAACAGCTAGCTTGCCGGCAAGCGTCGAACTGCACTTTTTGACCTCCCTTATTTATTTTTTTTTTTTAATACAGCTCGTGTTAAGCAAAACCATTTACAGAAGCACCTCAAATGTTAATCGGATTTAGACACTCAGTCAGTTAAGTGCCATGCGCGATACACGCTTTGGGCGATCATGTCTCGAAAGAGACATGACTGACTGGGCAGAAGATTATCCCGCAGTAGGTTGCCATTGCATTCTGCGGTAGACTGGTTGCCGACCAAGGCTATAGAACCCAATCTGTCCTATTATTTAACCCATAACTGGAGGGAAGAGACGGATTAATACCTTTCCCAAGGGTATTTGCGCGTTAGTGAATGCAAGGAATTCAACTGGAATTCGAACTCGGTTCCCCGATTTCTTGTTCCAAGCCGATATCCACTGCGCCACAACGCACATCCATTTAGACACTACCATAATTTAAAAAAGCAGATATTTTTTTAAAATCATTTCAGCCCTAGTAAAGCCACTAATACGCAGAAGATTATGAAGAAAATGAGCAAAGAAACTATTATGAAGAGAGAACATAATGACAGCAGAAAAAATATTGCCATTTTATTTAAATTTTTAAAGATCAAATAGCGAGAGAAAAAAGCCGGTAGAGAGTTCCATAAGCGTGAATCACGATCGAAGAAACAATTAGCATAGAACTTAGACTACATCTAGCTATTTCAACTGAATGATAATGAGACTTTGCCACCGATCTTGTCATTCAGTTAAGTGCCATACGTCATACACGCTTTGGATGATCATGTCTCGAAAGAGACATGACTGAATGGGAAGAATATTATCCTCCAGTAGGTTGTAATTGCTTTCTGTCATAGACTAGTTGCCAGCCAAAGCTATAGAACCCAATCTGTCTTGTTATTTAATCCATAATTGGAGGAAAGAGAAGGATTAATACCTTTCCCAAAGGTATTTGTGCGTAATTGAATGCAAGGAATTCAACTGGAATTCGAACTCGGCTCCGCTATTTGTCATTCAGAGTCGATATCCATTGCACCAACAGCACAATTCCATGGAAGTATTTAAAGGAAAGACACAGAAAAGTTACCTTAAGGTCGAAGGAAACTGACTAAAACCGAGATGCCAACTTAAGACCAATAACATTGCACATTATTCTTTGGATTTCGTAAAGAATATATAGCAGTGGCATCAAATCAAATATGGCTGTAATATTCAAAGCGTGGACAAATGGCAGACTTATAAATCTCTAAGAATGATTCTGTCGAGAAAAATTGTCCAGCATGATACAGTGAACTAGCATTCCTAGCCATTGGTTCAATGTAATATTTCTACTTCAATCAGCGAGAAATGTTAGTTCAAGAAGGTCTAATGAGTTGCTTTCTTGGAGGTTAGCATCAGCCATGCTGATGGTTGATAAAATGGTTTCTCTCAGGTTATTAAAAGAGAGCAGCTTCGTTTGGGAGTTGTTAAAATTAATAAGCTATTGCCCCATAAAAATAACAACGAAAGATATAAACAAAAATCTAAAAATGTAACGTTCTCTAAAGTAACTTGAGAAAAATGTATCGGAGTGAAACAAAATTGTATCGACATTCCAGGGATGAATGCCATTATGTTTATTCGGCCTGAAAACTTTAAATAACCTAACTTTTTTTTTTTAATCATCTCACCCCAAGCAAGGCATTCCACTGCCACTATTGCGCATGGGGTTACATAGGAGAAGGTAAAGAGAAGGAGTGGTTCGACATAGGGAATGTTAGGAGGAAGGTGACAGATGAGTAAGGATAGCGAGGATGAGGGTTGGGCAGATGGGAAGAGTGTTTGATAGAATGGAAGCAGGTTAGTGTGTTAGGAGGTGTCTGTTGACCTTACATTTAAACTCCTGGAGATTGTAGCCGTCGGGGAAGCAATCGTGTGGAAGAGAATTCCACAGTCGGGAAGTGCGAGGAAAGAAACTGTTGGAGTAGAAGTTACGGCTGCATTTTATCGGTTTCACTGTAAAAGGGTGGGATCTAGTTGCTAATCTAGTATCACGTTCAAATTCTTATTTAGGGGGCACCAGTGATCTAAGTTCATCGGAGCAGAAGCCATTCTTTTTGCTTTTTTCATTGTCTATCAAACGTTTTCATTTTCTCATTCGTCTTTCATTTATTCAAAACGAGTCTACATTTGAAGTGTCGTTTTTTGGGGTTTTTTTACGACAAGCAGATTAATATTCGGAGTGATTTGCTTCGTCAGCTATTCACCATTTAGATCTTCCTCTATTTTGGTCGTAAGTTTGTCTCGTTAATTGTTTTTAACTTATTGTTCTGTATTTTTTGTATATGTCCGTTAGCATCGGATACCGTGCAGAACAAATATATTAAGCACTCATTTATCTTTACCACATTGAATCCATAGCTAAATATGCCGTTAGAAAGGTTGCTTCACTATGTAGGCCCAGGAAGTTTTTATAGTCTGAATCCACCTTGCACATATATGAATCAACCATCCGCCTGTGCACTGAATACTGCTGTCACATCTGGTCGGGTGCCCCTGCTATTCATCTCGGGTTATTGACAAAATTAAAGTGAGAATCTGCAATGTAATTGATCCCGACCTGGTAGCTCAACTCCAGTCAATATCTCACCGACGTAACGAGGCTTAACTATGTCTCTTCTATAAATACTTTCACAGCTTCTGCTCCGATGATCTTAGCCTCTGGTGCCCCCTCTGCATAGATTTAATCGATCTACTAGACTAGGTCCCACCTTTTTCCAGTGAAACCGATCAAATGTAACCGCAACTTCTACTCCATCAGCTATTTTACTCGCACTTCCTACCTGTGGAATCCCTTTCTGTATACTTGCTTTTCTAACACCTACAATCTTCAAAAATTTAAATGTAATGTCAATTACCATTTCTTATATAGTTGACTCGCATCCTTAATTTGACAAACCTTATATCATGTTTGTCTTCCTTTCCACTCTACTCTCATGCAGCCCTTACCACACCAGTGTTCTCATCCTTCTCTTACCCATTCTCTGGCACCCATTGTAACTTTTTTTCTCATCACTCTTCTTTTATGTAACCCCCTATGCACCAGTGTCAGTTCTGCCTTTCTTAGGATGAAATGATTAAAAAAATAAAAAGGCCTGCTTCTATTTTGCAAAATTAGTTTAACAACTGTAATTTAGATTGTGATTACCAGATGCAAATAGAGAAGCTGGCTGAAATTTTCGGTTTGAGCTTTGTATTAATTTGAGGAAAATAATTTAAATCTTATCCCTTTCCAGAAAGATCTATAAAACCGCTTTCTGAGGTCAATGTTTAAAAATGGCTCTGAGCAAGTGAAGCATGCCGTCGTACTAATATTGGAAAGAGCGATAACAGTTACTGGACTTAAGGATTTTTTTTCTGAAAACTTGTTTTTAATAAAAATATTATCTAAATTTCAACTCACAGTAGCACTGGCAGCTCGATCAGTGAATGACGAAGGTTTCCTTATAAGGAAACGGTTCACATTATCGTAGCCATTTCTTTCAAAATGATGTGGAATTTAATTCAGTCAGTTAAGTGCCATACGTGATACACGCTTGGGCGATCATGTCTCGAAAGAGACATGACTGACTGGGCAGAAGATTATCCCGCAGTAGGTTGCCATTGCTTTCTGCGGTAGACTGGTTGCCGACCAAGGCTATAGAACCCAATCTGTCCTGCTATTTAACCCATAACTGGGAGGAAGAGACGGATTAATACCTTTCCCAAGGGTATTTGCGCGTAAGTGAATACAATGGATTTAGCTGGAATTCGAACTCGGCTCCCCGGTTTCTCGGTCCGAGTCGATATCCACTGTACCACAACGCACATAAAAAAAAAAAATTCAGTGAAATGTTTACTTATTTTAGTTTTATTGATTGATTGATTTGTACTTTACGGTTTCTCAACCTTTTGCCTGTTATATATTTATTACATTTTTGACTTGTAAGAGTATTTTGGAAATAGTCATGCCTTATTGATATGTCCTACAAAATTAATAGGATAAACAAATGTGGTAGAGTAACTAGCACCTTTTCAGCACCCTAAGCAACTGACTGGCTCATAGTTTGAAAGAATCCACGATTATGCATTCAAGGGGTCGTTTTTTTGCGCAAAGTAGATTAATATTCGGACTGATTTACTTCGTCGGCTGTTCACCATTTAGACCCTCCTCTCTTTTGGTCGTAAGTTTATCTTGGTAATTTTTTGCGACTTATTGTTCTGTACTTTTTTTATATATATCTGAAAGCACCGGATACTGTACTGCATAAATATATTAACCACTCATTCTTTTCAGGGTATCATTCATCTCGACGATGCAACAATAAATATAGTTATTTCTCATTGTCGTTTCTGTCAAATTTTCTTAATATGAATTCACTTGAGATGAATCATATTTTTCTTTTACCTCTATGTCACATAGCACCCGAGGACAGAAATCAAACACATACCTGGTGGTAAGAAGTGGATTCATCCCCATCTCAATGGTAGTTCCGTGTAAGTAAATATTCAAAAAGAAAAAGACTGGAATAGAAACCTAGCTCTCTGTTTTACAACTGCAAGCCAATATCTATTAAATCTCTCGCACATCCAAGCTTACAGCATCTGGTATCTCACGATCGATCACCCATCTAAGTATTGGACAGGTTCGATTTTGCTTAACTTTGGTGATTGTATAAAAACGGTTGTTTCGACGTAATATGGCTCAAGCCATTTTAAGTTTTTAATAAAGAAGTAACAACATTGTACTTGAGTCAAAATTACGACTACATCATATATCTATATGGAGTAGAAACTTGGCTCTCTGTTTTACAACTGCAAGCCAATATCTATTAAATCTCTCGCACATCCAAGTTTACAGCATCTGGTATCTCACGATCGATCACCCATCTAAGTACTGGACAGGTTCGATTTTGCTTAACTTTGGTGATTGTATAAAAACGGTTGTTTCGACGTAATATGGCTCAAGCCCTTTTAAGTTTTTAATAAAGAAGTAACAACATTGTACTTGAGTCAAAATTTCGACTACATCATATATATATGTGGAGTAGTTAATATTTTTTGAAAGTTTAAAATTCCACATGCAATTGATCAGGTTTCTTATTACTTAATCCATTCTGCTCCGAGGGATGTGGGGAAGAGAAGGCAAAAACGAATCTTAAACCAGGATTTTTACTACTATGCATACAAAGCATTGTGCATAAGTTACCAGCATTTGTATTTTTCATCAATATTAATGCGCTTGTAACCCAGAGAGCGTGGTGAAAATCGATAGGAGTCACCATTATCATTTTATAGTTAAAATGACTCGATGTAACCGTAAATTGTATGCTAAAATATTCTTCTATCGCACTTTTTGCTCATGGAAATCTCTATTGGTTTTTAACAAGGATGCCGAGGATACGGTAGACCGAACATGTGAGCAAAAAAGGCGTTCTGGGGAGGATAGAAACGAAAAAGAAACTAATACATATAATATCAGGGACATGTTCTCGGGACATGTAATGAGAAAGGAAGGCTTGGATAATCTGATACTCACAGGTCAGACAGAGGGAAAGAGAGACAGGGGAAATCAACTCGTAACATACTTTATGGGCTTGAACAAATGGATGATGAAACGGGGTTTGGGAGGGATAACAGGAAAAAGCTTGTTAAAAGCTACTAGGACTAGGGAGATGTGAAAACCATGATCGCCTACGACCTGGAGAGACACGGCACACACAAGAAGCAGAAGAAATACAAATGTCAATCGTTACCTTTTCTCTTCATAATTTTTTTTTTGTTTTTTGTTCTCTCTCTTTAAAAGTAGTTTTTCTTAGATTCTCAAATGCACTGTAATCACTAGACACTTGGTAGCTTTATTGCCGTACTTGGGGTGAAATGATTCAAAAATAAGATTTGAGGCATGGTGCTGTCGTTTTTTTTTTGTTTTTTTTTTTGCTCACTGTACTACAATTAAGCATATTTGAATTATATCTCTTTTGAAGGCTCTTAAAATAAACTCGGAAATCATTAATCATTTAAGAAACAATCTAAGCTGAGCTATTGAATGATAAATCGCATGATGCCAGGCAGATATTTGAATAAAGCAGACGTTTGTGTTGACTCATCAACCGGATATGCGTGCTCAGTCCTGTTACTAAATGAATTCGTTTTGCGCAAGGGAAAACCATAAACTGGCAGTAAATAAACTGACAATTTGTTCTGTATTATTAGTATTTTTCTTTTGTGTCAAAGTAAAAGTTCTGAATATAATCTTTTAAGAGCCTCAGCTGATTATTTCGTATGTCTGGTTTCTGTGGTGTAATGGATATCGGCTCAGAATGAGAAATCGGAGAGCCGATTTCTAATTCCAGTCAAATTCGTTTCATCCACATACGCAAAAATAACCTAGGAAAGGTATTAATCCATCCCTTCTCTCTCCAGCTATGGGTTGAATAGCAGGAGCGATTGGGTTCTATAGCATTGGTCTAGTCTCTTGCACAAAGTAATGACAATCTACTGTGGTAAAATCTTCTGCCTAGTCAGTCATGTTTCATCAAGCATGTATCACGTATGGCAATTCACTGAACTGGTTATGGAATAGTTATCGGCAGATACTGCGATCCGAGTTTAAATTCTGGCTGGTGTCTTTTATTAAATTTTTGCTCTAATAAATTCGGGTAAGACGAATTAATCTTTTCTTCCGCTATCTCAGCTGTTGGATAAATAAATGAGATAATTCAATTTAGAATTTTTGTCCTGCTTGTGTGGCATTGGGTAGTGACCTGTTACCAGACAGAGAGTCTTCTAGCAGCAACACTCTTAACCCAGGATAGAAACACTTCTTCAAGTCACTTGATGTAGGACAATGTGCTGGCAGCGATTCTATGACAACTTCAAAACGGCGGAAAAGGCAACCGTTTCAGTATCATTACAAAGAAGGTATGGTAATTCACAGACGATGAAGAAAAGGAATCTTTTAGTGGCCATGATCACCTATAACCTAACGGAACATGGCATCATAAAAACAATTCAGACCAAAATTTGCAATTGATAACTTTTGAAATAAATTTTAATGGTTATGTAGTTAAAGAGTAAATTTCTGTTTGGTTTCGGTTCCACCGCTCGCTTCACTCGTGGGTTTGTAGCTTCCAGACAAATATAAACAGTCTCAACTCAATGCTCTTTCTCAGTTGCGCACGCCACCAGTGTAACAAAAGAAAAACTGCCAGCCATTGTCTCAGACGCTTTTTATGGACAAAATGCCATTGCCGACGCACCAATCATCGCCGTCAGTCTCATTCTTACTCAGCATAAAATGACAGGTCGAAGAATATTCCTTTCTTTGACTAAACTTGCGAGGACGCAGCTGACGAGACGACGAACTGTCTGGCGTGGGTTTACGCACGCATTCATCACAACACAGCAGCCCGACAAGCAAAACACCTTGGACGCTTTGGTTCTGGTAAGTGTGAATGTTTATCGTCACAGGTTATCAATATAAACTGATCGGCATTGGTTTGGCATCAATGCCTTTGAAACATATCGTGTCAAACAAATATCAAACAAAGATAAATTGTGGCGGGCCATCATCTTCAGTGCTATAAATAGAAATAGCATGAAAAATAGAACATATATTTGAAGGATATTTCAATTGTGACATGCGATTCGCTCCAATAAAAACTGAGGTCAATATCGAATTACATGATAATAGTAACCGTTTCCCTGTAAGGAAAAATTAAGTATTCATTAACAGCTAGTTCTGTTGTCGGTTGAAATTTATAAAATAAATTCTCCTAAAACAAGTTTTAAGGAAAATAGTTTTTCTCAAGTCCAGTAGCAGTTATCAATCTTTCCAGTATTGATGCAGAATTCCTTTCAAATCTTTTATTTGAAGTGGTGTCGAATGCTTGATTATAACATTATTCTCTCTTCAACTTAAATAAGTTATGCATTTTAGATGTTGTTGCCATTGGTAGTCCTTAAGGGATGTGGTTTTAGTTATTTGATACAGTTTATTTGTGATTCTTCAGCGTCAGTTCCCATTGTTAAAAAAAAGATGGTCTTTGCATTATTTGCCGAAAGCCATTTTTAACCATAAGTCTTAGAAAGCGGTTGTATACAGCCGACGGTTTTGATGTTTTTGAACGGATCTGGCGCCATGCATGATTCCCATATAAAAGCCTCGATTTGACTAAGCTATTTATGAACACAACTCTAGTTTTCAGGTTGTTGTTTTGGGTATGTCGCAATTTACGGTGCTGGGAGCCTAAAATGTGTCCGTTTTCCTTTTCTTCTATGTTCAAATTTGTTATCACTGATCCATTTACCGAGATATTTGGTGTGTCTGGCATTTACTAATTCCACATCCTGAATTTGTATGATGGAATCAGGGTAGGTTTCACCATTGATTTTATTCCTATTCCACATCATAATTTGTATGATTGATTCAGGGTAGGTTCTATTATGGCTTTTATTCCTATTCCATATCATAATTTGTATGATTGATTCAGGGTAGGTTCTATTATGGCTTTTATTCCTATTCCACATCATAATTTGTATGATTGATTCAGGGTAGGTTCTATTATGGCTTTTATTCCTATTCCATATCATAATTTGTATGATTGATTCAGGGTAGGTTCTATTATGGCTTTTATTCCTATTCCACATCATAATTTGTATGATTGATTCAGGGTAGGTTCTATTATGGCTTTTATTCCTATTCCATATCATAATTTGTATGATTGATTCAGGGTAGGTTCTATTATGGCTTTTATTCCTATTCCACATCATAATTTGTATGATGGATTCAGGGTAGGTTCTATTATGGCTTTTATTCCTATTCCATATCATAATTTGTATGATTGATTCAGGGTAGGTTCTATTATGGCTTTTATTCCTATTCCACATCATAATTTGTATGATTGATTCAGGGTAGGTTCTATTATGGCTTTTATTCCTATTCCACATCATAATTTGTATGATGGATTCAGGGTAGGTTCTATTATGGCTTTTATTCCTATTCCATATCATAATTTGTATGATTGATTCAGGGTAGGTTCTATTATGGCTTTCATTCGTAATCCAGATCATAATTTGTATGATGGATTCAAAGTAGGTTCCATTATTGCTTTTTTTTTCCTCTTCCACATCATAATTTTTTTGTTTTGAAAATGTGTATATTGAGTTTTGAAACACTTGTTAGAGGATGTTGACTTTCTGGTCAAGATCATTCTTATCCCAAATGCGAACAACTATATAATCAGCATAGCTCCCATAATCATCATTATATTGGTCTGGAGAAAAAAAGCAAGATTGTTGTCTTCTATTGAGAGATTCGTTTGGGATGTGGTATAGAATACTTAATATTCAGTGCTCATATGTTTACATCTGTATTTGTAAATTTGCAGGTTATCGAAAAATTAAATAGGCTTAATCTCTCAGTTCATTCTTATCGTACTCCTGATGATCGCCATCAATAATTTGATTTAAGAGAAAGTGACCTTTGTTGGTCTTAATATGTACTGGGTTTATGAGTTTTCAAGGCTTCTTCTCCGATGAACTTAGTTATCTGGTGCTCCCTATATATGAATTTACCCGAGCCACTAGATTAGCAACTAGGTCCCCAACCCTTTTACTGTAAAACCATTAAAATGTAAACGCAAATTCTACTCCAGCGGCTTCTTTTCTCAAATCGTCTTTCAATCAAGAAGACCATCCAGAAAAATGCAGGAGACTCGAAGTCGTTAAGAGAGCCTAGTTGAAGCCATCGGCGATTATATTGGATAGATATACTCTTTAGTATTTCTAGATATTTTTGTATAAATTTAGTAAATGTATCTTTCAACTTGCCTCTTGTGGTTGAAAGAGTTAGAGAGGTTTCCTGTCTCGAACGGGGTACGATTTCAAGTTACGCCATTTAACAATATTCGTTTTCCTTTCTGTGTCTCCTATCTGCACCGTATCATCTGTATATATATATATATATATATATATATATATATATATATATATATATTATCGATTTTCTGCACGATTGTAAGAACTGCAACCTTGAAACTTCTGAATATCGTTTCTTGTGTCTTTGTCTATGAGTGTATCAAATTTGATTAAAATCGGACCACTCCTTCTATAACCCGATTTTTTCGATTATCGATATTTATCGGGTGTACCTCGACACAAAACCTAGCTAAGAACACTCGCGGACACTTAAAGTACAACTGTGCAAATCTTCAAGAAAATCAGTTCAGCCGTTTCGGAGTCTATAGGTAACGAACACACACACCCACAGACAAGGTTCCATTTATAAATATGTTTAGATAGATTTAGATTAGATTAGATTAGATTAGATTTAGATTAGATATAGAAGCTTTCATTTTTACTTTTTCTAGAAGTCATAATTTCTCTATTTTTATTTTAAAGGAAAATATCTTTTATTGATTCTGAACAAAACAATTGGTTTCTTCGTTTTTTGATGAGAAAATGAATTTTCTTGCTTCTAACCAAAGCAAATGATTTCTTTATATTTTTTTTAAAAAAATGGCATTTTTTGCTTTTTTTTTTAAACAAAAAATGGTATTTCTTGCTTCTAATCAAATCATTGGTTTATTTAATTTTGAAGAAAAATAACTTATCTTGTCTCTGACTAAAGAAATTACTTTCTTTGTTTTTTGTTGGAAAATGACTTTTCTCTCATCTAACCAAAGCAACAGGTTTTGTTTGTTTTGTGACCGAATAATGGCTTTTCATGCTACAAATCAAATCAATTCGTTTCTTTGTTTTTTTGCCTTAAAATTGATTTTCTTGCTTCTGACCAAAGGAATTGTTTTATTTGTCTTTGTTATTTAACAAAAATGGCTTTTTTTCCTTCTGACTAAAGCACTTGTTTTTTAACTTTTTTTTAAAAAAAAAAAAATGGCTTTTCTTTATTCTGACCAAAGCAGTTAAACATTGAAAAATATTTGTCTAATAACACAAACATTTACGCTGCTGTTCGATAGTTAGTATTTCATTGATTTGTGCAGAAGATATTTGGCTAGTAAGGGCCTTTAAATTAGTATCAGAAGACAGTAATAAATTAAGTTAAAGTACGTTAATATTGTTCGCCTTAGTCTTCATGAGGGACTCGAATTGTGATAATAGTAGGTAATCTACTCTGGCTGACCATTACAACTGGGTAGTGTTTATTTAATTTAATGTTTTAAGCCAATACATGTCCAAAGAGCCATTCAATAGAGTGGGTTACTGATTGAAGTTAATATATCCCCTTTAAAGGAGCAAGTGTAAATTATGAGGATACGTAGTATAGATAACGGTTGACCTTCAACTGGAAGAGATTAAGATTGTAGTGATCGGTGAAACATCGCAAAGTTGCCATTCTCAAGAAGATGCTAGAACTTTCTTCTGAGCAGTTGAATACGAAGTAAAATAAAGATGATTTAATCTTGGGTCTGTGACAGACGAGGGATGAATCGGAACTGTTGGGACTAAGGACTGTAACTTGTCTGAACGTTTACGATAGAAAGCCAAAGATGGATCTGCCATCTAATCAATTCTGACCTGACATCTCGACTTTAATCACTTTCACATCAACGTATCGTAGGTTCCCTATGTGTAGGACGTGGCTTCCCATCTGTATTTTTTACAAATATTTTCATGGGAACTGCTCTGGTGATTTTTTCGCCCCTGGTACCACGACAGCACGAGTTAAAGCGTGCTACTAGATTTGCAAATATGTCCCACTATTTTACAGTTGAAATATCTGAACGCAACCGCCACTTCTACTCTATCAGTTTGTTAGCAGTATAGCCCGGCGTTGCTCGGGTGTAATGAAAGCTTTAAAACTAATCCATGGTCCTGGAGTTCAGAATCTTTGGACGTTGGCACGAAAGACTAAAATGCAATAGTTGTTTCCAGTTAAAGCGAAACCGTAGACTGAAAGAAAAATCAATGGATGTAAGTCAAATTTTAATTTCCTGGTATCAATATCAAATAAGTATTTTTTCATCGTAAACTGAATTCTGAAGGCGAAATATGTCCTCTGAGTAAATGGTATCATGGCTGTGACTAAGAACAACAATTATACCTACTTAGAATCAAACCCGAAGCTAAAACTAAAATAAAAGGGCGGAAAAAATACAGACATACAGGCAGATAAACAGACACACACACCAACATCTTGCCTTATATATATATATATATATATATATATATATATATATATATATATATTATCAATTTTCTGCATTATTGTAAGATCTGCAACCTTGAAACTTCTGAATGTCGTTTCTTATGTCTTTGTCTATGAGTGTATCAAATTTGATTAAAATCGGACCACTCCTCCTATAACCCGATTTTTTCGATTATCGATTTTCGATATTTATCGGGGAGTACCTCGACACAAAACCTAGCTAAGAACACTCGCAGACGCTTATAGTACAGCTGTTTAAATTTTCAAGAAAATCAGTTCAGCCGTTTCGGAGTCTATAGGTAACGGACACACACACACACACACACACACACACACACACACACACACACAACGTTCTATTTATAAATAAGTTTAGATTTAGATTAGATTTATCTTGCACTTCCCATCTGTGAAATTCCCTCCCGGTTTTTTGCTTGTCAACTCCCATCTTCTGTCTTCTTGATCCCTGTTCCTTCTTTGTTCTTTGCTCAATCTTCCCCATTCTTAATATTTTCCTTCCTTTTCATTTTTAGCCCCTATAACCCATTGCGTTTCGCTTTACTTGAGGTGAAACGATAAAAAAAAATAGTGATAGGTTTAAGTCTGTCAGAAAGAGAATGTAGAACTGAAAATAATCACAGAATTAGCGTGCGTAAGGGCTTTTGAAACTTGTTTGACTACGCTGAAGCATTCGACAAAATACGACACAAAGAATTGATAGAGATGCTAGGCAGCCTCGACATTTTCAGGAAAGACATAAGAATAATCAAGAATCTCTACTGGCAACAAACGGCCTGGATACGGACAGGTAACGACCTCAGTAGATACACAAAGATAGAAAAAGGCGTAAGACAAGGATGTGTCTTTTCCCCGGATTTGTTCAACCTATACAGCGAGAATATTTTGAGGAGCCTAGATGACACACCAGGATTTGTTATTGGAGGCCACAACCTGAACAACATAAGGTATGCGGACGATACAGTGCTGATTGCGGACACGGAAAGGAAACTACAAGACCTCATACAGAAAGTAGCAGTGGAGAGTGACAAGAAGGGACTACAAATAAACTTTAAGAAAACTGAGTTCATGGTCATCAGCAAAAGATACAACCCAAAATGCCAAATACAGGTAGGGGATAACAGAATCAAGCAAGTACAAAAATTTAAGTACCTAGGAAGTGTTCTAACAGAAGATGGAAAGTGCGACACG